>VZTB01017793.1:306571-347287 GCA_013397245.1 Thryothorus ludovicianus | reverse complement strand
GGAAGGGGCCGTTTGTAGGCGTGGGTGCCGCGATAGTCTCGGGTGGATAGCAGCAGCACTCGCCCCGATGTGTGAACTACTGTCTGACCGCCTCGTCCGGAATTATCAGCAGTTAATATAAGCCCTCCGCATCTGGCTCTTAGTGTCAGTAGATTGTCACTGCCGCGGCAGTGTCAGTACACACATACAAGACTCATTGTTGCCCTGAAGCATTTTTTGATACACCCAAGACAGAGGTGATTATGCGGAGGTTTACTTGAAGGTGATTGTTGAGACAATTTCCAAAAAGTTAGCCTGTAGAGATAGTTGAAAAAAATAAGCGCTTTTATTTAGAGATAAAATACTTTTAATCAGTGTATACCTACAAATAGAATCCCATCTGTGTCTATCTATTTATCTGCTTTTGGGTATAGTTATTAGTATATTACATAAGCTATCTTAGGAGTTCAACGCTTTTGTGTGTGTTCCCAGACATGCCTACACACACACATACAAGCGTGGGGGTGCATACCTCCGGCGGTGGGTATGCATGAGTATATATTTACGCATACATTCACAGTCCTCAACCCTGTCGTCTCTTAAGTGTTTCAAAAAGGAACTCAGCTTTTAAGTGGGTCACCTCGCCGCCCTCCCTTCCCCTTCCCTCGCTCAGGCCTGCGGCCTCGCCGGCGCCGGGAAAAGGGGCTCTCGACTCCCGGAGGGGGTTGGACGCGGAGGCGACGGACATGGACGTGCCTGTGGGTGCAGAGTGGAGGGGCGGGCTGGGGGTCGCCCCCGGCATGTTGATTTACCGCAGAGCTTTTCCGTTTCAACGTGGCTGGCTGTGGCGAGCTGCGCGGGGGCTCGTGGCTCACTGCCTGCTGGTTCGGTCCCGAAGCCCTCGCCGGGCCCCCGGACCGCCCCGCCGGGGCCCTGGGGAGCCGCAGCCTGCCCCGTGCGTGCCGCGGGGCGGCGGTTCCGCGCCCTCCCGCGCCCTCGGGGCTGCACAGGGCCGAGCCCGGGGGCGCTCCCCCGCGCCCGCCGGCAGTGTGCACGCTGGTGGACAGGCGACCTTTCCCCCTCGACCTTACCCTGGGGGTAACCAAAGCTCTCTTTTATTTTCAATGTCACTTCGGAGTTTGCCTTTTGTTCCCCGCTACCTCTCGCTTCCAGGGATACGGGCGGCTCCCCGCTGGCTCGGGGAAGGGCTAGCGGTTGCAAAGATACCTCATTTTAAAACGACAATGGAGTCCTTTCGATCAGCCCATGTGGTGCCCGAGCTTTATTTTCGTGCCGAGGAGAATGGAATTGTTTGGTTTACTTTTGTTTTCACAGCAAAACTCGAGCGCAAGTTACAGGAGCGCTGATAGGAACCTCGGCTCTTCCTCGTTGCCCCTGGGTGCCCAGCGGGGTCACCCAGCCGAGGGCCGACGCATCCGGTACATGACCAGGGCAGCCCGGGAACCCGCGCAAACAGCGCGGCTTCAGGCGGAGCTGACCGCGGATGCCCTGCTGTCACTGATTTCGGAGTGACCGAGTGCTCTGGTTATTGCCCCCAAATTCTTTTCTACCTCTCCTCTGCGCCCCTGTCTGCCGTTTGACCTGAACTCCTCCAGCGGCTTTAATTTGGAAGGAATCTGCCTTCTGTTCTATTGTGCCCTTGTCTTTTTTAACTGGGCAGGGGCCACCCGTGCAAGGTGGGCGCTGCGCTCCTTGCCAGCCGCGCGGAGGGACGCGCTGGGGTCGGAGCCTGCAGCCCGGGACCTGCAGCAGCCTCCCTCCGCTGGCCACCAGGGAAAGCGCAGCGCCGGCCCCGGGCCGCCCGGGCTGGCGCTCACCGGGGCCTGGGGACTTGCTGCTGCTGCTGTGGAAATTACCCCAGCCAAGGCAAAATCATGTAAATGAGGAAACAGAACAGGAGTTTGCTCAGTTGTTCTTGGGATGTAATTACATGGATATTTATCCGTTTTCACCTTGCATTTCTCTAAATCCAGGGGGAAGGATTAGATTCTTTTACTGTTGCTACAGCTCCTCCTCAGCACCTTCCCATAGAGGTAGGTCTGCCTCTGAGCAAGATTCTTCCCCCTCTCTGGGGAAAGTGAAATTTGCTTATTCCTGGATCAAGAGGAACTGTTTAATAATTTGTGCCTGTTCCAAGAGCTTGCTTTACTGCAGCACAGTCAAACAGTTTCAAATTGTGCTTTTGTTAGTTGATGATCATACACAAAAGATTCTCACTCAAAAACTGCCTTTTGGAAGTGACTCTGCCTCTTCCCCAGCTGCTTCCTACCCTCTGAGCTTGTAGCCCATGAATCCATCCCATGAGGGCTGTTCTCAGATCCTGCTCTGCAGGAGCAGCCCAATTGACCCATGCTCTTCTCTGAGAGTGGGAAGTGAAGATGCGAGTGCCATCCAGGGCTGAATTGCTTGGATGCAGACCTGACATGACAGCCTTAAAGATCAACATTTCCCAAGTCTTAAAAAACCCAACCAACCAATCAACCAACCAACCAACCAACCAACCAACCAACCAACCAACCAAAAAAATCCCAGTCAATGTTCACTCTGCCTTGATTTTCCTCTGTTCCTTTCCTGGAAGAGAGGACACACAAACCTCCTAAGCAAAGAGGTCCATTTCAGAAGCCCAAGGGAAGACCTACAGATGTTTCAGAAGCCCATTTTTCATTTCATGGGAACCAGTGTCTCTGGGAAGATCATGCCCTCAGTCTGGCAAGTACAACTGGTAGGTTTAGTTAAAAGCTGATGTAAAAAGCTTCAGCACAAAGGAAGCCATTTGTAGCTAAACTCAACAATGAACTTTATTGGTCCTCCTACCAAACCCATTAACAAAGCTCTACTCTCTGCAGCATTGTTTCTGGGGCTGGGTTTTGTTAACCAGTTACTGATGTATGCATATGGCCCTGGGTGCTGATTTAACCGGTGCATTCCTCTTGCCAGGAAAGGATTCAGTTCAGTTACCAGTTTCAGCTAGATCTGTTTAAAATACCAGTCTTTCGAGCATTTTCTGCTGTAAATAGGATCTCAAAATTTATTGTACAGTGGGATGGATATATACATGGCACACATGGCAGGAAAGGCTCTTCTTGAGCCATGAGATCTGTGTAAGGAATTTGACAACTCTGACAGCAGCTCACATTATCTCTAAGTCTATAGGTCAGGCATCTCAAACCAGATCAGATTCCAGCAGCAGGACTACCCTGCAATACTCTGTCTTTCAAAGAGTCTGCTCTAAAAGCAGTGTATATGGCTTGCTCAGTCTAGCACCAGTGGCACTTGTTTGTATTGTCATACATAGCAGAGTTCCTGTATTTTGTACAACAAATGGAAATGGGGCATAGCGAGTTACAACTATTTCCAGCACCAAATTACTTCTGGGATGAACGGGCATCTGTGTTTTTCTGCAATTGCATGCACCCCATATCTTTGCTCAAACACTGTAATTTTCACTCTGTCAAATTATTTTTTTTATATGAATTGCACAGTGCAAAATATAGGATGTTTTTCTTGCCAAGGAAGGTGAAGCACGGGTTCATCAAAATATTTCACCTTTTCCTTGTCCCAAGAAGAACCAGTAACCCAGAAAAGAAATTACAAAATTGGAAAGAGATCTCTCACACTTGCTGCTATGTGAAGAACAGAACTGCTCCTAAGTGAGCTGGCTCTTACTGTAACCATCTGATGTCCCTGTCTTCCTCTGTTGTGTCCCAGCAGCAACCTCTCTTCCCTTTGGTTATTCATTTGGCAGGATTCTTTGGCTCCCATACTTTTAGGGGGTGGGTAGCACAATTCCACTTGCAACCAAGTATTTATTGAAAAGTTTTCCAGACTTAAAAAAAAGATGGGTTCAGCCTTGCAGAACCTTTCTTTCTGGAGTTGCAAGAAGGAAAGAAAATAGTTCAGCTTGAGGTTCTGTTGCGTTGAAGGACCAAGAACTGGGAAGCAAAACCAAAGCTTCTTTGTATTGCAACCTAAAAAATGCACTTAACAAATTTCTGAAGGTTCAGAAGTATTTTGTCTTTGAATTAGAACAGCACTTTCTATTCAAATAGAAATCCTAAAACATATGCCAAAACAAGTCCTGTCCTTGCTAGCAGCTCTATTTTCTGTTTTCCCAGACATTAGTCATTATTTGCATTGTAGCACAGAAGTCTGCATGTAGCAGGACTATCTTCTAAATTACTTTGGATGATAGAGACAATGAAGTTAAAAATTTCACTAATCTTTGCTCTGTCATAAATGAAGGCACATATTATACTTATTCAAAAAATAGCTGACCATAGAATTAGGTTCAAGTTACATTTTCAATGTAGAAATGTTTATGCTGAAAAAGCCTAGATATTTTCTTGAAAGTAGTTTAATCATGTAAAATAGTCCATTAATGGATTTTGACTACTATTCTGGTTTTAAAATAATGTCCCTTATAATTAGTTGTTTTATCATTCCTTTATGAGCCTTGCTTATTTTGAGTTCCAGGGAAAGAAGACTGCTAAGCTGATATAATGAGATAATATCCTTCACTGGCATAAGTAAGGCTACCAGATGCACTGCTACCCACACTGGTAATTATACATACTCCATTTCCACAACTGGTACCAGAATGAATGCTCTACAGCATTTTACTCTCTCTGAATAACATTAACTGAAAAATTACCAAGTGAGTAACTCGTTTACGTATTAGTGTTGGGGGAAACAACCTGAGCTGGCTGTTCTTGAGTCTGTGGGATCAAACTCATTCAGCAAGCACTTAACACAGGACAAATCAGGAAGCCATTTTACCACCTACATACAAAACTGTCATTCCATAGGAGTGCCAGCTTCTGGTTCTATATGCCCTAGGAAGGGACCAGACAGCAGAGAGAGCATCACAGATTTATCCAGTTGTGAGATACAAGCTTCACCGGCGAACAAAAGCCACACTTCCATCCCACCTTGCCTGTTTGAGCTCAAAACACTCCATGGATATCAGAAGTTTAAGGGTGAGAGCCTATTACATTATGTTATAAGAGGCAAAGATGTTGTGGGGGCAATATGGGCAATATGGTCATAGGGGCAATAGATGGGCCCAAATCATCTTCTAGAAATCTTTTCTGACTAATGAAGGGTTGCAAATCCTTGCATTGTCTATGTAGCCACACTGGCCTCACTGGCAGCACAGCTAGCACAGTTTGCTGTAGAGACTGAGAGGCAGAACTTCTGGTTAAAGGCACATGCACAGTCAGAGCAGCTCAGTGCTGCCAACAAATGAAGCCCTCAGTGGTACCTGTGCCTGCACTGGCTACAAAGCAGCTAAAAACATTTTGAAAGGAAAACTGCCATGGTAGCCCAGTAGTTTCACAGTCTTTCCTTGTATGATTGCAAGCAGGGCTGCTCATGGTGCCTCAGGAGCATGTACACTGCCATCATCTGCAGGCAGGGGTCCACCCTGCCATTTGGCTACCTGTGGCCTGGGACTCTGCTGGAGTGAGAAATAAGGATGCATTTAAATTTACTGGGAAGAGTTTCTGGTACTTACAGCATTTAAATCTTGCACTGCAAAACTTATCAAAGAGTACCCACTTTTCATTGTAGAATTTTGGTGCTTTTGCAGTGAAAATACTTGGTCCTGAATGCAGCCTGAAAACATCAAATGGAAATACATATTACATGAAGCAGGGGTTTCCAAACAGATCTTCCTTTGGGTACTGCTTGCTCCAGCAGCCCTTGCTGATGGCTGGGATGGCAGCTGAAGCTCTTGACATCAGCTGTGGCCAGGGTTCCTCACAGCAATTGGTGGCTGCCAGCACTGACTTTGTATCAGACCTGTGCCTCATTCCACCTCCTGCTCCTCAGCTGCTCATCAACACTCTCCCAGCAGCAGGATGATAATCATCAGCTTCCTGACCTTTCCCCATCCACACTGCATTTCTCCCTCTTCCTCCTCTCCCTTCCACAGCTGACCAGCACTGGCAGTGTACTGGCAAGAGCTGACTTTGGTGGCAGAGGCTGTGAGCAGGTACCAGCCTCACAGCTGAGCCCCCTTCCCACGTAACACAGAACAGTGTGAATACCAGCAGTATTACAGAGCTGCAGAACCTTAATTCCCAGGAAAATTATGGATTAAAGCAACTGACCACTTCAGTAAAAAGAAAAAACGGTGTTTGAAATGTTTGTACATCTGTAGAATTTTGTTTTTTGTAGAAACTTTTCAATGGATTTTGGATGCTCAGCTCTCCATGGCCTGTTCCTTGAAAGGCATAATACTTTACTGAATGTGCAGTCCCTTCAATCGCTGGGCTTCTCTAAATTTTCCTTTTCTGACTAAGTCATTATGTATCCTGTATTTATCAAAAATGGCTAGAAATACAGGTCTTTGCCTTTATCTCAATCTGCATGTCATTCCTTTACAAAGCTTGAAAATATTTTTCCTCTGGTATTTATTCATTTTGCCGTGCTGTATATCCAATTAGACTATTCTGCTGCATTCAGAAATGAGAACAGTTCCACCTCCCTCACATCCAGATCCATTTCTCTTCAGTTTCATTTCCCTCAGGGTCACTGTTACGTGATGATATGCAGTAATGTCCCCAGTGAGGTGCTGTTTCCATTAGCTTTCCCCTTCAGATGTGGTCAGAGGTCTGAATTCTTATATGATTTGTTTTCTTGGCTACTTAGAAAATAAGATTCAGTTCTGATCCCTCTTCTAAATGGACATGCTTCATTTTCTGTATTTCTTCCTTTTCTAATAAGGCATTTTATAACAAGAAATATGTATTTGTGCATGATGTTTTTAATCAGCATTCAATACTTTTTTATAAAATGGCTATAAAAGGAGGAAGAAATCTCACGGTAGAACATAACATGCACATCTATACACACATATCAAGATCACAAAATGCTCTCAAACACATCTACATGAAATACATTGAGAAAGCAAAAAATACCTCTTCCTGTGGAACACAAAGTGTCTTCTGCAGATGACTGCATGTGTAAACTCCATAATAAAGGATGAAGTTTGTTCAGGAGGTGTAAACTTTGCTGAATCAAACACGATCTAACATCCAATGTGCTTTGGGGGAAGAAAGGGATTGACAAGCCAAACATAGTAGTTTTCCATTCTTCTCTCAATAAAGGGTAATTTAAAAATTTATATTCTGAAGTGGCAATGTTTTTCTCATCATGAAATTTTGACATGTATAATGCCTTGTTGCACTTTACCTTGCAAGGTTGGCTATTTCCCTGAAGTTAGTATTACTTGGTAGCCTTATGCTTACACTTCACACCACTTGAGGCCCCCAGCAGGGCTTTGTGAGAGAAGCTGGAGACAAATAGCTCTGTACTTCATCACCATGGACCTTGAAAAAACTTTGGTGGAAGTAGGTTTGGAGAAAAATTAGGGCAAGCATCTCAGGGGAATCTGTGGCCCAGAAATATGGAGGAGAAGGTTTGGATATGCAGTGACTGTTACTGAAATATCAGATTTATTTCCCATATAGTCAAACCTACAAATAATCATCATATCTGGGGTGAATTTCAATCACCAGTTGGGTTTCTTTCACCTAGTTTTGTTGCTCTTTCTATAGTTTCATTGTTAATTTTATTTCCTACATTATGTGATAGGCTGATCCAGGCTGGATGTCAAGTATAAACCAAAGCTGCTCCATCACATCTCTTCTCATCCAGCCAGGGGTGAGAAAAAAAATCACAAAAGGCTCTCGGATTGAGATAAGGGCAGGAAGGGGTCACCCAGCAATTATTTTTATGGGCAAAACAGACTCACATTGGGGAAAGTACCTGAATTAATTACCAAGCATATCCTAATAGGATAATGAGAAGTAAAACCAACTCTTAAAAAAATTAAACGTTATTCCTACTCCTGCCTCCTTTACAGGCTTAACTTTATTCCCAAGCTCTCTGACTTCTCCCCTTCAGAAGCACAGAGGGATGATAATAGGGGTTACAGTCAGCTCATCACTGCTGCTGCTTCCTTCCCAGGGGAAGGACTCTTCACACCCTTCCCCTGCTCCAGAATGGGGTCTATCCCACAGGAGACAGTCCTGAATGAACNTAGGATAATGAGAAGTAAAACCAACTCTTAAAAAAATTAAACGTTATTCCTACTCCTGCCTCCTTTACAGGCTTAACTTTATTCCCAAGCTCTCTGACTTCTCCCCTTCAGAAGCACAGAGGGATGATAATAGGGGTTACAGTCAGCTCATCACTGCTGCTGCTTCCTTCCCAGGGGAAGGACTCTTCACACCCTTCCCCTGCTCCAGAATGGGGTCTATCCCACAGGAGACAGTCCTGAATGAACATTTCCAAAGTGAGTCCTTCCCACAAGCTGCAGTTCTCCACAAACTGCTCCAGTGTGAGTCCCCCATTGGGTCACAAATCCTTCCAGCAAACCTGCTCCAGTGTGGGCTCCTCTCTCCACAGGTCCTGCCAGTGTCCTTCTGCAATGGGGACACAGCCTCCTTTGGGCACCCACCTGCTCAGATTTGGAGGCAGCAGGGGAATATCAGTTCTATCATGAACTCGCATGGGCTGCAGGGGCACATCCTGTCTCACCATGCTCTGCTCCAGAGGCTGCAGGGAGTATCAGCTCCAGGGCCTGGAGCACCTCCTGCCCCTCCTTCTCCACTCACCTTGATTGTTGCTTTCACATATTCTCAATCGTCTGTTCTCTGGTTGCAATTTGCCTCTGCCTTTTCTTAACTTTTTTCCCTTGCTTCTTAACCATGGTATTCCAAAGATGCTTCCACTGTCACTGATGGATTTAACCCTGGCCAGAGGTGGCTCTCCCTTGGAGCTGGCTGGCACTGGCTCCGTTGAACATAACTGGAGCTTTTAGCAACTTCTCAGATGAGTTCCCTCTGTAGCCTCTCCCCACCCCCTGCTACCAAAACCTTACCATGCAAACCCAATAAAAGCTATCTATATTTAACTAAACAAAGACCCATCGATAACTGTTACACTATAATTAAAGAGGACAAGTTTAAAGATGGATTAAACCATATAATTTTCAGTAGAATTTTTTTTTCTGAATTATCATCTTTTTCTCTTGAGCAAATCTGAATTAAACTCCTTAGGGGTGTTGATTGCCACATTTTTGTCTGCCCTCCACTGCCTTAGGTGGGTATCATTGCCCAGTTATATTGTTGATTAAAATCTGATGTTATAAAAAATTGAATGTTCATTCCCAAAAATCTTCTTTTCTCTGTTTCAATACAGAAATGGAGAAATTCTCAGATACTAAGTTTTTTTTCAGACACAGAAATTTCACCCGAACTTTGTTGTTTAGATAAATGATCTTGATTGAGAAGGAATATGAAATTCTTCTGTGGGAGAGAAATTTCAGTTTGTAATCACCTCAAATATTAAAAAAAAAAAACCTCAAACAATTGATCTGAATTCTTAAAATAATTTTGAGTGGGTAAAGGCCTATGTTAAAATCTCATAGCCTGGTTCCTTCTCGGGAGTAGGAGGTTGTGGAAAAAAAAAAATCTCAAACTGTACACCTGAACATCAAATATTTGACAAAACTCTGCTCCATCACATAGCCTAAGTAATTGACACAAATATTCTCCTCTTGTATGAATAACTAATGCTCATGTACATAGTATATTAGAGTGAGAATGGATAATCAGTCATGTTGTAACCACAGAAGGACTTAGTGGGTCTTATTTAGCATCAGGAATGTTTTGACTGCTTTCCAGGCACTGAAAGGTGTCTGACCTGCCTTGGCCAATCAGTGTCCACACCTGTTACCTGCCAGAGAAGGGTTTCAGCCTTAGCTATTAGGGAAGTTTCTACCCAAAGCCCAACATGGCTTAGATTCTTACATTAGAAGGCAGAGGTGGAAATGAATGTAGCTGGGAAACACCTTGAACCAAATTTTAGGCAGCAGCTATATATACTGCATTCTACCCATCTCTGTTTGCTTATAAGGGTGTCATAGGCACCCTTTTAATACAGAAGAACTGCAGAACTCCTTTGAGCAGTACAGAGTCTGATCGAGCCATATTGTGTCATTGCATTTGAAAGCTTTCAGATAATCACTACGCTGAGATGGCTGAGGATTCATCACTGCTGAGGCAAGATTGAGGCATTGCCACAGGCAGGAATCCTGCTCCTCGGATCTGGAGATAAGTAACAAGTAGCCCTTGTTTCCCAAAGAGATGCTCCTGAGTCTTGTGAAGCCACCTGAGATACAACATCAGAGACTGTCATGGCATCTCAGAACCCAGTATAGAAAATCTAACAGACACATGACTGGCTTGGTTATGTGGTTTACACACAGTAGCATAGCTTCAACAGTGGAGGATGGATTATTCTTTCTCTTATGCTTTATCTTGTCTCGGATGGTTTTTATTCCCTCATCTAATTTTACTTTTCTTTTTCTTTCTGTTGCAAGATCCTGCTTTTATTCACACATTTTGTTATTCCATCAATTTTAGCCATGCATAGTCCATCTGTCGTGTTTGTGCTACAGATGCCCTCATTTGCCCCTTTGTACGTAGCTACACTTTCAGGAGTTGACTCACTGTAGGAAGACCTGCTTCCCTGTATAGACTGTGAAATGTAGTTTGTGTAGTTGTCTCTGGGTAAAAATCTACACACTGATATTGCCCATTAGCTATGTTGAATCAAGTTCTTTTGGCCAACACCAGCATTCTTACACAATGACTGTCGAGGGGCACAGTGGTGTTTTGACATCCTCTTTCTCACAGTGGAACTGCCCAGGGAGTTAAGTGCTAGCCCCTTGGTTCTTTCTTCCTGCTCATCACTACCCCTTTCCTCAAGAATGAATCTCACCCTCCCTTTTCATATGCCTTTATTAAAAGTTTTCTTTTTTTATTTTCTTTTTTTTTCATCTAGTAGAAATGTAGCCTTTGAAATTGCATTCATGAGCACAGTATATTGCTGTGAAAAAGTTATCTTTCTTCTCCCTGCACTTTTCTTGCCCATATTTGAAATAATGTCACAAAACTAACAAATAACATCCCTTTCCTGAGTTTGTACCTAATTAGCATGTTTTTTTTTCTAGTTTAAATGGCTCTCCTGCTGTTCATAGAATCAGTAAGAAGTTACAGAATTTCATTAGTCATAGCATAAAAAGTATTTGCTGGACAGCAAGTTTCAGTGAGTATTGTTATTGTATCATCAATATGTATCATTAATAGAGGGCAATTGAAGAGCCTTGAGTTGCCTTGTTATGGGCTTTCTTCCCTTCCTTCCACCTTTCATTTTTCCTGGATCAGTCTTGTAGATTTATTTTCATCTCCCAAAACTCCTTTAATCCCTTCATAATATACAATTTTAAAATATCGTGTCTCCAGGAAAGGTTGGAAATATTTCCCAGGGAAGAATCCTCTGCAAACGCCTCCAGTGTGTTTCCAGTATTTTTTCTCTAATCACACTAGAGATATTAAATAAAATCAGACCTGTCTTCAGTCTCTAGATACCTTTCCCAGCTTCACATTAGTGTTTATCATTTCAGTCCAACAGCTACTTTATAATTCATGTGTTAGTGCTCTTGAAGAAAATTAACGTACAAAGCACAATTCTATACCTTTTAAAAGCAAGGGTGATTATTTGCTTTAAAGAGAACTGACTTCTATTCCTCATGCTCCTTCTCCTGCAGACATCACTTGCTTATGTTCTCACACTTACATACTTACAAGAAACATAGTACATGTGTCCCCACGATCAATTATGTGTGACTGGGAAGAGGAAAAAGCTCTTGAATCCTCCCTATACATTGACTTCCTCTTTATGGATGGCAACAGCAATTTTAATAGAACTGTTATACCTTTTGGGAGTCCAACTTAATCTGATACAATCCCTTGACTCCAAACCTTGCTTATTTCACATTTGATGGGTCTAAAGTTTATCTCTGTTCTTTGGGGTATCTATAAGGGTCAGGTCCAGCTCCACACTGAGCTATTGGCAAAAGGGAGAGCCCATGTAATATACTATAGTTTTTTTACCTTACTCTCCTGCCACCAAGAGGTCTGTGCTGTGGCCTTACTGAAGAACAGGCATTGAAGTCTTCATGCAAAAATCCCATTCCTCAAGGTTTACCAGTTTGACTGCAGCTGATGATGTCCTTGGTTATCAATGCATGTATCTCAAGAATGCTTTCTTATTAAGTATGGCTACTCACAAGAAATTTTCAAAGTCACTTCAGGCAGTCATTCAAAGGATTTCCATTGATTTGCCCATTGTGGACTTCTTTATAGGTTTTGGACTATGTGTAATCCACTTCCTTTAATAGAGCTGGTCAACAAACGTTAAATACGATTTGCTTCTGAAAATCTCAGTCTAAATAACCAGTCATCTCAGACCCTAATTTAATGTGTCACATTATCAAAGCACTCACATGGAAAAGGTCCTATCCTGGACAGTTTGACTTTGGTAGAGTAACTGAAGCATACTTTAAACATGGGACAAATAAGTTCTGCATCTTGATGGTTTGAGAATTGCAGTCTGTTGAGCTGATTCAATTACAAATGAAGGGTCATTCAAAGACAGCAAAACATTTAAACCGTAATTTCTCATTTTGCAACAATGAGTCAAACAGCGCTGCACAATCTCATCTTCTGCACGTTTTTGTTCAATGTCTATGGTTTTTAGCACTGGTGGTGTTAGCTATGAACACACAAACCCAGTACCCATGTTACATATTTATTCTATTTCAAGGTCAAGATTTCCTGAGAGGATAGAGATATACAAATAACTTACATTTGATATGGCTGGGTATTCAAGCAGCAGTGCTATTGTAAGTCATAACAAAAGACAAAATGCAAGTCTGATACTTAAGGCCAGAACATGTTGTTTTTCAAATCTTTTGTATTAATATGAAGGAAATTTTATTTTCCTCAAAAAAAGAATCTTTATTTCTCTGTATGTTTAGTTCATGATATCAGTTTTACAAAGTGGTTCAAATAGGTTTTGCAGTAAAAGAAAACACACTAATGTTCCTACAGTGTTAAATACTATTTCTTGATACACATCAGTATCCAGAGGTCGTTGCTTTCTTGTCGGAGAAAAATCTGAAGCACTGTTTTCTGTGTTTAATTACACGAACCTTACATTTCAGTAAATAAATCCTGACCTTACTTAGGGATCTTTCTGTAAAAATGGCTCTTTGGGGTTACTGTTGCCATTTTTTGTCATTCTGTGTGTGTGTATTCATTGTCATCTCTGGTTTGGATTGTATAACTCAAAGTCTGGTAATGAACATTAGTGTGAACATATATGTCTAATTTCTTTATCTTCTACTAAGTTTAGAATTTCATAGTCAAGCTAAGATAATCCATACGAGAAATACGTTGTCTTTTACAATTTTTTTTGGTGCTACCATTATCATCAGCTTTATGTGAAATCATTAAATAAGACTACAAGTTTCAAAGGATTTTTCCATAATTTCCTCCTTTTAGGGCTGCATTATGCCTGAACTAAAGCCCTTTGTTGGGGGGTGGATCACAGCACATTCATGGGGCTGCAGTGCTCACGATGCTGTGGTGGATGACATTATCCTGGCCTCATATTGTTCCCAAGTGTGCTGAGAAAAGCAGTCATGAGTGGAATTTTATTCAGGTTCATGTTCAAAATGTAGCACAGGGCACTGGAAACAAAGGCTCCAAAAACCTTATAGCTCAATTCCTACCATGCTCATTGAGGAAGGATAAAAAAAGGAGACAATTTTTCTCTTAATATTTTCTCTTTTCCTTAACCTGTGTTTCCAAGAAATGAAGTTTTTAAAAGTTCAGATTAAAGCATTAGGCCAGATGTTCTGTGTAGTATCTGGTAGCTTATATTGGTGCCTAGCTGCCTACAGGTTAAACCATGACACTGGTGAGATCACTTCAATGACGCCCAAAAAAATTGATCTAACAAAGATATTGACTAAGACAATAAATGTAAGCATTTTACACAGCATAATGCTTAATTTAGTGTCAAAGATTCATCACGGAGTCAGGGAAAGGGTCTCGGCTTTGGTCAGTTGGTGCTCTCATATCATATCCACTGATCTTCAGCGATGCATTGCTTTTCCCATTCCTACAGACAAAAATACAAGAATGAACAAAATTACCTCCAGAGCCTTCCAAACAGGAAAGAAACCTAGTCCCCTTACCTTGTTTTCCTCCAGTCAGGAACTCCAGCTCCAATAGACCTATTCTCTTATTTCAACAAGCTGCCAATAAAGAGCAGATCTGCAGTGGGAGCGTTAACATCTATTCCCAGAACAACCGACAAAGGAGACTTGCTGCCTTTGCAACATTTCAATAGGTGATGTGTGTCCTTGGCATTTGTCAGTATCTGGCAAATCTTTCCCTTTGCTATTAGCATGAAGCACTGGTGACATAGCCACACCCTTTCTTCCATCCACCATCTGCCTCCAGGTCTAGGAATTTTGCATGGGGAGTAATGAAGGGAATTTGAAAGAGGTGGAAGAAATACAAAATATTACTTGGAGAATGATCCCTGGCTCATGCATGAATGAATCCCAAATCATAGTTATATAATAAGTCTTAGCAGGGAATCAGAATGGGTTCAAGGTTACCATCTCTGAAAAACTGAATTGTATTTTCCAGTAGTATACCCATTTTGCAATCCTTGCTAACTTACACATTCAAAAAAAATAAATAACTATTGCCAGCTCTCTCAAAAGAGAATAGGTATTTAAGCATAGAAGTGTCCCCTCCTGGGACTGTTTGTGTCCCTAGGGTGAACATTCAGGGTCTTCTTGAGAGATCAATATGAGTTTCAAGATCCTTCCCTTCTCCTTTGGAGAACTTCAAGAAAAACTAGTTCAGAATATCAGAAATTTTTTCTTTAATATGTTCATTCCTCAAAACCAGCACTTTTCATATTTTGTCTTCAGCCAGCTTTTGGCGGAAGCATTTCTCAGCCCTCTGTTCTCCTAAGAGCAGATATTATTAAAGAGACATGATGCTTGAAACCAACTACTTTCTTGTCTCTTTTTTTGCACAAAAGAGAGTCCAGTTTGAAAGAGGTCAGCTCCTTTTTTTCAGAGATTTCATGGGATACTCTGCCCCAGTGTCACCACCTCCTGTGCGGAGTGTCAAGAGGCTGAGCAGTTGTGTCATGTGAGGAAGAGCACATAAAGCACTGGGCACATGTTCTTACATGCAAAGAAGGAATGGGCATGCCCTGAGATGTCAGGCATCTTCTCACATTCTGGTTCTTCTGTGCTTTGTTCTCACCATGTGGTACCTTGCCATGCTCGGAGACATTGTCCCAAGCGCCACTGTTGCCAGCCAACACCAACATCTCATTATGTTGAAGTTAAACTGAGCTGTGAACTGACAGCCTTTATGTTCCCTGTACTTATCATGTCCAGCAAATTGCTCAGTCCCTGCCATTTGGTCCAGTTCAAGGCACTGCCAACTCTACATCTGCTCCTCAACCTGGCCTCACATTTCGAAACCCGCCTGTGTTATTCATAATAGTGACAATGCAAGAAATGTCATGTTTTCCTCACTGAAAACTCAAAGTTAAAAGCCATCACAGCTGCTGCAGAGGCTTCACCAAAAGCCATATCAGCAGTTTCTGTTTTAAAAACATTTTTTTTTTTTTCACCCAGTCACAGTGATGCAGCTGCAATTTTCGGCAGAGCCTTCTCTGTGGCTGATTTGCTGTTTTCTCTCACTTTCCATTAAAAAACATTTAGGGCTTTCAACACCTCAAGATTTAGTTTTTGAAATTCTGAAACTGAAGGTTAAATATATCACAGCATCTGGCAAAGCTCTGTTTGTGCCAAGGTCAAGTATATTGCCTTTTAGATGGAGAAAAGTCTTTGTTCTCCTACTGCATTCTTAATACTGGTTGAAACTACTGAAAGTTACCTGAAACTTGCTGTATCAGTTACACACTGTGAGTACCTCAGGGCCGATGGCTGCCACCTGATGTAGTTGAGTTGGTCTCCAAAGGCAATAGCAGTGGCTCCAGGCCTCCATGTCATGGAATCACATTCATGAAGGCAACCAAGACCCGGCTGGTTAAATAAAAAGGTAGGAACAGGAGGTTTCCCAAATGTCAAACCGCATTCTGCGGGAGGAAAATTACTTGCTGGAGTTTTTGCAGCTTCCTCAAAAAACACTGCACCAAATTGTTTTCCCCCATATAGACATTTACCTCCACTACACCCAGAAGCCACCTGTACCAATTCCTCTTGTACAAGACCCATGTTCCTTTAGAAACAGACAATTGTGCGATAGATGCTCAAGATGAGGAGAAAGAAGCGAGTGGGCTCCCATGGGCACTGTGGTAAGAGTGTTTTCTGTGGTGATTTGAGTCCTCCTTTGACAGCCTGGCCTAGGCCAGGGTGGGTGACCAGGTTGGTCCCAGCTGGGCTTTACAAGGAGAGTCCAGAGCAGACCAGGAAGGTTGTTTCCATGCCCCAAGAACTGTGGCAGTCCCAGAGCAAGACATTGGGAAAACCTTGTGGAAGAGGAAGGAAAATCTCCTCTTAGACTTCTAGTGATGTGACAGAAGAAAGGAAGGAAACATGTCATAAGCTCAAAGATTTTGTTTTCCCTTTTTAAATTTATTTTTTGTGCTGTTTTCTTGGTGGTTGTCTTCTGTGAGTGCTGTTCCCACACATCTCAGAAACAAATGGATGGTTAAAAAGGATATTCTTCTCCAGCTGTGCTTGATACCAAGGTAGAGATGAGTATTCTCTAAGATAAAAGATACAGAAGATGCAGAGACTGATTATGTAACACCTCTGCTTAACATCAAGCTTCTATGTTCATATATTTGAAAAGATACAACCCTTTCCCTGTTCCTTTCAGGCAGTGTCTGTGCTAGTGGAAGTGAATGTAATTTTGTGTGTTTTTTGAAATTCAGTGCATGGAATTTATTAACAAAAAATTGAAATAAAAATATAATCAAAAAATCACCAATAGTGAGAACACATCGGTGACACTATCTTATCTCTTCATCATTACAGGAGATATCTGAAACAGTAAGAAAAAGTGGTCTGAACAAAGAAAAATGAAAATGATTGAATAGCAGTTGGTGCAGTTTCCTCTCTCTGGTGGCCCCATTTAATTTCTGTTAGTCTGGACGGATAGTCATTTGTCTGAGGGCATGTCTGACAAAATTCTTACTGCAAGGGCTTTCCCAAAGCAGAGTCTCATCTTATATATGATTTTTAGAATATAGGAACTTCAGTGCTAAGTCAGACCAAAGGTCCATCTAGTCAATATCCTATAATGGTCATAGTAGATACATGAAAGAGAAAAAGGGGTAGAAAAAAACCAAATAGTGATGTATCCAAAATAACATTCCAATCTCCAGCAATTTTTGGCTCAGAAGTCTCATGCGCTAGATAGGGCATTTAATATTTTTTGAGTTTCTGATACTTGAACTTTTCCAGCCTTTTCCTGAATTCATGCACAGTTTTGGTACACATTTTTGATAAAAAAGATCTTTTGTTTAATGACATTTTGTGGAAAACCATCTCCTTTTTTTTGTTTATAATGTCATACCTGCCAGAGTCATGGGATGCTCCCTTGCTCTTGTACTGGGAGAGGGATAATCATCACTTTCTATTTGTCCTCTCCTTGTCACTCAGGATTTTATACACCTCCAGTGTATTGTCCCTCTGTTACTTCTTTTCAGACTGAGTAGGGAATAAAAAGTCATATCTGTGCTGACCTTCTCTATGTCCTTTTTGAAAGGCACAACCACAACTGTACATACTGTTCAGGATACAGATGATTTTACACACATTCCTGTTTGTTCATTTTTCCTTTCCTCAGCATTTTTAACATTGTTTCCGTTACTAAGCACCAAGAAGGCACTTTCCTTTTATAACCATCTGTTTTAAACCTTCATTCCTGAGTAGTCATCTCTGAACTCATAATAATATAAGTGAAGTTATGATAGGATTGTTTAATGTGCATCACTTAATGTTCATCCACACTTATTACAATTCTGTTTAGAGCCCAGCCACTCCACCTTGCAAGATCCTCCTTAACAGTTCTGCCAACCTACTGCTTATACCTGAAGCAACCAGTAACTGTTATTTTAAAGATCAGAACATATATTTAATTAATATTTTGGCTTAAGAACATATTTAATTAATATTTTGGCTTAAGAACATATTCAAATTAAGTACATAGGAGAGTTACAGCTGCCTGATCTAGTTTGTATATTCAGTAATGCCGGGCTATCTGTGTATTGCAAATCTGTGAGAGAGGATGAGAAGAGAACCTTTCCCTGGAAACGGCTGCTGACATGACAGTGGGTGAGGGATGATCCAGGGCATGAGCTGGAGCACTCTCATGTAAATAAATTGTGTTCTCTTCCTTCACAGTAAATAAGCTACTTCTTTTAGCTGTTGCTGCAGTGGTAACATATGCAACGTTGCATGTGCAGCTCAGAGGTATCTCAGCAGACGTGGCTGACATTTGAAGTCAGAAAAAACCTGGAATCAAAGGTCTCATTCTTCAGCTTGAATAATAGTTTGTTGGTTTTTTTTTCCTTCTTCTTGAAAAATACTGTTTGGAATGAGCAACTGGCAATTAGGAGGACAGATAGCAATAATACTACTCTCAGTCTGTGGGCTTTGACACATTAGTTTTTCTCCTCTACCAGATTCTGTGCTCTACATGGGGCACACGTACACCACAGAGGGAGTACACAAGGAATGCTCTTACCCAGATTCCCTTGATCCCTGTGTTACTAGAGTAGCCTGAGTCCAAAGGAGAAAATAAGCTCATCATTTTCCTTGTTCTGAAGTCCCATAATCTGCAACATTTCCAAAACAGAGTACAAGAAGGAGATATGGAAGTTAATTAAAAATTGTAAGGATGCAGCCTAAACTTCATGAAAGACACCTTGTAGAAGCATAAACTTTTCCCCTTTGGCTTCATAGGAAGGATTTAGCTGCCAGGACTCAAAGGAAACAGAAGCTAATTATCAAATGAACATTGTCTTAATATGTTAATGAAGCGGTTTTGCTAATAGCGAGAGACCTGAATTTTAATACATTTTAAGAGCTCCTTGATTACGTGTTTGTTAGTTGTTATGATCATTTTAAATTATCTGTGCATGGCTTTATAATGGGTTAAAAACTGTATTAAGCACTGTATTCTAAACAGGCCTTGATGAGGCAGGTGAATAGTGCAAACATTGTCGCTAGGAAATTCACTTCAAAAGAAATGTAAACTAGTTAACCTAAAACGTGTCATCAAATCCAACAGTCACACTTAGCAACGTAAGTAATTTTTTATGTCAGCTACATGCTTTTTCGCATGCAAAGGGTATTCCAGAAATCTTGTAGCTATTATATCAGAGTGTTTCTGTATGCAGTATAAAAGGACTGAAATCATATTTTGCTGTTGGAATTAGAGGATTGAGTGAAGTAGTTCCAAATATACTGAGATAATCAATCTTGTCCTTTGTAATTACAACCAAACCCTCAGGGTTTTTATTCATTTGCCCACACATATTTATTTTGTTCTTCCTCATGCAAAGAATCTTTATATTTGTCTCTAAAAATGTCTGGGACTAGTGTAAATAAAAAATATTTTCTGCAATGACACCAACATAAAAAATGTGCACACCTAGACAGCACTTTTTTGTTAGAAGGTTTCTTTACCTTCTTTTTCATCAATTTGACTTCAAATCAAATCATCCTGGATCATTATCCTTCCTTTTCTAGCTTGTTTTTCAGCTGGCTGGAAAAGATCCTGCGGAGCTGTTAACTGAATGGGGGCTGCTGCTTAAAAAGTCATGACTGTTACTAGTCCTCTGGCGACACTTTCTGCAATTTTTTGAAATAACCAAACAGAGGTCATCTCCAGAAGATAGCCTTCAGACCCTGAAAATCCATTGTCAGCCAAAACATTGACTAAAAGACATCATGGAGTCCATGTGAACTGAGAGATTGTAACTCCTTGCAGGATGAAGGTGTTTTTTAAGGGCTGCTTACAACATTTGGGTCTATTTCGATTTTTTTCTCCTCCATTATCCTGCTTGTTACACTTGACTTCCTTCTGTGAAAGGGTAACCCACCAGGTTGATATAGGAAAGTCAGTAGATGTAATATTTTTGGATTTCAGTAAAGTTTTCCACACTGTCTTTCACAGGATCCTTCAGGACAAAATGTCCTGATTAACACATTATGGGATGGGTGAGCAACTGGCTCATGGGTCAGGCACAAGGGGTTGCAGTGAACAGGGTGACACCAGACTGGTGACCTGTCACCAGTGGGGTTCCACAGGGCTCCATCCTCAGCCCTGTGCTCTTCAACATCTTCACACATGACTTGGATGCAGGACGGGAAGGGATATTACATTTTCCAACAACATTAAATTGGGAGGAGCTATTGACTTCCTCAAGAATAGAGAAACCTTGCAGAAAGACCTCAACAAATTAGAGGGCTGGGAAATCACCAACCAAATGAAGTTAGCAAGGATGAGTGCTGATTTCTCACTCGGGTTGGGACAATCCTGATTTTTGTTATAGACTGGGGAATGAGAGACTGGAGAGCAGCACTGCAGAAAGGGACCTGAGGGTCCTGGTTAACAGAAAGCTGAACATGAGCCAGCAGTGCCCTGGTAGCCAGCAGGGCCAACCGTGTCTTGGGGGCATCAGGCACAGCATCACCAGCCAGGCAAGGAAGGGGATTGTCCCACTCTGTTCTGAGCTGGGGCAGCCTCACCTCGAGTGCTGGGGGCAGTTCTGGGTGCCACAATGTAAGGAGGACATTAAGGTGTTAGAGAGCATCCAAAGAAAGGCCACAAAGATGTTAAAGGGCCTGGAGAGGGAACCATATGAGGAGTGGCTGAGGTCACTTTTTCTGGCCTGGAGAAGAGGAGATTGAAGGGAGACCTCATTGCAGTCTTCAATATTCTCACGAGGGCATGAAGCTAAGTCAGGGGACATTTAGATTAGGTACCAGGAAAAGGTTTTTTACCCAAGGAATGATTGTGCACTGGAACAGGATCCCCAGGAAAGTAGTCTTAGCACCAAGCCTGTCCAAGTTCAAGAAGCTTTTGGACAACATCTCTGGCACATGCTGGATCCTTGGAGTGTCTTTTGTAGGGACAGGAATTAGACTCAATGATCCTGATGGGATCCTTCTAACTCAGTGTATTCTATGATTCTATGATTGTTAAATTAAATTATAGCTGAGCTGTGTGTACTGAAGTTGTATGCACCAAACATGCTCTGTTGGGGTGTGTGTGTATTCTACCTGCTCAGAAAAGTAAGAAAATAGAACCTTGATTAACCAGAAAGTGGAATTCTGGGTGGGAAGTGAATGAAACAAATGGGAGCTGTATTTATATTAGACATTCACTACATGATTAAACTTGCTCTTCATTAACGTCAAACACGATGCTCATGCTTGGAAAAAAAAGGTGTTTTGTGATTCTCATACACTACATCATATAAATCAGTACTTTATAGATAATAAAGTTACATTACTAAAGATAGAGAATTCCTCATTTTGATAAAGATACACATCCCTCCCTCATTCAAACAAAAGGAGCCTGGACGACTGGGCAACTGTAGTAATGTGATGAACATTTGGTCTGCCTTAGAGCACCAAATCCTGAAAATGCCAGGTTAATTAGCCACTCCTCCCTACCTCCCTTGTTCTTGGATACCTCTGGATCAAGCCTTTGGATCAATGGTAGAGACAGGCAAAATCTTAAGGCTAGCACAGGAAAAAGAGTCCATCCTAAATCAAAGCCATAAAACCCTTCTTAGGAAACCACCTGAGAGAATGCTTACACACTTGGCTTTGACAGTTTGCAAAATTAAATACATGTATTATATGAGCTAAAGAAATTAATATAGGATTATATTGCCAATCTTATCATATTGACGTTCTCATATAATTTGGAAACTCTAAATATCTCCCTGTTTCTTGTACCTTTGTGGAAATTTGCCAGAGGAAGGAGGAAATGTAATCCTATTTAACATAACTACCCTTTGGAAAATCCTAATTGCCTAGCTCTGTTTAATTTATATTTAGGTCATACTGCCCTCTAGGGGATTAGGCAGATAGCGAGTGAGTTTTGCATAATACTATCTTTTCTTTAATTCAGAGGGAAAAAAACATCTCTTCCTTTGTACTGCAGTAGAACATAATAATCCATGTCTAGAGCTCACAATTTAGTATTTTGTGTGTAATTTTCATTCCTTTTTTTTGGAAGTATCCTAAAAACTAACATTGAATTTCTGCTTTCTGGTGGTGGTGTTAACCTTCCATGAACAGGATATTCAAGTTTTTACATGAGGAACAACAGCTAAATCAGGGAAACTTTCCCCATAATTTCAGGAGGTATTACATTCAAATTATGAGAAACTTACGTACTTAAATGTCCTGAACATATGTATTTGTACATCAAACATAAACCCACATTCAATGTTTTAGAAATAAAAAAGCTTCACCTATTTAAAACAAAACACACAGCAGAAAAATCACCATATCAACAGCTGTGATTGCTTTTAGATGGAAAATAAAAGTAAAAAGAATGAAATCAAAGTTTCAGAAAAGAGAAAGAAAATTATTAACATGGTTGGCAGTTAGGTGGGCTAAGAAACCCACAGGCTTTTTCAGTGATGTCAACACTGAACTAAGCAAGGAGAGTAGCTTTCTGCAAAAAGCTAAAAGGCCAGGCATATAGGTGCCTAATAATCTCCATAATGCAAAATCTTGCCCCCTTCATTGTTCCTTCCTGATGTTCCTCGCTGCTGATTCCTGCCACCAACTTCTCCTCATTCCATTTTAATTCTAAAACAGCGGCGTAAATGTGGCTGGCCAGATTGAGTTAAGCAATAAGGCTCATAATTGGGGCTGCCACACCAGGTCATCATTGCATTTTTTGCTTTGATACCTGGAGCCATATCTACTTTGCCTCTTGGATTTTTGTTCTGAAGAAGCCAGGTCACATAACAGCAGAGTTTTGGGGGATTTTGAGAGCGGATCTTGGTCCAGCAGCTCACAAATCACTGATCTGCAATGTTTTGAGAATGACTCCTTCTTCTAGATTCTCACTTGGCTTTAGGAGGTTTGGCTTTCACTGCCTTCATCCTGCTCACCAGTATTTAAAGGCAGATATTGTGGGCAATTCTCATTTGATCCTGATTAATTTTAATTTTATTATGAACTGAGTGGACCATCTGCTGTGGTCACCTAAAATTACAAAAAAAAAAAAAAATCGCTTTGTCCTGGCCTCTTCCCAGCATCACACTGGGGTTTTGTGAGATTTTAAAGCTGTCAGCTTCAAATTATTAGGCTTCTCATTTCAGTCTTAGCCTACTTAATCCTATTCCATACTAAAGGCTCATGAGAGATTGATCTACCCATCCTCTAGTTTCACTCAGCCATGCTCCTGCCTCCAGACTTCAGATAAGTCTATATCCATGTTACAAAATTTCTTCTTATACATGAAAGGATAAACTGCTGAGACTTCCCAGGCAAAATCTCTCTTTCATGCTTCTTTGCATGGCCATAGGAGTTCATTCATTCATGAATCAGTTTTTTATTTGATCAGGACAGCTTTATCATTTATTCAGATTTATACAACCTGTATTGTAGTTGATGGTTTCTTTTTCCACTTCTAGTGGCCCAGTCGTGTTGTGCTATGCTCAGTGGCTCCAAAATAACCAGATTTTCTGAGGGTCTGCTGATTCTCACCTCATCATATCAAAATCTCAGAACTGTGTATAGCCTCATATTCAATTTTCCATTTAGGAACAGGGATATCTTTATTAGCTTATGTTTCTTGGTCCTCTTACAAATACTAGTAACCACTGATAGTAACCAATGGTGCTTGTCCTGAGGTGGTACAGAGGCTTGATGACTTGTCTACCTGCTGATGTGCCAGAGCCTTGTCTTAGGGTCACAGACTAGAGAAATGCTAGGTCTTGGTGGTTTGAGAGTATCCTGTATCATATGCTAGGCTGGAAATTCATTTCAATGTTCTGTTAATTCTATGGTTTGTTCTGTGTTTGTGTAGATGCTCCATTTACTTGTTCTAGCGGGGGTAGGAAAAGCTCCTTCTGTGCTGACCTGACTCCAGCAAGGCAAACAGAAGTGTCCTTACATATTACTCATGCCCACACAAAGAGATTTCACAGAATCACACAATAGTTAGGGTTAGAAGAGACCTCTGCAGATCAGTTAGTCCAACCTCCCTACAAGAGCAGGGTCACCTATTGCAGATTGCACAGGAATGTGTCCAGGTGGGTTTTGAATGTCTCCAGAGAGAGAGAGACTCCCTGACCTTCCAGTGCTCTACCACTCCAATGTAAAGAAGTTGTTCTTATGTTGAGGAACTTCTTGTCATTTAGTTTATGGCCGTTACTCCTCATCCTGTTGCTGGGCACAAGCAGAATCTGGTGCCATTTTCTTGGCACCTACCTTTTAGATATTGATGTGCATTGATGAAGTCCCTCCTCAGTCTTCTCTCCAGACTAAACAGTCCCAGTTCCTGAAGTCTTTCCTCATAAGAGAGAAGCTACAGACTGCTTTTCATCTCTGTGGCCTCTGCTGAATCCTTTCCACTAGGTCCTTGTCTTTCTTGAACTGTGAAGACCAGAGTTGAATCTAATACCCCAGAGGTGTCCTTTCTAGGGCCAGGGTAGATGTGAATATAGACATACAGGTAACCAGGGCAACACCAAACCACGGCTCAAACACAAAGAGTAGATTTATTTCATTATCTCGTGGGCAGCAAAGGCACACAGGGACACAGGCTCTGTTAGGCTTAGTTCATCCTAGTGAGGAGACACACAGCCACACAGGCTGTGTTAGGCTTAGTTCATCCCAGTGCAAAGTGACACTTGGGGACACAGTCTCCATTAGCTTAGTTCATCCTAGTGGGCAGCAGCAGGGGGAATGTATCAAAGGGTTTTGCCACATGCAGTTCATCAAAAGGTTGTGCTTTTATGATCTCTCTCTCTCCCAGCAGGAGGCTCAAACCTGTCTGTGAGTGTGTTATATCTACACAGGAATTCTACTAAAAACAGGCAGAGGATGAACATACTAGGCATAACAAATGGAGTTTTCCCATATCAACATTTTTAGCATTCCCAGAGGCAAGGCCACTTCGCACACAACTATTCCCTCCTTTTTGCCAGCTCTTCTAGTTTTCACCCTTTCCTCCCAACAAGGGTGGAGTAAACAGGGAGAATCACCTCCAACAACCTGCAGGTCACACTCTTCTTCATGCATCTGAGGATACCATCATTCCTCCTAGCCACAAGGGCATCCTGTTGGCTGATGGTCAACTTGTCATCCACCAAATTTCCCTTTCTGTTATTAGTTTCTATTATTTCTGTATAGCTATAGCCATTGCTTTCACCCTCACATTTATCTCAGTGTACAGTTTCCATACTCATGGAATATGTTCCTACTCAGCTCTCTGCTCATTACCAACAATTGGTTCTCTCACTGAAATTATAGACTGAAAAAATGCCATGATTTTGTGAGAATTGCATTGTCTGACTGCACAGTTTAGCCCCTGCCAAAACTCCAATCTTTTCCCCAGGTTGTGAGACCTTGCAGGTTTGGAGGTGCCAACACAAGTGCTCAACACAGGAAATGGGAGCATGGTGGAAAGGGCCAGGGTTTGCTGCTGCAGTCATTTGTTGAAGCTTAACATCTCTAGAGATCTCAGGCTGTTTTTATCGTCAACTAGTTGTGCCTTTTCATCCCTATGGAACTCACAAGCAGATCTGTTCCCACTGTGGTTTTCAGCCTGTGTAAAGTAAGAATGCAGCTGCACTGGCTCCCTGGGGAGAGGTTTGCTTTTTTGGAATTATACATTCTCAGCTAGTGTTCAAGACATGGGCAACCAGACTTGGACTACTCTTTGCTTGTACACCTGTCCCTTGATTTCCACATAGGCAGCCTCTTTGCAAGGAGGGACTGTAGCTGGGGATCCATATTCTGTAAGGAGTTCCAAAACAACAACAAAGTCTCTGCTCTACTTCAGAAAGAGAGTTAAACAAGTAGAAAAAGAAAAAAAAGAAAGAAAATGATGGGAATCCCACAACTGCAGTTTGAAACAAAAAAGCAATTGCTCTTGCACTGGTATCTTAAAAAGACTTCAGTGAGGCTGAGCAGGTGTCAGAGGAGCTTTTCATATTCTGTGCTGCTGAGCAGTCTGCTGATCTCAGACAGGAAGAAGGTATGAAGGATAGAAACTAAACTTCAGTATTCACATAACCAGTTAAGAACCTGTGTGATTTAAAAAAAAACTCCTTTAAATGTAATTTAAGACACATTTTTCATAATATATTTTCTTAGATCTTGCATGCCTTCATGAAGAAATTCTTGACTCTGTAAGTGATTCTCTGATGAAAACAAACAAGGGCTGATGGTGACTAAAGTGCTCCTCAACACAAGAGCAGCACTGCAGCCAGATTCTGCCACAGCCATTCTTGTATTAAGTAGTGACTTAGGCTACAAGTAGGATTTTTAGTCTCAGCCTGAGCACTGCTGGTGAAAGGTGCTACTCAGCCTGAAAAAAGAACCTGCTTTACAAGAAGAAATACAAGCCAAAACAACAGCTTCTCCAATCACAATGGTTGAGTGGGAAGGTTAAGCTTTAAGATGCAATGCTTGAGTTAGAATTTACCTTGGAAAGTGGAGGGAGATCCTCTTTTCTGCATCCTCTTTTCCTCAAAGCCATCTTGCTTGTGTACGCTGAAGATCTAGTCTGCAAAACTGGACTCAGAGCCACATTGTTCAGCCCACACCTATCAGTAATATTGCTTGTGCACTGATTTACACTGACAAGAATAAAATCAGAAAGCAATTAATCATGTTTCCTGGCCTCCTATATGTCACCAGTCATTCCATGTCACTCTGCCTTGAGCCTTGAGTGTGATTTAAATGTGCATTGCACAGGGACCTCCAGTCTTCATTAAAGAGTCCTTACCTGGGCCAATCACTTGCACATTTCCAACAGCATGAGCTGCTCTGAGATTGGGTTTGTCCAGCTTTCATCCTCCGTTTTTGTTCTGACTTTCTGCCTGGACTGAAGAGGGGTGACCCCTAGGAAGAGTAGAGCACAGCAGATCCTGTGGATCAGCTCTGTTACTGCAAAGGGTTCAGGAATAAAATCCCATATGTCTCTTCACATAATTATTAACATAATAATGCTATGTGTCTCCAGGAAGAGATCTTTATGGTACAATGGAATAATGCTTAAGTCTTGTTTTTGTTATGCCAAGTAGAGATAATTTTTCATGTATTTTAGGTTTTTATTTTGATCTTTCTGGGGTTAGTTTGTGGCTGTTGTTTGCATGTTCTCCTGCAATGTGTTTTGAAGATATGGATATAACCAGTAGACAGAGTGATCTAGCACTGATCTCAACAGAAACAGAGGTGGAGTGAAATCACTTCCTTCCTCTGGCTTTCCAACTTGTTCTTCAAAATCCAAGGATTACACTAGCCTTTTTTACCCTATATTTGTATATCACTTTCCACTGAACTAATTTACTAGATCTCTTTTAGACTCTGCTTCCCAGCTATCTTTTCCCTATTCCTTCTGTAGGACCAGTATTTTTCAGTCCTTGATGTACTGCTTTCCTGTGGTAGTATGGAAATGCATTTTTTAAAGACCTATTTTTCAAAGGAACATGGACGGCATTTTATGGTTGCTCTTTTTATTCACATTCTCCCCTACCCTTCGGGTGCCAGGGATGGGAAGGGAAATGGTTGGCCCTTCTAGCTTCAACAAACTGATAGATTAACTCAGTCATCCTGCCACTGAATCATTGAATCATAGGATGGTTTGAGATGGAAAGGACCTTAAAGTTCCAAACCCCCTGCCCTGGGCAGGAACATCTTCCACTAGACTGGGTTGCTCAGGGCCCCATCCAACCTAGTCTTGAACATTTCCAGGTTTGAGGCATCCACAAAATCTCTGGGGTACCTGTTCTAGTGTCTCACTATGTTGAGGAGAGAGAAAATATTTTCTGCCATGTATATATGATTTAACTTGGGAAAAATGGTGTGTAGAGCTGGAAAAATACAAAATATTGTGCAATTGCCTTCTTAAGGAATTCCAGCTGTGTTGTGCACTGAGGCGGAGATTTCATTGGGGAAATTCAGTACGAACAGTTGCTTAAAGTTTATATCAGTGTAAATAAGCCCAAGGGGCTACCTAAATTCTGGAATGTCCTGGTGTTTGAAGGGTGAACTTTTCAAACAAAAAGACACTTAAATACATTTGTGTATGGAAAGTTGTTATTGATCTCTCCTAGGAAATAACCTCTGGATAAGCATGAGGCAGATCATGAGATTTTCACTAAAGTTAAGCAAGTGATTGTTTCCCTGAACAACACAGGCCTTACCCATCACTCTAAAAGTACAGGTCGATGCAGGAGCTTTCAGACTGTATACTTAGGCTTCCAAGTACACCCCTAACAGTGCTGAGTGATAGTTTTCTGAAGTGTGCAGTGTCCACCAACACTGCATCCTCAATACATTACTTGCTTACTGCACTGTTTTTCTTCTCTTTTGGCCAGTGAGGAAGGTGCTGATGGTTTATAGCCTCAGATTTAGAAAGCTCCTACCGCAATGTGGAGCCTTTCCCCTGCTGGCAGGCTTGGAAGCTGCTCTGCTATAAAGAAATACTGGTTCCATTTCTACACAGTATACAAAACAAACAAACACACAAACACCAAAAACAAAACCAAACCAAAAAACCCAAAACCACAGACAAACAACAAGAGCAACAAAAATGTCAAGATAAACTTATTTCTTTTCATTATTTTGCAATTGCTTTTTTTCTGATAGCAAAATTTATTTTCATTGAAGTTAAGATCTGCTATTCTTTAATCCCCAGGAAAATGATTACTATAATTTAAGAAAATTATATTCTTCCTAATTAAGCTGTTTTCAGACAATTAAATTGCTTCCTGATTTTCATAATTGTCTCTTTGCTAAGATCTACCTCTTTCCTGATTAGCAAGGTGGAAGAAATCCTTTGCTTTTACTCTGTACAATATTTAGCTGTTAGGAAAGATATTTTAGCAAATATAATAAGTCAGACTCTTCTTCCATGTGACTTACCTTATATATGCTGCTCTGGCTTCATAAAGTCAGATCAAACAGCAAAGGTGTCCAGAAGGGTGACCAGAAAAGCAGGAGGAAACCTGTTTTGGATAATCCTGTGATCTAGCAAGCATGGGAGGCAGCATACTCTGGCAGGCCAGGATGAATCCCTCCATCACCCACAGCTTTCATGAGGTAAAGACTGTCTTCCCAACAAGCCCTGGTTAGTCAGCTGTGGATGAGCTGTCCAGACTGTCCCTCTCTGCAGAGCAGCAGAGGAGCAGGTCGATGGCAGTATTTGTAAAATGCCAGTACCATGGCACTGCCTCACAGTTACAGATCACACAAAAATCACACTCTCAGTGGCTGCATTCCTTATGCTACTGTGGCCATTTCACTTGTGCATTGTCTATCCCTGCAGTGGCCACATCAGAGACTTCAGATCTCCCAAGAGCTGTACGTAGCTATCCCATGACAATGCACTTTTCCTTTCTCTCTCTCAGTGTGCACATTCTCTTCTTTCTCTCTTTCATTTACTTTTTCTTTCACCTTGATTGTCTTCTTTTTGTTTACAGCAGAGCATTAGCTGTTAATGTAAGAAGCTGTTAATGAACACCTGTTTTAATGTACAAGTGTCCTGGGGAACTCAGTGTTACAGGGCTTTGGGAATGCCATGTGGCTTTTGGCCTGTGAAAAGCGCACAGTGGAAGTCCTGTGAATCTTTCCACATTTGTAGCATGGCTGCAGCTGCAACTTCATGGATGCTGTTCCAATCAATCCAGAGGGTCAACACCCTTAAGTTGGCATTTGAAGGGAAATATGTGGATGAGGAGTCACTGTTTCAAAGGATCTGTTGCTAATTTGGAATGCAAAGGACTGTTCTGAGAAATAAAGATAGCACATTAGTCAAAGGCCATGGACTAGAGCTGTGTACATCTGAAGGGAGGAAAACATCTATTGTACATACATCTATGTCAGGTGATTGCCGCTGTGGGACATGCAAGGACACACACGGACACTTTCTCTTGAGGTTGAAAACTACTTACTAAAACATCTGACTCTATATTTATAGTATTCCCACACAGACCAGGGATTGGAGAAGGTTGACACCTCTCCTATCCCGTTGGTCAAGACAACTGTCCATCAGTTGTTTTCTACACCAAGAGAAAGTCTGAGAAACAACTCCATCTTATCAAAACAGACTTCTGATAACAACACCCGTGTGTGTGAGAAAGAGCTAAGAACTGTTAAAACATCAAGTTAGAAAGTGCCTCAGAAAACGTGAAAAATCAGGGTGACAGGTGATTAAATTAATCTGGTCAAACCGTCAGCTGTGGATGGATGGATGGATGGATGGATGGATGGATGGATGGATGGATGGATGATGTTCCTACTGCTAAGGTGATGAACACCATCTGAACAGCTGGTTCAGGATGCTTTTCAAGGTAGGGATAAGGCTGAAGGGACCTTTCCACCACAGCTAAATGCATGAGAGACAGATGATTTCATAGCAGGCCTTTGAAAATGTAGAATTCATCAACTCATGATTTTCACAAGTCTGCCACTGTAATATTTGCAGTGTCCCAGTCCTTGAGGTAAAATAATGATTTGGCAACACATGTAAACACAATCCATGTTAGTTCTCACTGAGCTTAAAGATCTCTTCTGAAAAGGCAAAATAGATCAAGCAATATTTAAAATGTAAAAAAATTGTTCTTCAAACAGAAACTGGGAGGCAAAAATGTTATCCCTTTTCCTTTAAATCTCATGATTATTTATGTTGGCCTCATGATTTTTGAGATCTGACTTATTGACTTTTAATACTTGCGTAGCATGTCTTGAACATGTGTCATGGGCATATAAACATAAACACAGTACTATAGCCAGAAACATTCCTTCATTAGTGTGGGGGGTTGACCATGGCTGGACACCCAGTGCCCACCAAGCTACCAGTCCCCCTCCCAGCTGAACAGAGGAGAGAAAATAAGGAAGAGGACAGCTCCTAGGCTGAGATAAGGCAGTTTACCAAAGCAGAAGTTTGCACACTCTTACACAAAGAAAAAAAAAATTATGCTCTGCTTCCTATCAAAAAGTGAAGTTCAGCTACTTCCTGAGAAACAGGTCTTCAGCACCTGTAGTGGTTGCTGCAGAAAGCAAACACTGTATATAACAAATGCCTCCCCCTTCCCTTCACTTTTATATCTGAGCTGATGTCACATGGTATGGAATACTCCTTTGGTCAATTTGGATCAGCTGGCCTGGTTGTGTCCCCTCCCAGGATCTTGCCCACTCACAGTCCCTTGGTAGGAGGGAAAGTTAAGGGGCATCACTGATGCTGTGTCAGCCCTGCCCAGTAGTAGCCAAAACACTGGTGTGTATTATCGAAACCTTTCTACAAAGCACAGCACTGAGGGCTGCTATGGAAAACATTAACTCCAGCTCAGCCAGACCCAGCACAGCCAGAGATACTCATGTGAGTCTTAGATATCTCTTAACAGTGTCCTTCCTTTTACATTTCCAGCCAAAAGAAAGAAGTCCTGAAAGCAAATGGTTTTGCCTTCCTGATGTGAGGAGCTATTTAGTTGCAATGTCAAAGCCATCGTTTTTATTAACTGTCTCTTTTGTCTTTCAAATTGTTCCATGAGAATTGATTTTATATGAGCTTCATTTCTCTGTTAATAATTTTATGAAAGGAAAACTAATGGCTCTCAAAGTGAGGTTCTGGCAAAGCCAGCATTGAAAGAAACACAGATGGCAGAGCAATAGTTAAGGAGCACCAGTCCCGGGGGATTAAGGAGCATGAAAATGAGGGAAAGATGGAGCCACTTATTCCACAGGTTTTTTTGGGGGGTTTTTTGAGAGTCAAACCTCTGCTTTCAGCTTCATTTTGGTTGTTCTCAGGAATGCTGACACTTATTTTCTTCAACTTTTTGCCTTTTTCACCTTGCGCTTTACAGCCTGTATCAAAGGGCGGTAATGAAGTGCAAATAAGTTTTGTCTGTGGAAAAGAATCCTGCAAAAAATACCATGTGTGGGAAGCAATCCTTCCCAACACCTGCATGTCCCCTCCAAACCAAGGGCTGAGCTAGCTGGAGTATGTTATGAGTGATACACAGATGATCAGTAAGCTCTTTGCTTGGCATCCCTTTTTCATTATGCTGCCATTTTAGAGAAATGTTTTTATAGCCTCTGCTTGATTTTTCATCAGATCCCTTCCTCCCTGTGATTCCTCCCTTCCTGCTTCCTACAGAATGTGGCCAGCTGGTTACTGCTAAATTTAAACAAAGATGTGCTACTTGTAACTCTCTTTGCTTCATGCACACAATATTACTAGCCTAACTCATCTAGCAAGAAGTACTTCTATTTTGATGTGCACAGAAACTGTAAGCCCAGATGAAGGTCAGTGAAGGCTGTTGCATAGATAGATCATGCTGACAGGGAGTGCTCTAACTGTTTTTTGCAGAAAAATGATGATTCAGGGAATTGGGAAATTTGAGGGAGTATGTGTGAATACTGTTCAATACGTGGGGGCTTGATGGGAACCCAAAATTGGGTGTCCAAGGGAAGTCCACAGAGCAGCTCCAAGAGCAGCAGCAAAGCATGGCCCAGGTCTCCATCAGTGCTGTAATTCTGCCATGCTGATGCACAATAAAACACCCAGCATCTCCCGTGAAATAGAAATCCTCCTTTCTGTTCAGCTCTAATTACAACAGTATACCGTGTTCAAACAACCCCTAAAATAGGGCCTCAACAAAGAAGTGACTCCTTGCATCTCTGAGATTCATGCAGCATCCAAGAGCTCAAACATCAAGGAGAAAACAGCAGGTGGTTTAACTCCCAAGATCTCTCCCCTGCTGTTGTTATCATTGACAATGAAGGCAGTGTTGTAAGTGCAGAGTGCAATGGACAATTCATGCACTTACCATATCTTGCGCTCTAGCTACAGGCGCGTGATTTTCTGAAGAAATGATGACAGGATCAAACATATTCTGGCAGATACTCACAAAATCAGAGCCCCTTTCACTCAGTAAATGACCGTAAAAATGCTTTGAAGATGACAATAAAAAGTTATTTAATCATGTTCAAAACAGAAGCACCTACCAAGTCAATATGTCATTTTTTTTACATGATTGGCTGATACAGTGACAATAGTGAAAAATGCAAAGTGAGGCTGTTAGGAGCAGCTACTGGCCTGATTCCATAGTAGGCATAGCCTGATGGTGGAGAGAGAGAGCAAGGAAAGAGGAAAGAAAAAGCAAGACAGTAACACATACATTTCCTCAGCCTCCTGATTTTCCAACTCTTTTCCCAGCTGTTACAAGGTGCCCTTGGAAACCCAGTCTAAAGACGTCCTTAGCAGCCCCCATTTTCTATGAAGTCAGTGCCAGAGGGAGAAAGGACAGTGACCAAAAGGAGACCTAAGACAGTGTGGGTGAATTTCATGCTGCCGTAGCAGAGGGGAAAAGGTGTTGGGGAGAAGGGGAAGGATCTGGCCCTCTGCTATCACCACTGCCTTAGGATATCCGCACACTGGTAAGTGGGTGCTGCTAGAAATAGAGACGTAGAGTGCTACGTGCAGCTGGGTGCAGATTTTTCAAGCAGCCCAGGAGAGCCAGCACCTGCCATCAGCAGCGTGGGCTGTGGGGCCATGCCATGCAGCAAACAAGAGCCTGCACTCTTGCACAGCCTCACCATACCCTCGCAACTGCATCTATCCCAAATTCAGCAACTCTTCTACATGGTGACTGGCATATGCAACTGTAGCATTGAAGAGCTTTCTAGCTATACCTGGTGCAAAACCCTCTTTTTGATACTGCTTGATTAGGTTCTTCCATGATTATCTGAAAGCAAAGTAGCCCAAGAGTGGTTATAATTTGCATTTTGGTACCTGAAGTCCTCCAGGTAGCAAATATAAATGTTCATACTTAAAGGTCAGAAGGGTCAGTTCTGACCAAGCACTGTCATCTCTAATACACTATAAGTCATGGGATCCCTGGAATTTATTCAAGGTAAATATCTATGACTAAATGAGAACATTTTTTGTCAAATATCACATGAAATTTTTTCAGAGTGAAGGATTTTGTCACCAAATCCTTGTAAAATGGCCTTATTATTCTACTAGTTAGGAGTTACAACAAATTTCAGAGCAGGTTTTGTCATATTATTGAACTTAGCCAGCTGAACAGAAAGGCCTTTTATGCCCAAGATTATATTTGCTGTGTGCTTTTATTTATAGTTGCTTCACCAGCCTCTTTGGAAAGCTAGAATAGACAGGACACCTACTCCACTCTTCACTCCACAGGATGATGGCCAAGCCTTCACCTTTCCTGCTGCTCTTCCACAATGGCTCTTGAGTGCTTCGTTTTTAAAGTGCAAACACCAGAACACTATTCCTGTAGTGTCTTGAAATTTCAATCCACTCAAAACTCATCTCTCTGTTGCCCAAGGAATATTTAAACTATAGTACTCAAAGCCAAAAACAATAATCAAGTCTAGGTTTCTTTGAAGCACAGATAAAGATATTTTTCAGTAACCAAATTTGAACACAAAAATGTGACAGTATTCCCACATGTACACATTGGTACTGTCAAAACCGAGTCTGAAGGCTACACAGTACTAAAATTATTTCCCCAACACCATTATATTAGATATGAGTGAAGAAAATAGAGTGCTAAATTACTAGTTTAAAAAGAAAATATGAGAGAGGAAAGAATATTAAGACCATCTCAGTCACCAGTAGAAGGCAGGTAAACTATGCACAGATGAAATACTTGTGGTGATGAAGGCAGAACTTCAGCATTAAAGATCCCAACAGTAGCATCCCGAGGCCAGTGTAGAAGTAAAGGGGAAAGCTAAGTAAAAACAGTCACACAAACCTTTTAACTGTGTGTACAAATAGCACAGAAGGACGTCTGATAACATGAAACTCCCTGAAAGCAACAGAGGAATGGAAGAGATCATGAGGACCTCCCAAATGGTGCCCAACAAGCAGCAGAAGAGGAGTTTTCTGAAGTGTGATGATGGCAAAGCAATCATAATGGATGATAATGCATTTTGCAAAATGCAGATATGTCCAATAAGAAACTCTACATGAATGCACACAAACAACAGAAGGGTTTTTTTCTCTCCAGATGGATATTTTATTGTATTTTTAAGTGTCTATATTTAGGATTTAGTAAAATCGTGATTAGTTTTGAAAATCATAGAGGCATTACCTTAGTGCCAAAACCCCCACCAACTCAAACAGGAAAATAAGAGGAAAGCTGCATTCCCAGTGTAAAAAGTCAGATGCTTCCTGCCAACAAACATTGCAAATTCAAACACTGTGGGAATGTCAAGAAATCATTTTCGTCCACACTATGAACTAATGAGCAGGGCTGTGCTGCATGGGAGATGCCCCTGACTGTTCAAAACCATCATGAACAGTCCCATGAAAATACATCCTGTGCACCAAAAGTGGTGAGGAGATTTATTATTTTCACTGTTTCTACTTTTTTCCCGTATTTTTGCTATGTCTCTTTGTTTCTTTTCTGAGTATTACATGTCTAGAATCAAATTCTGTCAGATTCTGAAGAGGATATCTAACTCTGAAGTTTAAGAATTAGATTGAGAAAACGCCTGTGAAAAAGTAAATGATTAGTTTTCCTTTTATACAAGATAGCAGCGTGAAACCAGTGGATGCCAGAAATGGACTTTTTTCCATGTTGGTCCTGCATATTAAAAAAGTTATAACCTTGTTCTGGAGACATTTTTGCTTTTTTCAGAAGACTTTATGACCTCTTTTAAATAGAAAAGCACTGGGGAAAACAGAATGAAAACTGGCACAACTGCCAACATCCTCGGTCTAGAGAGCTGATTTCCTTCATGGTTTAGAAGGCAATTGAGAGCCTGAATACGATAAAAAGCAACCTGATCTCATAGCTCAGTAATCTGTGCTTAGTGGTAGAGATCTCTTTAGGCTTGTTACACCCAGTGGTAGATGTGTGATTTTTTTGTGTCATTTTAATAGTGTTACTGTTGATCTGAGCTCCTCTGTTCCTGAGTGTTACTTGAGCTCTAAGCTCTAAGCCTGAGGAGCATAAAGCAACTTTTCTGCTATGGGTTACTCTCCACCCATTGCCTCCTTTCCCACTGGAAGTTCACTTGAAACTGAGTGCCATGGTTTAACTCCAGCCTGCAACTAAACACCTCACAGCCAGGTGCTCACTCTAGCACCTACGGGATGGAGGAGAGAATTGAAAGGAAAAAGTGAGAAAATTCATCGGTTGAGATAAAGACAGTTTAAGAGGGAAAACAAAAGTCACTCACACAAACAAAACAGAACAATTCACTCCTTCTCATGGGCAGGCAAGTGTTCATCGGAACTCCATCACATACAACTGTTAGTGGGGAAGACAAATTCCAGAGTTCTGAACAGCTCCTCTTCCTCCTTCTTCCTCCAGCTTTATATACTGGGCATGATGCCATATGACATGGGATATCCCTTTGATTGGTAGGAGTCACCAGTCCCAGTATCTCCTCCTATGTTCTTGTGAAACCACAGCCTTCCTGCTGGCGGGGCAGTATGAAAAACAGAAAAGACCGTGATGCAGTGCAAGCACTACTATGCAATAACAAAAAGAAATCTGTATTATGAATGCCATTTTCAGCACAAATCCAAAGCAATCCTGTGCTGTGTTAATTTCCTAATGTAATGAAATTAACTTTATCGCAGCTAAAACCAGCACAGTGAGTCAGAAGCCTCCTGAAAGTTATGTGAGGTGACTGAGGCCCACCTGCCATTGCTGATACTGATAGCACTTGAATTTTTGTCTAATTTTTTTTTAATGTCTAGTAAGTGGAGTGGAGTCTTCGTTTTGCCATTCTTTGTTCATGGCAGGAGTTCTGGAAAGAGTTCACTACTTCATGGCCAGTATGTATGGAACTGGGGGTGGAAGCACTGTCTGAGGAAAAGGAAATTGCACTACCTAGGCTTTTGAAGAAAAGGCTGAGTACCTTTACTAAGGCTCAGAAACTGCTGTTCCTTGTATCTTAGCTATTCCCATTTCTCAAGAAGTAACACCAGTCAGGGACTCAAGTCCAGTAAGACACTATCTTAAACAATGAACTGCAACTTGTGAAGGTCACTGAGTACAGAGAGAGCCAGAACTGGGCTTCTCCACAGATAGAGTTTGACACCACCTGTTTCTGAAAGCAAAGTGATCTCAGTGATCCCAGAGCACCAGCTGGGCTCTCAGCAAGGGTGGAAGGCCTATTCCTATCAAATGCTACAAAGTACAAGGGGATGAAATCCCAAAAGTTTCAACAGACTTGACCTGCACATAGTTAACCACACAGTCCAGATGTGTCATTAACCAAGACATACATACTCCAAGGCTGCCAGGAGCCTTTCCTAAGTCAGTGACAAGAGAATTTGGAGTATGGCAGAGTTCTGCTTCAGAGGTGATGTTTTTAATCTGTTGTGATTTTTAAAATCCATGGTGTGTATATATACAAAGATAAATAATGGATTTGCACTGGCAGGAGCACACTCAACTTGTTCATGAAGTATCACAAAAAAGCTTGGTCATATGCTCTTTCAGAACTATTGTCCAAAAAATAGAGACAATCTGGTGACTTGCTTTAATGTCTTAGTCTTAAGTTAACAAACATGTGCACAAGGGCTCCCACTGAAACAGGGCTGGGCCTTTGCAAAGTCAATAGTTTATTTACTGACTAAGAATAAAGCACCCAGGAATATATTTGCAGATGTTAGCAATGCTTTTCATTAGCTGAAGATGGCATTAGGTCTTGATCATGGTATGGTTATTCATTAGTTTCAGTGAAATTCACAGGCCTGTTTGCAGGGTGAAAGTAACAATGAGACCTGGTGGGGAAAAAGAATGAGAAAAGGCAGAAAATGTGCATTCATCTCTTTGAGGAGGAGGCAAAAAAGTCCAAACCAACAACTGAGATGAATTCATGCCTTATCAAAAATCAAGTCTAAGAAATGGAAAACACACTGAAAGGTGCTGTTTCTCTTGCCCTAAAGCTGTTACCAATGGCATTTGTTAAGAAGTATCTCCTAGATACAGCCTAACCATTGGTAAAGTTAACTATTTTCCTTGCTAAATGCCCTTAAAATTTAGACAGGTTGATTTGTTTCTGTCAGGAAAAAATAATATTTTCAGTCCCACCTTATTCTCTTCATAAAACTTTTTCCTTCCTGTAAATCTTCATAGACTATTGAATCCTCTATTATTTAATACATTCTTCTTTCTACTTGGATGCATTATATTAAAGGGGCTGATTTTCTTGAACATGACTCTGCCATCTTCCCTGCACCCCTGTTGAGATGACTTCATTCACCCTGCAAGAGCACCTTGTTAGCCTTCACCAATGCCCAGGAGCTGCACCTTTCCCATTCCCGGGACTTGGTAAAAGTCAACACCCAAAAATCACACATTTTTTTGTGAAGAAACCCACATCAGGTGACATTGCAGCCGATGATCAGAGAAAATCTGATCCTGGGATTGGGAAGGGACATGCCCTGTTATTACCTGGATGTTCAGTCGCTCCTAAAAGCAGTAATTTAAGGAAGCCCTCCTATTTTACAGAGACTTCCTATGGCCATGTGTGAGCTCCTGGACAGGACAGCAGCTCAGATGAGCGAGGAGCCAGGGGAGGACCCTTCCAAGTGAGATGCTGCAAACACTTGGCCAACTGATGGAGGATGGATTTGTGCTGAGGAGTAGCGGTCTTGTGGCCTTGTCTTTGTTTCCTTTTCTAATGACGTTATCACACTATTTTCCACAGATGATCCTGCTGCATAGCTGGGTTTCAAAGGGTTAAAATGGAGGCCAGCATCTGTACTTTTAGAACTATGTGCGACAAAGTCCATAGCTGGAAGTCTGGGCCCTTTCTCCCCCCAGCCCTCCCCAGCTTCCAGTAATCATTTATTATAGAGGGGTTTTATGATACAAATTTGATAATCTCCCATACACATTGGCAGTGTTCTAATTGGAGTTGTAAGCCCATAAAATTCAAGCCCTTTGTCTTCATGAAGGCCACAAGGTTTTAAAAGATGCTATTGTACCGCCTAAAACCCATAAAATTGTCACTAGGGACTGATTAAACAGTCCTGAATTGAAACAGTGCGGATTTTGTCTAGGTCCTTTTCATGCACAACAATGCTCTTTTCAACCTCCAAGACAAAAGGAGGTTTAAGGAGCGATTCTCTGGGAGATTCTTCTAAGATAACCCCATCCATATGGGAGACAAGGTGGCCAGCAGCTGAGACGAAAAAAAAAGATTTCGGATGGCAGGAGGAAAAAGGGAAAGGGGCGGAGGGAAGACAACAACAACAAAAAATCAAAACCTAATAATCAACCAACCAAACAAACAATAAAACCAAACCCAGGTGACACAGAAGCTATGTCCTGCCCAGGTCCTGCCAGCCCAGCCCAGAGACCTGATCCGCTCTGCGCCTCCGTCTTGGCACAGGGTCCCCTGTCCAAGCAGGGAAGGATGTGTAGGTGGGAGGACTGGCGTCCCTTCATTCTCCCCAGCCTGTCCTGCGCTGAAGCTGGGTCTGATCCTCCCGCACTGAGGACAGAGACAACATCCAGTCGTCCAGGTGGAGGGTGCGAAGCCATGGGTAAGGTAGGGCTGGGAGGAGAGCGGGGTCATTCAGGAGGGGGAGGCGACCAAAATTACCCACAGAAACCGGTGTGTGCTTCTGGTCGCCTCCTCATCCACGACGGCAGCTCCTCCTACCTTCTCTTTCCATGGGCTCCCCGGGATGTGTAGGCAGCACACCACATCCCAGGGGCATACCTGGTCCAAAATTATCCCCTTCCAGGGAATAAATAAATAAAAAAAAAATAAAATAAAATCACCAGTCAAATATCTTCTGCTTGTTCCTTTCCGTCGACACCTTTCCTGGGTCGCCACGCTGTCTGCGTCAGTCCCCGTGGGGTCTTTGCCCCAAATATTCTCTCTGCGTTCGTGGTCCCTAGGTGCCGTCGGAGAGATGAGAGCAGTCGGTCTAGTCCATATTTCAGGGACCTGGGTTTAGTTTGTAGGGGGTTTTAGGGTTTTTCCCCCACTGGCGGTTGTCAGAAAATATATATTATTATTTTCACCCCAAAGTAATAAAATAGATAGTTATCAAATAGTTTCAAAACATAATTTTCTCGGCTATCTTTCCCCATTGGAAATTTGGAACGGTTTCAGGCTAACGGAAAGATCGGCTTAATTCTGGATCCTGCCTTATGGAAGACATCGCTGCTTAAAACGTAAAGTCGTGGGCAGCGGGAGTCTCCGGGCTCACCCGCTGGAATTATCACCGCATTTACTGTGAGATTCTTGCAGCAAAATTTATTTGCCGTTTACCGGCTCATATGAATAAAATAAACAAACTTGAAAGTCAAATTTCACTCCAGCTATCGAGACAAGTATTAAAAATTTTATAGCACAGGAGGCAATCCTACGAAACAGTCCCAGTCGTCAACACTACACTTCTCCGCCTGGAAAAATTTATTTGCCAAAAATTATTTTATTAGTCACTGGAAGAGTCAGCTATTTTAAAATACACTAGGTCGCTAGGATGATCATTAATTTTTAACAAGGAATCTCTCGAACAGGAGGAGGAGCAGCGGAGGTTTTGCAAAATCCGCGCCTCACGCGGCATCCTC
>VZTB01017793.1:254379-306566 GCA_013397245.1 Thryothorus ludovicianus | reverse complement strand
CCGGCGCCTTCCCCGCGCTGCAGCCCGGGGCTGGGGCGGGCAGCCCGGCGCCCGTGGGATGAGTCCGGCCCCAGAGGGCTAAGTGCCGCTGTCACCATCCCCAGGAGACCACGGCGGGGTGCGCTAAGTGCTGGTACGCGGGGAAGACGCCGAGGGCGGCGGCGGGCGGGCAGGCTCGGTAGCCCTGCAAGGTGAGGGCGGCCTGGGCGCTGCATCCCGCCAGGGCGCAGCCCAGCTTGGGCCGTGCTGTGGGCGCCGGTGGACTGGCGGGGCAGCCGCGGCAGGGCTCCCCGTCCCGCACCCGAAACGGCACCACCACCCGGCGCAGCAGGGCCGGCGGACGCGGCTGCGGGCTGCCGGGGCCCTCGCTTCGCGCCCTCTTCATCTTGTAGCGGTGGTTCTGGAACCAGATCTTCACCTGTGTGGGGGTGAGGCTGAGCAGCCGAGCAAGCTGCTCCCGCTCGGGCGCCGAAAGGTATCGCTGCTGCCGGAACCGCCGCTCCAGCTCCAGGGTCTGCGCCTTGGAGAAGAGCACCCGCCGCTTCTTCTTCTTCTCCTCAGCCTCCGAGCTGCGGGCGGGGAGTGACCTTTGGGTGGAATCGGGCAGGCTCATCTCCGGGCCGCTCTCGTCGGAAGCTGGGAACAGGGAGTGGGTTAGAGAAAGGGGGCAGCAGGGGCCGGGGAGCGGGGCAAGCATGGAAGAGGCCGCCGAGCGCTGAAACGCGCCTCGCAGGGAGAGCCTTGGCTGTCTACCGGGCCGGATTAATCCCAAGAGTCAATGAGAGATGTGAGCTAACCCTACGAACACATTAAACCTAGCCCACGGGACGGAGCGGGCTGTCCGCCCGTGGGGGGCCCGTTTTTCCCTGCCGACAATCCCCGCAGAGGCACGGCCGCTCCGCCGCACACAGCTCGGGGATTGCGGGCTCTTGTTCCCTGGGTACTGAAACAGAATATGGGGCTGCCCGGTCCTTTCATAGATGCTTTTCACTCGCTGCTCGATTACCGCAATATTTGGCTTATCCCGGTGGTGTTCTCGCACCCATTCAAAGAACGATCTCCCCCTGCGCACACACAGCTATACAGCAAACACCGTATATCTGCGGCACAATTCGTGTGTGCGAGGTGCGACCAATGCGCTACCCAGCTGGGTTTGCGAACTGGAGCCTGCCCGCCGCGGTGGCAGGTGCGTGGATCTAGGCGGTGGCGCGCAGGGCGCTCCGCGGCAGCTCGGGGAGGCGAGGCACCGGGGGACATTCAGCTTTCCCCGGCGGAGCGTGGGGTGGCCTCAAACCCTTCAGCACAAAAAGACAGATTTCTTGCAAAAGTGAAAGGGGTGTAAAAAAATAATCGGGGAAGTGGGTTTAAACAATAAGCGCACAGAAGAGAGGTAGACACAGCCTGAGGTTTTGGTTTCTGTCATAGCTGGGAACATGCACAGACCTACAAAAAAAGCCCAAAAAAACCTCCGAAAATAACCCACAACGAGAACTAAACCGTCTTTTCTGTCTTAAGATCGTGGCCGGGACATTTCTGCTGTTTCGTTGTTGCAGTTCACTAATATTTTATAAAATTCCCAGCCTGGATTCTCCCGTTTCTGTAGGCTATGTACACCATCAATTCGCTGCTTCGCATGTTCCCCAAAAGAAGGGGGGAAACAAATAAAAGATAATTGTGCGGAGATGGCGAATTCCTGTCCGTTTTATACTCACAGGGATAGTGATTTCTGTCTGTTTCTATCCACCCTCGATACGGCGAGCCGGTGTAGTTCTCCGCTGAGTGGTGATGGTCAGAGGCTTGCTTTATGCTATTAGCATCCTGCTCTGGTAAATCCAAAATGCTCCTCACTGTAAAACTGATCCTGCCAGATGTGGCCATGGTAGGTTGTACACACTCCCCAAAAATATATCGCTCCGAACAGAACCCCCTTCCTTAAAAGCTGCGAGGAAAGGATTGCGTCCAGTTACTGGGGAGTCTCTCGGCTCAAGAGGACCTTCCTTTCCATCGCCACCTAACCCCAAATATTAGTGTCGTTTACAGAGGTGTCCTGTTTATATAAACAGTCCTCCCCACTGCAAACACTGCCTGCTTTCAAACCGTCCCTGTCTATAGGATGCTAAGTACCTGAATTAGTCAAGTGCTAAAGCCCTAATGGGAGTAGGTGTAACCCCCCCTCCCGCCACCCCCATGAGAGAATAACCCGTTACCTCCCAAAGACAGCAGGAAACAGGCGTCATCATTACATATTCTGTCTGATTAGCCAAAAGTGGGGACAGATAATGGTAATTGTTAGCAGTGAATAACATCTTGGGTGGCATGTGGATGACCAACAACCACCCCCCTCTATCCGCCACCGAAGCCACCAGCGTCCCTTCTATCCGCAGACAAAGTGAATCCTCCCAGGACATCCGCAGAGCATGCCGAGAGCCCCCTCCCCACTTCTCCCTCTTTATTTCCCCCTTCTCTTGGCTCTTTCTTTAAATCTGGAAGGAATTTAAGTCGTCATTTGTTTTATTTGCCGAGCTGTTTGCAGTACTACCCCAAATTCTCTTCTTGTTGTTGGCAGGTTTCCTACCCTCAACGGGGCATTTTTCACACCTCGACTGAGCTCTCGGCGGGGAAGGCCGGCGGGTGTGTGCATTAAGGAATGGGATCTCTGGGATGGGTTTTTTTGCATCTCCTGGGCATGGTAGGTGGAAGGTGCACCTTTTCCTCGAGAAAGATGATGGCAGGAGCTTGGCATACTCCGTCCATAAGGAAGAGTAGGGAGGGGGGTAGGGGTGATTTGTTCTTTTTTTTTTCTAAATCACCAGTTTGCGTTGTACTAACCCAGGGAATATCCCCTCGGGCGGGGTGTGTGAGTGACTGAAACGACTCCAGCTGGGGCGAGGGAGAAAAGATCAAACACGGCGCGTCTATTTATCCGCGCCGTCCCTGCCGACCGCCGCTTCATCTGCCGCAAGAGGCGACAAACGAAGCGGAGGACCGGAGGCCTCCGGGAGGAGGGTGCTCACATTGTCTGGGCGCGGTTCGCCCGGCGGCAGCTCCGCGGGACAAGCATCTTCTCTCAGCGTCACCTCCCCTCCTGCTTTCGCCGGGTGGCCCCGTCCCTCCGCGAAGCTGCGGCCGGGCTTTCCACAGCCTCGGTGGCCGCCGAGGACTTAAAAGAAAATACGATTCTGAAACAAGCGGTCCAGTGTGCCGTTCAGATGCAAACCCGCAGCGACAGGGCTCGGTCCCCAGCTGCAGGGCAGCGGTGGAAGTGACCGATGGGGGCGATGTTTAACGCGGGTCGCTCAGCGTGGGTAAAGCTGCGGAGGGCGGAGGCGGGACACGCTCCCAGCCGCCCGCCGCACGGCCTTCCCCGCAGCTCCCCGCCGCCTTCGCGGGAGGAACCGGCGCACGCCTCGGAAAGCAGTGGGAGGCGAGTCTGCCTGGATGGAGCAAAGCCTGGAGGGAAGGAGACACCAAGTCTCTCCCCAGCAGATCAGCTTTCCTCTGAACGCGGGCCGAGGCTTTCATAGCTCATCCCCGATGGGGGAACGTCGCGAAACCCTGCGGGCCTGCAAAGGGAAACTCAGATACGAGCCGAGATACTCCTCTCTCCGGCCGTTTTGTAGGTTCTAATATCCCTGTCCAAACAGGCATCTATAAGCTGTTGTGCACAGATTATATCTACCCAGCCCCTCTCTCGTCCCCCAGACCTGCTGCCCGCGTGCCCCGGCCGCCACCGCCCCTCCCCGCCCTGGTCCGAGTGTCGCTTCTGGGATCAGTTACAATTCTCGGGCAAAATGTCAATGGAGCAATAATGACAAGGGAGAGGTGAGATTTATATCGGCGAGATTTGTGGGCGAGATGAACGGGGCACAAGGCTTCGTTTGGCCACCTTCCCGCATATTTCTTCGGGGCTGGACAGGCTCCATATAAACGATTCCCAGGCAGTGATTACTGCAGCCACCTATCAAGCGTGCCTGGTGACAGTAGTTATCTCCCAGCTCCGAGCACAGCCTCCCAGCCGTCCTGGGTGGTCGGACCGAGGGGAGCACAAATACATGCCAACTGCTAGGCCGTGAACAAAAGGGAAATGTAGCCCTATGTCCCGGACCTGTTGGAAGCATTTGTTCCAGTCAAGATTTTGCATTTGTTCAGATCTGGAATAATAGGTGATTGACGCCTTCCCACAATGTGCTTTAACTCGCCGGGATAAATCGGAGCTTGTTCCTTGTTGTCATGGTTTTCAATAGGGTTCAATGGGATTGAACCACTATCGACTCTGCTTTACGTCTCCGGCAGCTCCGTCCATACAAATTTATTAGTTACGTCTTTTTAAATGAGATTAAATTGAAACGACGTGTCCGTCCTCGGCGGAGCGGCTACTCCCGCTGTCGCCTCTGTGTCCCCTTCGGCCCCGAGTGCCCGTGTCACCGCCGGGGCAGCCCACGGCCGGCGGGGGGACAGAGGGGCACGGCCCCCCCGCTGCCAGGTACAGCCACGCTCACCTGCCCAGGCCCGGCCGGCAGCGCTCCTGAGCTCCAGAGCTCCCCGGGTATAAAAGGCGACCGAAAAGTGCTTATTAATATCTTGACCCCACAGGCAAATATTTGCTGAATGCCTGCGCAGGAGAGGAGTTTCGGGGGGGTCGACCAGAGGAGGGAAGGGGGCCGGGGTTCAGAGCGCCACAAACTTATACAGTATCCGAGGTGGCTCTTAAGAGGAGTTTGCCAAGGACACTCTAAAGAAAGTGCAAAAACTTTGCAAGGAAAAAAAGTCAGGATGAGAGAAAGAGATCTACTTCAGTGACCTCTCTTAGCCTTTTAATCTATTTAACATCCTAAGCCCACACTGATGTGTAGAAATAAGTAAATGGTACTCTTCAAGCCTTAAGAGCTCTTCAGCGTCAAATATTTGCACTTACTCTTAGAGTTTTTTCTCAAATAGCGCGAGACATATTCCCCTTGGACGAGCCGAGCTGTCTAAATATACCTACGCATTGTTATCTGAGGGAAACGGTTTGCTTCAAAGGCAGAACGTAATAACCTGAAATGTTTCATCTCTTGGTTTGCTTGAGACAGTCTTGGACACTTTTCAGCTCTGGCTGGCCGGCCTCATTTCGGGGTTTGCCGGTTCAGATTTCACTCTCTCCCGCCAGACTCCTGCGTGTCTGCCCACGGGACCCTGGACCTGCCGTTCCCCTGGGGAGGCATCCCTGGACCGAGAGGTGGGTTTGCCGCTCACCTCTCTGTACAGGCCGCTTCGGCGGGCGTCCTCGGTGTCCCACCGAGAGCCTCCTCTTTCCCGACGGTATCCACGGGAAAGAGTCAGGGCAATCATTTCTCCGGGCTGTTAAAAGTATGCGGCAGGGCCCACGCGTGTGCTCCGCCCGCAGACGCCGTGGGGTCCTATGGCGGGATCCGCCCCGCGATGAGCGCGTCTCTGTGGGCCCACGGGGTGAGACCCTGCTGGCCTCCGCGGGCCCGAAGGGCATGGCTGTGTGTGCCAGACCACCTCGTCCCTCCAGATAAACCCACAGAAACACTTCGCTCCCCCCAGGCCCTCGCCCGTTTAAATGAATTTTCACCTTTCCAAGTGGGTTAAAAAAAAAAAAAGAAGTAAATCTTTGCTCGTTTTCACACCGCACGCTGCGCGCTTTTCAGCTCATCCGCCGCCGACCCCCCGTGGCTGCGGCTCCTGTGAAACGGGGTAGGAGAGCGAGGATCCCGGGAGCCCGGCCATGTCCCCGCAGCCGCGGGAGCGGACCAAGCCGTGTCACCCCCTGTGGCCGCCCCGCCACCCAAGGACACGGGTTGAGGTCACCCTACAGCGGGGATCGGGCTGCTCCCGGCGAACCGGAGCCTCCGAGGGACCGCGGGGATTCCTGCCCGAGTCGCCGCCCGGCCCGCTGAGGGTATCCCGGGGCCGGGTCGGACCGTCCCGTCGGGGCTCTCGCCACGCTCTTGCTCGGCACCCCTCTTCACCAGCCCCTGCTGTAAAAACACCTCCAACCACCTGAGAAAATAGCGGCTTTTTCTATAATTCTTCTTCTTTTTTTTTTTTCCTTTTCTTTTCTTTTTCCTTTTTTCCCTACTTGAATGGGTTCATTTACTGTGCTCAGTGGAGGATTGCAAAGCAGATTGACCAAAACGATGTATGTGAGATACAGAAATCAAGTATTTTCCTAAACCAGTTGGTCGTCCCTACACTTCCATAGAGGAGGAGAGTAAGAAGAAAAAGGAAAAGAAAATAATATCAATACAGAATCCGTCTCGCTCTGATGGGTGTAGTCCCGGCTTTAAGGAGGAACTCTCCACAGTATCTCTGCAGGGGTGTTAAATGCAGTATATTGAACTGACTGAAATGAAAACCTCACCTCACAGAATTTAATGTGAATTTTAGAGTTTATTTTAAAACGGGCAAAATTCTCCTTTTATGTAAAAAACAAAGAATTATTTACTTCATTTTTCCCAATAATGAACCTTCTCATAAGTTTACACCCTTTTCCTTCATCATCTGAAAATAGTATCTTTTCTCTTTCCCTCTCAACTACAAACCAGCTTTAGACTTTGAAAATTAATATAACCCCTTATTTATCATTTTGCTTTGCAACTGATACTCATTGTAATACACTTTCTAATTAGGGCAAGACTGTGGAAGACATGGAATATACCCTTCAGGAAAACTGGTTTCTATGTATTTCAGTATGTTGTATTTGTGTCTTTTTCCTTGTAGAATAATGAAATTTGCTGGGCACATTTCTTGATACATCCAAACAACCTGCGCGTCCTGCAGGTCCTTTATTTCTTCTTTTTTAAAATGACTATTCTTTATTTTAAGTACCTAAATATACTGACTTTAACCTATTAAAAACATCAACAAACAAAATAAAATTCTTTATTTTGTAGCCAATTTTGAAGATGTTTATTCTCTGTAGCACTAACTCCCATCCTATCTAAATCATTAAACCCTTTGCTTCAGTTTTATTTTGCTGGGGTTTTTTGTTTTACTTTGGCTTTTTTTCTTCCCCTGAGCCCATTCGTTTAAAACAAATAATAATTATTAAATCTGATGTGTGCAAAGCATGCCATCCAAGACTTGCACATTTTATAAAGCCCTCCACTTACAATTTGCATTTAAACAAGAGACTTTTCTCCCTGGAACAGGGATGCCCCACAGCAGTGGAGGATTCAGGATTGGGTTTTTCATTTGCTCTGTGTGATCATCCCGGAGAAAATTATTTTGCAAGTTAATTGAAAACAAAGCAGCAAGGGACAAACCTCTCTTGCTTGTAAGTTGGTTTGGGACTAGTTTGTGCAGAGCCAAACTGGTGTAGACATGAGCAGGGCTGGCCAGCTGCTTGTGCTTTCCTTCCTTTGGCCTCCTTGAAGCTCAGCTCTCAGGAAAGACTGAGGGGATGGGGCTTTTGCTTCCCACGGGGGTTATTTGGCTCATGAAACAGCAGCAGCTGCTCTCTTAAGAGCCTGCTGGAGCAGAAGCTCTGTATCCACCACCTCTGCAATGCCATTTATCTCTTTGGTCAGTTCTAATCCCGAGTCCTCTGCCTTCATGGGATATACAGAGAGGCAGGAGCAGGTTCCAGCTGTGGGGTAAAGCATGTCCAAGACAGGGCATAATCTTGGGCCCAGATTGATCTTGCATCTGGAACATGTGGCCTCTCCTTCCTGTGTAACACACCCATGCAAGACGCTCGGGCTCCTGGGTGGAGATGGTTCATCTGGAGCTCAGGGGCAGCCAGTAGCTTCAGTGACCTTGAAAGGGGCTGCTCTCAGGCAGAGGCAGCGACCCTGACCCAGATACTCTGGGAATTTAAGCATCTAACCACTCCTTACTGCAGAGGGAATTGGGTGCCTAAAGCCCCTTGAGAATCTGTCTCCAAAACTGAAGTGGGTGCTGCTAAGAAAATGGGGTGAGTGGTAAGACAGAAGGAAAGTCCTTAAGCAGTTGTTGAGAAACTGCAATAGATGACAAAAGTTTCCTTGGGGAAAGCTGTCCTGTTGACCAACACCTGCTGACCATCACATTCAACAGACCTTCGTGATGACAAAACGCATCTTGTGCTTTAGATAGTTTAGAAGGATATATACTTGATTTCTACGTGTAACTCCTTGTTCTGCACTATATTACATCACTTACATGTTAAAGTAGTCATTAAGTTCTGATAAATATCCCCTATTAGTTAAATTCTACTGAATTATTAGAATAAAATAGGCAGCCAAAATTGCAGAGTTCTAAAAGGTCCCTTTATTATTTTCATAAGGCTTTGTTTTCTTCCTCTGGGACATGCCAGATCACCAGAAGGCTGGGTGCACACTGATGGATTTGCCGTCACATGAGCAGGCTGCTGCAAAGTCAAAAACGTGTTTCCTATTAGTGAGCCAAGAAGATGGGATTTTTCTTAAGCCACGTACATAAACCTTCTGTCATCATAATTGGGTTTGAGACTTTTGATCATCTATCAGATTTGGTTGAGGCTCTTTTTTTTTTTTTTTTTTCAGATTTCAGGCCAGAAATAAGATAGACTTGCACTTTGTGAAATTACGCTAAAAGGCACCTGTAGATTCCAAAAGAAAATGTTTAAGAAAAGGTACCTTATGGCTGTTTCTAGAAGGGAAAGATTTGTTCCTGATGCTGCAGTTAAAAAGATACGAGTAGAGAAAGTTAATTTTAAAATTGCAGTTTCTTGTCACTCTTAGACTGTTTACGCACTGTTGACTACAGAAGCCTTTAAAATATGGAGTAAAATAACTCTGCTGACTTCATGTGCAGTTAGCTGAGTGCAGCTATTGTGGCTTGGGCATGCCAAGCAGTGAGTGACAGAGAGGTTTTGGCTGTACAAATCACCATGAGGGAGTTTACAGAGGAGTCACATCCAGTGCATAGCTATAAAATCAGCTTTTATATTTGACTGTATATGGACCAAAGCCCAGATGTAAATATCTCCATTTCCATGTATTTACAAAATGGATTATGATTTTTTTTCAGTTTTTTTATGACTTGATATTCAGCAGGTTTTTTGCTCCTGCAAATGTATGTTGCAAAAAAATTATTCCAGGTTTGTGCAGCAAGAAGCTACAAGATTTTTTCACTTACAGCAAGCTACACACATATTATTCTCTATATTTTATGCATGTATATGTATGCACACACTTTTGATACTCATTATGTAAGATAATATTAGTCCTTTTATCTCAGAGTTGATTATTCTTATTTTTCTCCTTGATGTCTGTCTTCACAACTATCTTGGTTTTTTTCTCTCAACCCATGCTTTAGTTCTTTTTTCCATTATTTTTCCCTTTTCAAAGTTTACATTTTAAAGCTTATTTGCAGTCATTTTCTAACAGTAACATGAAGTACTGAACATCCTCTACCCTCAGAGGCTGCATTAAGAAGCCAGGAGAACCTGTAGTAATTTCTCTACCTTGTTGCATTTCTTAAATGCCATTAATAATTTTCCTGGCTTGTACAAGAAGTAGTGTGGTCAGCAGGACTAGGGAAGCAATCCTCCCTGATACTTGGCACTGGTGAGGCCACAATTCAATTCCTGTGTTCAGTTTTGGGACCCTCACCATACAAGAAGGACATTGAGGGGCTGGAATGAGTGCAGAGAAGGGCAACAGAGCTGGTGAAGGGTCTGATGAGGAGCAGCTGGGAGAATGCATAATCTTATCACTCTCTACTCCTACCTGAAACGAGGTCATAGTGAGCTGGAGATCTGTCTCTTCTTACGAGTAACAAGCAATAAGACGAGAGGAAATGGGCTCAAGTTGCACCAGAGGAGTTTTAGTCTCGATATTAGGAAAAATTCCTTCAGTGAAAAGATTGTCAAGCAATGGATCAGTATGCCCAGGGAAGTGTTGGAGTCATCATCCCTGGAGGTATTTAAAAGACCTGTAGATGTGGCACTTAGGGACATGGTTTGATGGTGGATTTAGCAGTGCTGGAATAATGGTTGGACTCAATGCCCTTAGAGGTCTTTTCCAACCTAAATGATCACAACTGAGCAGCCAAGCTTTAAAAGATCTAGTCCTCATTTTGCTGTCACGTAAGTGTGCCCCAAAAGGCAATGAGGATTCAAATGGGGCAGATCTATTTTGGGTCAGATGCAGAAATATAGTCATTTAATTGAAACAAGAACATCAGTTTATGTGGCTACTTTACATGTAGTGAGACTTTGTATGTAGCATCCCCTCGAGTTATAGTCTCAAAAGTTCATTTGCACAGCAATTGTCAAAGTCCAGCTTGAGAAATAAAGTAACATGATCTAAAGGAGATGTGTTAGATGAGGATGGAGGAAAATCTGAAATGTAGTTTGGTTCTGCCACTTTTATCCCATGTGGCTTTGTGCTTCCTCAATCTATTTCATTGCCTCAAAGTAGGGCCAGATTCTACTAAATCAGCTTTCTCTAGCAACTGCTGCAGTTGTATGTGGTGTGATTGCTGGGTATCCACATAGTCCATTGGCTACATAAAATGCCTTAAAAAAATTCTGAATAATGACTCTTATGAGTTTGTGGAAACAGGTACTTCATGGAAGCATTTGTGTTTCATTCTGGATTTGTGTGTGTGTGTGTCATGCTTTTTTCAGTGAAGCTCTTCAAATGGCTGCAGTTGTCAAGGCAGAGAAGTTATGATTCATGTGTTGAAACAGCTGCTGCAAGAACATTTCAAAAGAAAAGTTATTTGGGTGTTTTACTCACCTGCAGACCCAGTGACATCATGTTAAGTAACAGCTTCCAAAATGTGACTGCTGGAGCTCCCATTAAAAAAGCCAGGAGCAATTGCTCATAAAATTTCAGCCAGGCACTAGTACTGTTAAAAAAGGAAAAACTAATTTTTACTTATGGGCAGTAATTAGCGATGTAGATAAATCCAATTTGCTTTCACACCACCTCACCCCCACTTGTCATCGTGTTCCTCTCACAGCACAACTTCATTGCAATGCTCAGCTGCTGAGCACACAACCTGCTGCCTCTGAGAAATTAATCTTTATGAATACTCACAGATGTGCTTTTCAGGTTTTTTTTTTTTACCTTGAGTGGACTTGCATGATGTTTCAGAGTTATGTACTCCCCTTGAGGTTACTGTGGGCAGGGGCAGTGTGCACTGGAGAGCTGTTTTAATACTTATGGGTGTAGAAAGAGGGCAGACTGACTCTGCTTCATGCCCTACAAAAATAGCCAGCAAATCCTCTGGCAGGTTTGTCAGAGAAGAAGCCAGCTGAGGCATCAGACAAATCCTGAACACAGGCTCGGGAAACAGGGGGTACAAAAAGCCAAGGGGCTGAAAAAACGCACAATAACTAATAGTGAATAAATGACTGCTGACCCTCCCCATCTCTGCCCTCTTTTTCAAGCTGATCCCAGGGTAAGGTTGTACATCAGCTGTTTTCTTTAGCAGTGTGCAGTCAGCTCCACACATTCAATTTTAAACTCAAGTTAATCATCTGATGACTGCTCTGGTGACTGATTGTGTGCTGACATCCTTCCTAAATTAAAATACATGGAATTAATAATGCTGGGGCCCTTCCTTGTGATAATAGTTTTACAGATTTTTGCAGGACAAATTCTAACCTCTTGAAATACCTAATGGTCAATTCTGTTTGAGTTAGAGCAGTTTACTTTTTGGGTACTTCATTCAAATGAGAGCTTTCACTGAAATTCTCAAAATTATGATATTCCCCAGATCGGGTTTGTGAATAACCCTTTCTGCGTCCAGGCTTGCCCACTCGGTGAATATAAAAAACATTTCCAAGATTTTCTCCCTCATATTGCAGTGCTCAAGCCCTAGTGACAGGAAGGAAGAACAGTGGATGATTAATTTTAAAACAAAACATTCCTGCCAGCCCTCTGCAGTTAAATGGAAGTTGTGGTGACTGTGGAATTTATGGAGAGTATTTCAAAGTGAGATATATTTATCCCATGACAACACTCTATTGCCATGACATTTTGTGGCCTACCTTTAATAATGAGTAACCTTTGTATAATAGTTTTTACTTTATGGAATTTCTTACGTCTGTGAAAAAAGTTACTTTACTGTTTTTGGAGCTAACATATTAATTTATTTTTTTAAAATTTTTTTTCCTCTCTAATATGTTTCCTGTCTTTCTTTTAATCCAGTCAGCAAAAACATCTATTGATTAACAACACAGCTGAAATTCCAGCTCACCCAATCTTATGTCTTATGGCCAACATCAAACAGATTTACAGAACTTAAAGTAATGATTAATTATAATGGCTTTAGATAGATGACTTCTTCTGTGAATTCAGATCTGTTGCATTGATTTAGTAGGCATTTAAGGTTAAATAGTCAACATAAGATTGCATGATCCATATTTAATCTGATAAATATTTTATGTTTCTTTACAGCAGCAGCTGGTTTATTTTATGTATTTAATCAAAGAAGTACTCTGTAAAACCATTCTGTGCTTCGGTCCATAATAAATGTTTTCTTTAGAGTTGGGAAAAGTTCAGCTGTGCTCACATAGTTACATTATGCATGCTTTCCTGCTGTACCACGGGGGGGAATTACATTTGCAAACAGAAAATAAAAATGGAATGGCAGAGGGGGAAAAAAGCAAACATTCTTTTTAGTGTCTGTCTCGCAGACACATCTCAAAACACTAAAGGGAAATGATTGAAAAAACAGTGTTAGCAATGATTCTTCAGAAATCACAATGATTAGCATCCAGCTAAGGGCTGCTGAGCCCAGCTGTGCCCTGCCTGCAGTCTGACCACAGGGAAGGTGACAGTGCTGGTGCTGCCAGGAGCGGCTGAAAGAGCGACCACCCAAAGTGGCACAGCTCGCAGTGAGACCTGTATCTGCTGACCCCAGCCTGTGACCAGCAGAGTAAAGAGTCACTAACTCAGAAAGGTAACTTGGGCTCTGCTCTTTAATGGCTTTGTAAATCAGGATAAGCATCTTATAATGAATGCAAAAACTTTCTCGGTAACCAAGTGCAACTGAGATGGGTTGGGAGGCTGGGGTGATCCCAGGAGCAAAGCTCCAGCAGCAAGCAGAGCCCAGCTGCTCTTTTTGTACAGTACTGTCTGAGGTGCCATGCAGCAAACAAGCCAGGCTGCTAGGCAGTACTGCAGCACTCAGTTTAAAAGTGTACATCTGCACCTTCTGATTGCTTAGGTCACCAAAGTCAGCAGCCTCAGAATACGCCATCAGGACTTCTGGAACAAAGATGGAAAACCGTGTCACTCTTACAGTGGCAGCAAGACAGCAATGGCTTGTATTTTAACATCCACAAAATCAGTACTTGAGCTTTCCTGGACCTAGAATTGTATTTTGTGCCATTGAGCGCTCCCAGGAGGCCTTTTTGCACCTTAAATAAGTATTTGGCTTGGGATGCAGATAAAAGATACTGCTTCTCTTAAATAATGTTACAGTTTATTGTGGTTTTTGGTCCTCAGAAGGTTTTAATTTGTTTGGATGTGACAGCTGTGTTGCAGCTGCAGGCAAAATATTCTGTCTTTCTTTAGTGTCAACAGCAACATTTTTAGAAATTTCCTGTACTGCCTCATTTGGTTCTTTTATTTTTTCCAGCTTTTATTTTATGTAATTAATCTTTGTACGCAGAGTGTTTAAGTTTGTGTTCTTCCTGCTCATTTTTGATCCTCATATGCTCTATTTGGTGTTTCACTTGTGCAGTAACCACTACAGCAATATTTTCCCTTTTCCTTTTCCAGATCCAAAAACTCAGGCTACAGAATTTGCCTATGACTAGCATGTAAAATGCATGTTACATTTTGTTCACCACACCCAGTGAAGGGAGGCCTGGCTAAGAACATCTCCAGATTATTCTTCTGCGTCTCTAATCCTATCTTTTGAGTTACCCTAATTATAAAACATAATAGTGCAATACAGAATCAGAGCCTGGATTTTCAGTCCATTGTGAAGATGTAACACTCACTGACATAAGGCTTAGTCTGAGATATTCTCATTTACTCAAGGTAGCTATGCCAACACAAGCACGTTCAAATCGGTGTTGATTCTCGATTCTCTTTTAAATAAACACACTCAGCAAAACAATAAAAGAGAAAGAAAATACAGGTAGATTTACAAAAACCATTGAGTACTGAGATTTTCTTTTACATAAAGCCAGATTTCCAGTGTTTATCTCTTGCCCCACTGACTTGATGGAGCTACTAGGTATAAACCAGTTAAATTGCTGGGTCTGGCTATTTTATTCCTTCCTTTATTGCCTTACCATTCCAGTCTTTCAGAACAGACAGGAGAAATGAAGACTTGTAACACTTGAAAATGAACTGAAATTTTGCAGTGCTGGTTAAGTGTTTAACTGCTTGTCAAGGTTAACAACGTGTTTTGCTGTGCACACATGAGAGAAATCTTAAACAAGTGGATTTACAGAAGTGAATCTTTGCTAGACTGAGAGCATAGAGGCCTATAGCTACAAGCTGGAAGATAATGGCTTGAAAATATTGCTATAAAAATAAACCATAAATCTCCACAACCAGCTTCAGATAATGTCATGGGAACAGGCTGCATGCCAAGAAACAGCGGGGAAGGTAAGAGCTAATGCTTACTCCTTTGCATCCAGCAGCACTCCAGCACGGACTGTCCACTCCCAGCCCAGCTGGATGCCCAAGTCAGGCTTGTCTGGCCAGAAAATTGCATCATATGAATAGGAATAACAGAGAAGAGGATCAGGCAGCACAGCTTCCAGACTCTACAGCATTCTAGAGAAAGGATTGCACTAAATATTTTATCCAGAGTGCAGAAAACTCCCTTGCTTCCTCTTGCATTTTCTTTATTTCTTTTTTCCTTTTTTTTTCCTTTTTTTAAAAATTCATTTTCCTCTTTCCCCTTTTTTGTCTTCTTCCATGCAGCATCATATATAACTATGCCATGGAATGACAGCTGTCACAGCTTCTGTATTCTGCCATAATACAGGTCCATAAACTTTTATTGAAAATCTACCACCCTTGTCCATTTCTACAGGGCTGTTTAAAGACACACCAGTTATTAAACAGCTACTTGAGATGGAAAAGGCAGAGTTTGTAATAAGATACCAAAGACTGCAGGCTGGCTACTACTGGTAGGAGTTTACTTCCAGGGAGTATTTGTATTAGTATTGGTATGTCCCTTCAACCAGTGAAAAGAATGGTGCCATGGCTTCTCCTGTTTTCCTAACAACTTTTGGGCCATTCAAAATTACTTGCCATTTCTTCTCTGCTGGAAAGCTGTAGACAGCAAATAAACAGCATGGTTTCTCTGTCTCTGGGTTTGAATTTGTTTTCCTCTCCAGCTTTTTTCCTGGGACATGATCTGAGATATACATTAGCCTATCAAAAAAAAGAATCACTATAATTAGCATTCAGCATCAATATTTTAGAGGAGTTATACAGTTCAAAATGTTATATTTACATCAGAAACAATATATTGCTCTCACTGTAATCTTTCTTCATATCACTACACAAGTAAATATTTTCAAGTATTTTCAACAGTTATTTTTTTCAGATATAATATGAAAAAACCATGCGGCAATGTTGCTCCTAAAATGATCTAATTATAAATATATTGTAATAGACATCCTGGTTCTAAAATCCTTTGGAAAAATTATATCCTGCATAGACAAAAGCTAGGAATTAACCTTCTTTGAAAGGCGTTTCTTTTACATTCATATGATGTCAGGACTTGGAGCTTTGAAAGAAATCTCAAATTACTATAAATCTGTGAGATTCATCAGCCCTACAAAGGCCTCACCCCATTTTTCTGATAATAAAAAAAGCCTTTCCAGGGCATTTGCATTGTGTTTGTGTCTACTTTAACATACTTTGCTGTTTATTGGCAGAGTGAGGCCCCTAGTTAAAAAACAAGCTACACTTCTATTTTTTAGAGTAATAACATATCACATTGCAATCTTGAAGAATTAGCATTGTTCAGGGGACTCAGATGAAAAGGTTGTGTAGAATGAAAAATATTGATTAAGCCCTAAATGCTACAAAGAGCAGTGATTTTTTTAATAGGTATATATGGCTTTAGGAAGGAAAAAGCTGGCAGAGGTTTTCCTGCAACATAGCTATTTGGTCCCATTCAGAAGGGTAGAAAGATGAACTGGGCTGGTGTTTTTAAGGCCTTTAAAACCATGAGTTGAGAAAAATATCAACTGTTGCTGAATCTGCAGGCTGAAATGTATAGCAGCAGCACTAAATCTTTCAGGGAATGAAGCCTGCTGGAAATCTTCCGATACTCAGTCCAGGTGAGATGAAGGAGATCAGTGTGTTCTGACAATGATTCCAAACTAAACAGTACACTTTTTAGTTCTGCAGTAAAATGGGTGGATGGAAACAGTTCTGTCCCCAGCAAGTGGAGCATTAATGGCCCTGTGCATGCTGGAGCCAGAAGCTTGTATGCCACTGACTAATACACTAGAATTCAGCAAAGGGCTTGGAGAATAGAAACTTGTGGAAATGGGCCAGGTTTTTATGTACATGTTTTGTGTGTAGGTGTTACGCTGCCTTCTCTAGGGTAGGCCAACCAGCATAAACAGTAAAAAATCATGTAGGTGTTAGAGGCTTGTAATTAGGACAAGGAAGCTGCTGGGACCTGAACATGAGAAGAAAACAGTCTGGTTTCCCCCTTCTTGCATTCCCTCCTGTGTTACAACCTGAAATATTTCATGGCAGCATAAAGATAGCACAGAAAGGGAATCCTAGCAATGTTTATTTTTAAAGTGTCTTTCCTTCCCACACAAAGTCCTTTAAAATTGGTAAGGAAAAAGCTCTTGTCAACCTTCCACTCTATTTATTTCTCTGGCTCCACAATGTGATCTTCCTCCTTGCATCCTTCTGCAGCTCACTGCTAGTTCTTTGTTGTCTGAAGACTCACTAAGTTTAACAGTTTTCCTAAGTTTCTTACTGGAAAAACATATTTCATCTCATCTTCTTGAAGTACTCTGCCTTTCTATGGTCAAAGCACTTAAATACAGCTGTAATATTTTGGCTTCAGCAAAATAACAAAATAGCCTAAATTGTAAACACTGAAGTCAATGCAAAAAGATTGAAGTTTGTTGTGGGTGTCTTTTTGAAGTATTTTGTGTCATGAGCAATTTTGATATTTTTATTCTGATTTTAAGCAAGATTTTTTATTTTTTTTTTAGGGAAAAGAAGTTCCCCTAAAGTTTGAAACAGAAATTGCAAATTTTATTCTGTCCTATAAAAGATGTTTTCCAAGCACTAATTGCTCATACCAAAAATATTATTTCCCTCAGAATTCAGTCTTTTGATTATCACAGACCATAACGTGATACATAGATTGACAGGGTTCAGTGGAAGAGTTGTTCTCCATAGTCAATTTTCCTTTGATTTTAAATATCATGGAAATTTGCATTTTCTTTTGTCAGATAACACTTCTCTTGGGTTTAAAACATGAGGGTATCACTGCTCCTCTTCCCTTCCAGCTGGCCACAGGATCCCCAAACCACAGGGAACCTCCCAGAACAAAGAGAATGTATTTTCCCCTCTGTTTGAGCCCTGCCCATCACACTGCCCATCACTGCCCTCCATGGCATGAGGCCAGTGAGGAGTCTGCCAGGTCACCTGTCCTCCCAAGCCCCAGGTGGGGTCATACAGAGGCAGGTTGGGTAACTGGGTCAGCTGTGACCTCCATACCTGGCACCCAAAAGGTTTTGGTAATTAGCAGGATAAATACAGAACTCAAGAGCATGTACAGGAGTCAGACCCAGCCACTTTCAGTGATGTGACTTCCACCCCTGAAGGATCTAGATGTTGGAATAGATTCATGTGAAATTAGCTGTTGGCAAGGAACTTATGTCATCCCAGTATTCCATAAACTACTTCAGAACCAAAGCAGATATTTCATTTAGTTTTTGTCCTCAAATGAGCAAAGCTAGGAAGATGAATCACGCAGGCTACCAGCTTTGTCTTACAGCTCAGAAAAGGCTGAACTTCCCCAGCATTTTCTAGATTTTTCTCTCTGGAAAAAAATTAAATTGCTCCAACAAGCAACTAGTAACTGAAGAGAACCTATTATCTGAAGCTGAGAGGTTGACTGCAGCTCATTCAGAGGGTGAAAAGCCCTTTTGCTTCAGAGTGAAAAAAGGTATACCATTTTCCTCAGCTATTCTACCCTCTTCTAATTTCATTATGACTCAATCCAACAAGCTATATAAAGTAAAATATTTTAAAACCTTAACTACAACTATAAGTTCCATGGAATCAGCAATAATTATAATAAATTGAACCACTTTTCTATTTATTTGATTTCTGTTTACCTTCAAGTCACTTTTCACATCCAAACAAGTGCATATGGTCAAAAAGAAGAAATTCTAAAGTAAACCAGGAAGTATTTAGAAACGCTGTGATTATTTTGCTTCCTAGGAGGAATTCTAGCAAGCCTAGGAATTTTTGCTGTTGTTGATGACAATGTGCCTTCTTGGACTTTCAAGATGACAAAAGCAAATATAAGAGGGATACTGTGAGTTTTTTGCAACTCAACAGCCCTCTCATACTCTTTTTTCTGATTAGCAGATTGGGATCAAGGGGGTGAATGTAGCCAAAGGTCTGCTCTGTTTTCTGCAAGTTAATTCAATACCTTTGAAAGAGGAATCAGTTGAAGAGTCAGGTACAGAGACTAAGGAGGGAAATCTTTGTGTTGTGGATAAACATTATTGCTTTGAAATGTTACTATGTCCAAAAGCAGCCAATGTACTGCACTGGTCAGTAATATGAATATTACTAAATATGAAATTCTCACTAGAATAATAATTGAGTTCCTTGGTTCTGCTCATATCTTTATGAAATCAATGTAAAGCTGTAAAACTCATTGATGCCAAAGGATCCAACAGAAAAAAAACTGAGTGGAAAGAGGATCAGTAAAAGCACAAAGATATCCTGAAGAAGGAATTTTGAAACGTTAATTCTAAGTGATATGTCTATTATGTTAGCTTCCCATTCTCATGAGGGGAGAAATCCCTGACTGCCAGCAAGTGGACCTTGCTCTGGCCATGGAAAGGAAATAGTTTCATATTGTCATAGAACAGCAAGTTGGAAGGAGAACTTGAGCATCATCTGGTCCAACATTTTTGTCAAAAGTATAATCTCGACAAGATGGCCCAGCACTCTCTCCATGCTGAATATTAAAATTCCCTAACATACAATGAACATCAAAAATTAAAAAAAAAAAGAAAAAAAGAAAGGACTTTTTCTCACACAGATATTGATCTTTTGAAACTTAAAGTTTCAAATTGATGTCATTGATGTCATTTTGCTGCAATTCTATTCTACAAAATAATATTACAGAACTTAATAACATTGCATATATTTTGTTATATTGTGTTTGTAAGCTCACAAGGTTTAGAGATTGAGTCTAAATTTTCTATTTTGCAAAGTAAGATTTTCCTTAATGTAGAGGTGTGTCAATATAAAAAATGTTGTGCTTTTACATGCAGTCTTGCCATGGCACCATGATGCTTTACATGCTGTAATATTTATTTATTTGAAAATTCTATCTTGCAGGAATTTTTAAATTCTATCTAAATTATACCTAATCCACATTCAGTGTTGAAGAGGCAAAAAAAAAATTATTTTAAATTTTTTTTTCTCAATGTTGTTAGGGGTTTTTTTCCAGGACAGGAATAAGGTGAATTTTTTTTTCAGTATCTTAACTTCTGAAAACATCTAGTTTTAGATATTGTCTAGTATCACCAATTACCTGTGGTTCAGCTTGGATCTCAAGAAAATACAAGCTGGAAATTCTTCCCTAATCTAAAACAGGCCCCAAGAAGACCTGCTAGTTCCACAAGGCCTGCAAAGGGGAGACCTCTTTTTCTTCTTCTGGGTAAATCCATGTTCAAAATGTGTATGCTTGTGCTGTGCATGGAGGCTCCTGACTCCTGCACTTCCAGGGTGGATCCACTCCAAGCGGAGCATCTGGTGCATCTGAGGCCAGCTGGGCACAGTGCATTCAACACACTGCAGGAACATCCAGCCTAGTGTGCATACATGAGACAAGGGCACAGCAGAGGTGCTCAGCATCTCCAGACACCTCATGCATGGGCAGTGCTGTTAATGTACACACCAGAGCTGTCTGGGGCTTCCAAACATCTGGAAACTCCAAGTAAGTGGCGACATTCCTTTTCCATCTGGAGCTCATTTATGTAAAATATCCACGCTAGTCGTCATTCTGTTCCTTTATCTCTTGAATGACTGGCAGGAATGAGGAGGGCAAGAGGAATTATTCATATTCATTATTTTGTGTATATTCTTCATATTTACAGTATTTTACATTACTGACGCTCAGGACTTTTGTGGAACCACAAGACAGACATTTCCACAGGAGCAACATATCCTCTTGCTTACAATAAACCAAATTTCTATCTCAAAACTTCACTCCCAGAGTGCCCATGAGACAAGCAGGCACACTTAGGTCTTAATTAGGTATTAATCTAATTAGGTCTTAACCTATATTTTTTTTTTTTTGCTTTATCCTCCAGGGTGTGACAGGATAGCGCTAGAAGTCTTCAGTGTAGTGTCGTGGTGGAGGAGGGCTCTGAAGAGTGCCCAGGAGGGCTCTGAAGACAGCCCGGGAGCAATAATAAGTGAGCAGGGCATGTGGACAGCTCCCAGCACCCCTGCTCATGTCTGCCCGCTTCCACAGCCTGTAAATGTGCTTTAAGCAGAACGTTCCGGTGATGCCACAGGGTCCCCATCTGGCATCAGAGCAAGGATTGCTAAAGCCTTCCCACAGGCCAGCGCCTCCGACCCCAGCAGCAGTGGCGCTTTCCAGGGGATGCGGTGGCATTTGCAGGGGGTTTGGTGGGCGAGCAGGAGGAGGGGAGCGGCAGCGGTACGCAGGTATCTACTCCCCTCTAGAGGAGACGGAGCGGAGCATCGGCTCCGCCGGCAGAGCCGGGCGCAGGCTGTGCAGCAGCTCAGGCGGCGCTGGCTGCCGCATCACTGCCGCGCCTGAAGGCTCAGGATAGATTTCCTGCTGTAGAGCTTGAATGATCGCATCTCCCGCGTTTCCCATCTGTAGAAACCCTGTGTGCCTGTCCAAAGCGGGTACAAACCCACCACCGTTCAATGAGATTGTCAATTACAGACCTCTGCTCAGGTATAAAAAACCATGAAAGGTAGCAAAGAAACAAGTTTTCTGACTCAGTGTTTATTGCACAGCAAAAAGAGCCACAAAAAAATCCAGTACGTGTCGTGGTGGTTTTAAGTACTTCTTAATATTTTTCCTTCTTTGATTCAGTCTAAACCACATAGTCATTGCCTGTGTCTCAAAGGAATAACTGCATTTGGGATTTTTGCATGTTAATCACAAGACTGGAAAGTTTTGTTAAGCCCCTAAGAAAGGCAGCACATACATACACATATACATGTATACATATATGTAGCTCCTGTATCTGATCATCTCTGAGCTCTACCCTTCCCAGCAAAACCAGCATCTCACAGAACCCTGCACTGGCACAGAAACCCACAGGTATCACAATTATATTGTACAGACACATCAGATTTACCAGTATACATGTGGAAATGTGTTGCATGACTTTTGCAAAGCCATCTGGCTCACCTGGAGCTGGTGGGGTGGAAAACATTACCAGGCACAAGAAACTGTAAATGTACCATCTCTTAAACGTGCAATTACGCAATACAAAAATCACACTATTGTATCATAGCTGATACAACAAAAGACACCATGGTCTTGAATTTAGGGTTTTGGGTTTTTATTTTGTCAGAAGGTTTTGCTGATGCAGTCCTTAAGCTCTCAGAAGTCAAGGTGAGATTTGCTTTATGTCTAGAGCAGGATAAAGAGAAGTAAATAAGCAGCATTATGATGTTAGGGCTTGAAATTATTTTGGTGGATGCAGACAGGGATGCTCTGACTGGAAGAACTGAAAAGCTTTAAAACACGATGTATTGTCTGTAAATTTGATTCTCAAAGTACAAATATGCAATCATAAATATACAAAGGTACACTTTGTTTGAAAATATTCTGGTGCAAGTTTTCAGTTACATCATACGTGTTGCCCTGATGATTCAGGAAATCTGTTTGGATGTGTAATCAAAATGTGCAGGTTTGTGAGCATGGGTCAGAGAGCTTTACCCTCATGAGGATCAGGAAGTTTGAAATGAACAGGGAGAAGGTAATAAACTTCCAGTAGATGTCCCATTTTTAGTTCTTTTGTTTTGCAAGGCCAGAGAATTAGAGAGTAGTTGGTGTTGGAAGGCACATCTGGGGATCAATCCAGTCCAAACTTAGGCCAATCCCACCTCTCGAAGCAGGGTCAGCTACTCAGGGCAGTGTCTACCTAGCTTTGGATATCTCCAGTATCAAGAAACCACATTCTCTACAGGCAATTGTTCCCATTTTTTACTACACTCAGCATAATTTCTTTTTTTCCTTATGTTTAAATGGAATTTTCTGTTGCAAAATAAAAATGAAGCAGAGGATGATGACGTTGCTTGTACCTCTATAAGATATTTTTGAGGCAAAATACTGCAAGGAAAAATGTGTATCCAGAGAAAGAGGAGGATCCTACATATCACGTGTGTCTCTTCTGTGCTAACGCTGTTATGTTAGTTAGGAGTCCAGTGTACGTGTGAGGTAAGAGTCCTTCATGCTGTTGTTTCTGCAGAAGTTATCTGTAAAACCTCGTGTCTGAATCTGTAAAATCCTTCTTATGAAGTAAAATATGGTTATTATAAATACAAGATCACATTAGGGAAAAGAGCTTTGCTGAGTGAGGTTCATTTTGATGTTTTTCTTCTGACTGAAATTTGATTCCTTGTTAATCTCTGGGTTTTAAAAACAGGGAATCTTATTATGGTTATTGATTATCACTATTATCAATGCTCTGCAGAAGAGCCTCACTAGGTGAGCACTTTTGGGTTATTCCCTCCAAATTCCTGGTCTAAGATTTCCTGGCAGTCCAGGAAGAACTGTTTTTAGGCTTTGAATCAGAATTTTTGTGGGAAAATGTGGACACTGACACAAATCCCAGACAAAAAAAAGAAAACATTTCATTAGGCTTGGTGAACTCTCTAGGATTACACATTCTGGCAAGTACTGTGTGTCTTCCTAGCAGATTTCTGTGCTGTTGTTTCAGAAAGCCTCAGAACCCTGGGGAAACAAGAGTGACTGTTGTATTACCTATTAGAAGGAAATTCTCTGTTTGCTGCCCCAGGCTGAGCCACATCTGTGACATTTATCTCTTATTCACTATTCTGAGAAATTTCAGCTAGACTCAGAGCCAAATAATTCAGTGACTTTGTCAACATCTATTACTCAAGTGATGGAAGAAGAAAGATTTTTTTTTTAATTAGGTCAATCTGAAGGAATATTTCTATGCCTCATTAGTAGTGTATTTCTTCTCTAATGGAGAATAGTCTGAGTCTTTTCCTAGACCATTTTTCCAGAGAAGAGGTTAAACTTGATACAAGTTCATGGTCTGATTGGGGGTATGGAATGTCAGATTTGCCACAAAATTTGATTTTATATGCAGATGCTGGAGGGGGCCTGTCTCTATAAAGAGAAGGAAAAGAAAAATTATTTTCTGCAATTTACTTCAGAAAATGTGTTACAAATACACCTGCAAGCCTTATTAATATGAATGACATAGGAAAACATTCACACTTACACATATACCCACCATTAAGACTTTCACAAAAAAAGCTGGAGTACTTGGTTCCAGAAGGAAAAACAAGAACTTTAATTGATTATGACTTATGGTGCTAGTCTTGCCAGAGGCAAAATTGTACTTGGACAGGAAACAGATTGCACAAAACCACAATTTTTCCAAGCTGATCACATGTTCCAATCAGGAAATTCACTTGACTTTTGGTAAAACTGCTATAATTTCTAGGATCTACGAAAAGCAGAGATACCCTGCTTATGCAGAGTCCCCTCCATCAACAATTTCTTCCTTGCAGTCTCTCTTATAAATAATATTCCACAAAATGCTAAATAAATTTATATGTGTGTCCATATAAAAAAACCTCAAAACACCAAAACAAGAGAAACAAGCCAAACTTTTTAAAAAAAAGGAATTAGAAAGGAAATTATTTTGTCTTGTAAGATTATCTTTATTTCAAATCTTTATTTAAAACTGACAGTTACTTTTACAATATCAGATAATATTAAATAGGTAAAGAAATATTTCTTACAGAATAAACACAATTTGAGTTTGTATCTAGATGAAACATGATTTGTAAAACCAAGTTTCTGTTGCTACAGACATGCCTTGTGTTGAGGACTGTCCCTCACTTACAGGAAGGCAGCTCTGGCTTCTTCTCTTACACCATTTCTGTGGAGCTCTGACCCCACTAGACTCGTAGGTATAAATAACATTTTACTGCTGTGTGACTACAGATGACATTCATTGAAGCCAGTGGAAGCACAGCAAACTTGAACTTGCAGAATAGATTAGAATTTCAAAGCAAAGTTCTTCTTGGTGTCCTTTTATAGTGGAATAGATCCTTGCTGTAATTCCCTTTGCTCTCTAGGACTGAGTCCATCACGGATGATCTGCCTGTAACCTCAAACCCAGTGAAATGCAGCTTGGACCTGCCTCCAGCCATGTCTAGTACCTCTGCCTGGTTGAAAAGGAAAACAGAGTAGCAGGAGCACAGCATCTTTATTTGACGTGATACATTCCTGGAGTGCATGGAGATTAGAGTTACCTGTGCAGAGACACAAGAGTTTAATGAGTTTCAGAAGGAAGGTGAATTTACTTTAGGTGTATTAGCACTGTTTTGTGAATAAAGCAGTTAGAAAAGCCAATGCAAACATTGTGTGATGTTTTATAAATCTAGCTTGTAATTGGTAACATATGATGCACACTTATTTTACTGCAACAAGAATAGCACAATAAAAACTTGATTCATGAGGGCATTATGCAATAATTAAGTGGGGTTTCTGTGAACTTAACCAATAAAAAAGTGCAGAAAGGACATGTCTGGAAGTTTCACTGGTCACTAGAAGTTCAGAAGCTGGCAACACACAGGTGTTCTTGAGGTATCAGCCAGTGCCTGCTTGCAGCAGGGAACTGTTTCAGTGTTAGAAGTGTTTCTGAAGAGGTGTTTTCTACATAACTTTACACACTGCTTCATGTAGTTATGGTGCTTCAGGCAAGGTTAGGGCAAATACTTTAAGTATAAGGTTTGCCCTTAAAATATTAATATGACAAAGGGAATCTGTGGCATGAGCCCTTTTTGATCCCTTTCTGTATATTTAAATATATTGTCTTCATCAAAAAGTTTCTCTTGGCATGTTGGCCAAATATCTTACATAGGTATAAGAAGCACTGAAATATGACAGAGTTAAGAGTGTCTGCATTGTCCCAAGCTTGGATGTTTTTTTCCCAATAAATAACTAACCCAACATTGATAGTTCTGTAACTCTCTCAAGCCACTTACCCAAAGTGCCAATTATAGCTCTTTAACTAAGAAAACCCCAAAAACCTTAAAATAATTGTACCTGTGGGTGAGGGGCAAGTGTGATGTTATACCACTTTACTCTGGATCTGCACAGTAAAGTAAATTGCATTGTAATTCAATTAGTGAATTAGTCACAATCATAATTACAAATCTCCCCTTCTCTAAGTCAAGGAAGAAGGATGGAAGATTTTCTGTGTCTTTATTTGTTACTGAAGCTCTGTACAATCCATAAGAATTCTTTAATGCCTAATACACCATCCCTTCCATCTGGAGTGTGCTAAGAGCACTCATATACTCAGCTACAGCAGCCCAGCTGAGGGGATGTCACTTGTTACTCAGTACTTTAATCTGTGCAGCTACCTATATCCAAGACTTGTCATAAATCTGATTTACTGCCTATCCTGTTTTGGAGAGATTTAAAAAAATAGCAGAAGCCTCTGTCCTGACAGTCACAGATGCATAGGATAATGATCACATTCTGGATCTGAAATATGTTGGACTCAACTTGTACCAGTTCACCACAGCCCTGCACATGCTGTGCTCATCATGCCATGAGGATTCCCTCGCTCTGAATAATTGAAAATACTTTCAGAAAATGTGAGCTTAACATGTTATGGCTACATCTTTCAAGTTTTACTTACTTGTGTTTTCCCCCCCTGAGTAATCTTAGAAATTCATTCCACACAATTCCTAGTGAGTACATGAGAATGGAAGTTTATAATTAAATAATAATATGTGCTAAGTCACATTTAGAATAATCATAGAATCATTTATGTTGGGAAACAGCCCTAAGATCATCAAGTCCAGCCTTTGACTGAACACCACCATGTCAGTTTAGACCATAGCACCAAGTGCCAGGTTAAGTCCTTACCTGAACACCCCCAGGGAAGGTGGTTGTGACTCTTGAACTCCTCCCTGGGAAGTCCTTGGAAATGCCCTTAACAACCCCTTCTGTGAAGAAATTCTGCAGTTTCATCTTATTGTCCTCTCATTCTGTCATCAATTGCCTGGGAGGAGAGACCAACCCCCACCTGGCTGCAGCCTCCTCTCAGGTACCTGTAAAGAGCAATAAGGTCTCAACCCTTGAGCATCCTTTCTGCCAGGCCAAACAACCCCAGCTCCCTCAGCCTCATATGTCTTACTCTCCAGACCCTTCACCACGTCCATTGGCCTTCTCTTTGTACACCAGGACCTCAATGTCTTTCTTGTAGAGAGGGCCTCAGAATTGGACACAGGAACTGAGGTGCAGCCTCACCAGTGCCGAGTACAGAGGGACAATCTCTGCCCTGGTTCTGTTGGTCACATTATTTTTGTTACAAAAATAGTTAAAAAAAAAAAAGAATCAGTTTAACTCTCTAACCTCACCTGTTTGTCATACTCTCCCCTCTTCATTCCCTTCTTCCTGTGAATGTAGCTGTGGAATGCCCTTTGGTCCTTTCTATGCTCTTACCTCAGCTGGTATTGTGTAAAATCCCTGGAGCTCTGCATCTGAAACTGCTTTCCAGTATTCCTCTGCTTCAACTTAATTCAACCTTTACTGTGAGTAAATATCTTCTCAGTTGTCATCACTTTCCAATTTCTGTTTTCCTCTGCATTTACTTATTGCTAAACTAACAGTGCCTGATAACTCTGCAAAAGCATTTTGGGATGCAGTATGTATGAAAGCTGTGATCCCACACACAATGATGCCTTTGGGCTGATATGTTCTTGAAATTTCTCTCCTCAGTTCATAAATATTGGAGAAGTCAGGTATAACTATTCTATTTCTAATGGAAGGCCACCTGCCATGTGAAGCAGTCATAAGAAATTTATCGGAGGTGCTTTTCATGATTTTTTCAGTCAGATGGAGGTAACATGAACCCACTTGGAGATTCTCTTGTGAAGTGCCCAGTGTAGCACATATTTCCCCTTCATTATGTACAAGTAGCTCTTAGTGAAGCTGATGGAAATTACAGGTGTGTGCATTTAGAGGAGAATATATATCTATACTGTGCAAATTACTTCACAAAACAAACTCGGTTTATGGACATGAACTGTGCAGAGCTGAGCAGCAGTATATTTCAAGCAATGTTCCTTGCATACCACATAGTAAAGGGAAAAGGAGGCTGGGGAGTGAGGGAGAGCACAGATCTGGATTTCAGAGCTACTTTTAATAACAACAATGGAGGATAAAAACTACAGAGTTCTGACTAGCTTTGAAATCACTTCTCACCTCTGGTTTTGAAATTTCCAGCCCAATTTGTTTACTTGATAGTGCTGAAGACTTAGTCTCCATCGTTATTTGCTTGCTAGTAAAGAGCCAAAAACCCCCAGCAGTCCAAAGGCAACCACAAAACTAAATCACTTCCAGATGATAAGGCACACTCTGATGGTGAAAGCAGACTTTACAGTTTCAGTGTGCCAGGTAATATATGGCAGTCACTCAGTTGCTATTAGTTTTTTGTAACAGCATATACACATACTCCTGAGATTGGTTTGGGGTTTTTTTTGAGCTGGATTAGAGTTGACTAATACCACATACACGCAATATTTAGCTTGATTTCAATCACAAAATCTCCCAAAAGAAAAGATAACTCTAAAGCATCTATTATCCCTAATCCCATTTACACATAAATCATCTTAATAATTTTTATTGTGATATTAATTGTGCAGCAGTTTGAATAGCCATCCTTAGGAGCCTGTATGTGTTCTCTCCATATGAATTTTTGTGATGTCACCTTTACATACTTCATGCCTTTCCCACAGGATCCCTAGCTCATTCACTGCTTAGGATGGGTGTCATTCATTTATGGAAAGGCCATGAGCTATTTTGCTTTCTCCACGTGTTTAACACGTGGCCTAATCCCTATTAACTGCTGACCAATCGATCTTGGTCTTAAGAAAGAGTTTTAATTTAAATTGTTTCTCTTGGTTTTGATGACTATAGTCCCTAAGCAGTTCGCAAATGTGTATTTATTTTTGGATCACTCTTATCACAATCCTCATTTTACAGCTGGAAAATAGAAGAACAGAGAAGTACAGAGATTTTGTGCTCAGTTAAAGACTCCTAATTTTTCAGGGTTCTTACCATTATGTAATTTTTTTAGATATTAAGAGCAGAGCTCCCACTAAGTCCTGCTGCAGCTGCGAGTACTCAGCTCTTTTCCAAACCAGACCCTGGGGTTTCAAGTCGGGTATCTATATAACTGGGAACATGCAATTAGTGACCATAGTGCAGTATCTGGTGTAAGAACTTACTGATGGTGTACAAGAGATACGGAACACAAGCAGGCAGGGGTGCATCCCGTTCTACAGACTGACATTCAATAACTTAATGCAAGGTAGCATTCATTGCTTTCCTGAATGTCATTCAAAACAGACCATTCCTTCTGAAACAAATGATTAAGGGGCTGAGCAGCTCTCTTTAGAGAACTACATCTCTCTGTAGTCAGGACCACGTAGTCCTGGTCTATCTTGAGCAGGCCAAATAAGGCTGACACATCCTCTGTGGGAAAAGAGTCATGGCTTCCTCTGTTGCCAGTGCATTGGTGTGAAAGGGGAAAAAAATGCCCAGATAACTTCAGCTTTGGCACTTGCTAACATTGCATATTTGCTTTGGCAGCTCACAGCTTTCTCTTAAGAGAGTGTTTGTAGGTAATTTCCTAGGGTCTTAATGAAGCAAAGTGGAAAAAACAAAAATCCTATTATGTGGCATCATATTAACACCTCTATGCCTCATGCTATTTGGGTTAACTCTTACCTTCTCCATATGGACTTCTGCCCTCTGAGTTAACAGGGTAATTTGTAGCAATAATGAGTTGGCAGCTTCTCTGTGGAACAAAGGACACCTTTCCCAGGGACTGAGACCAGAGCAGCATCATGACCCAGGGTTCTCATAATCCATTTTCTGCCCTGAAATGAACAGTGAATGGGCTAGAATGTCTAAAAAATGTTTCCTTCTCTAGCTCTGTCTTACTCCCCTCTAATCATCTGTGTCCCATTCCTGTTCCTTCCTCATATGTGGCTACTTGTTTCAGACACTGCAGTTCCTGTCTCCCAGCCAGTTTCAATTGCTAATTATTTCTCTCTGTCAGTCTCTTAACTGAAGGTGCTGGTCTCTCCCATTTGGGTTTTAATTCCCAGTCCTCCTGAGTCTCCATACTTATCTTTCCACCTTGTGAATTCTGCTTCTTAGCTCCAGGTTTCTGACCATGTGTGAAGTTTCAAAGCCTTATCCCTGTTTCCTTGTCCCTTTTGATACCTGGTCTGTATTTCTCTCTCATCCTCTTCTTGTACTTTAGTCCTCCTGTAGCCGCAGAGCCCTCCCAAGAAGTGCTGAAGTAAATTACCTTACACTGGGATAAAACCACCTGTCATCATCTAGCATGTCTCCCCTCCTTTCTACAGTTACTTTTTTTTAAAAATTACATCCCTTCAGGATGTCCACTTACAACTTTACTATAAATAAGTGTGACATTTTTCATCCTTATAGCTATGCTGCTCTTTCTGGAAGCAGTCTGTCAGATTAATGTGACTCAGCCCTATAGAAGCTAGCAATCAGTTTTTCAGGGAACATAATTTTCTCTGGCTGAATAAATGCATACGTAGGTAGTGTTGACATCAATGCTGTGATTCAGTGTTGTGTAGCTTTTTACCAGGATTTCAGCAGGGGTTTGCAGTAGAGGGCTGAGAGTTGGGGTCACTTCCTGGATTTCTTTTGAGTTCTGAAGAATGCAAGGCTCTGCTAAGCCAGACACTGCTGAAAATAAATAGAAATAAGGGTATGGGGAGAAAGTATGTGCTTCTGTTTATGGGGTACAGATTTTAAAAGTAATGCTTTAGTGTCTGGGAACAGCAAAAATCTTTCATCGTCAACACAAGAGGTAAGTAAATACGTATGTATTATATATTTATGTATATATCTGGACAAAGACTGATACAGAAACAGACACAGCCCATACTGTGGGCCTTATGCTTCATAATCTCCATGCTTTCAAGTTTAGACCATCAACCTTTGAAATAAGATGGTTTGCACTTAACTGAGGAAGATCTTAATCACACCTTTATGTGTGTGACAGACCTCTGAGTTTGGTCTGTATTGAGCAATGGACAGGGTGAAGTACTGGAGTGAGTAAAATTTTATCTTGCCTGTGTGGTTTTCCTATCACAAGTGCAGGGAAAGCATGGTGGTATAATAATTCTCTGTTTTAAAGTTGTATCCTGTGTGTGTGGCTCCTACCCTTCTTCTGCATGTATATTCATAAATAAAGTCAAATAAAAAAAAAAAAAAGCTGACTTGTAACAAGGTAATTAGTCAACTAAATGTTCCAGAAGTGTCATAAGGAGAAAGAAATTATGATCTCAAGTTACTTCAGCTCACCATCAAGATCAGCTTGGTGTGTAAATACAAAGCTAAACTATTACATATGCTGTACATATGAAAATGGAGATGGAAAGTGATGAGCTCTTTATATGCCCCTTTCCAAATAAATTTGGAGAAGAGCTTAGGTGGTTAAGCAGGTCCCAAATGGTTTCTGCTGCTGAAATAGTCTATTGATGCTTTATTTTTCCCTTTAGATTTTCCACTACATTAAATATTTTAAACTACCAAATATTTCTTTCTAAAGGGAAATGGAATGAAAAGATGTCTTACGTGATTTATTACAAATTCAGAGGGAAATACTCCCCTTGTAAATAGCTCTAAAAAAAATAGCATCATCCATTTAAATGTTGACATGCTTAGTATTAAAGGGTCACACTGTACCGAAGGTCTTTAAGAACTTCCCATCCAAAGGAATTGATTTCAGTGGAAATTGATTGAAGTAGGGCTTCTGCTTTCTGGTAGTTGATCTCTCTAATTTTGTGATCTCCAGTGCTAGTTGCACCTAACCTTATTTTTTTGGACCAAATAATTTCACTCCCTGTTTCATCCTGCAGGCTCCCATGCCACAGATACCCTCATGCTGCAGGCATTTGGGCTGAAACCTCACCAAATGTGGGCTGATGTGGTGGGTGCACAGCACACAGGGGCTGACACTGGAAGCCAAAGCCCTGACAGGACTTTAACTGGTGCTTACCCTGTTCTCAGCACACTCTATTCCTGCTCAGGGGTTGGAACTGTAAGTGCAAAAGAGCACAAAGTCAGACCAAATCATTTTATCAGCCTCGTGCAGCACAGCCTTCCAAAAGGTTCCTTCCAAAGGTTTGCCCTCACAGCCCAGTTTTCCTTTGGCAGCTCACACAGATAGTGAATGCCAGATCTTCCAGAGGTGACTGTGATTTCCGGCCATCTCCACAATCCAGCAGCCTCCCCAAAGGGGCAGAGCGATGTGCATTCTCCAAGTGGCAAGGTGTTCAACATTTAACACATCAAAACCTGTAGAGCAGCTCTTATCAAAAGCACAGGCAGGATTTCCACAGGAGAAAGTCATCCACACTATTTTGAGTTTTATGTTCTACTTATATATTTATGATTTTAAAGTTTGTGTGTATTTAGGGATTTTTTTACCATTAAACTCAGTGTTCTGGAAAAAAAAACCCAACTTAGAGAAAATACTCAGCCTGCTTTCTGTCTTTCTGTTATTATTCATTATGAAAAGGATATTGTAAGTGCATATTCCACTGAATATGTGGTTTGGCAGTGAGTGGCTATTCAGCTGCCCTGCTTCTGCCTCAGAGTTTGTTCAGGTCATAAACGAGACATATAAGCATTTGAGTTAAGATTTATAGTTACATTAACTGTATCAGAAGCTTTTTGTACTTAATATAAAACACACTCTCCAGAAGCTCAACACTGCTTTATTCCACAATACACTGAATATTAGACATGTTACCTGCTGTAATTACTGACATTAATAGGCTCAGGAATAATGGAAAGTGAGTTAAAACACTAGTGAGGTAGATGTAAATGGGACTTTATAGTTCATGTAATTTGGAAATACTGTATGAGTCATTAAATTTGTACTTAATATTTCTTCATTTAGTAATTAAGCAATAACCCAGCAAAACAATGTCCTCACTTTAACACATAGGTCAGATTTTGTTATAAAATCAGAAAAGTGGTTGCCAAGATTTTTCTTTAAATCCCATGAAAGACTCAACCTGGTCCTGACACAGCAAAATTGAACCTCTTGCAGACAGTTTTCAGGAGAAACTGGGGACCAGGAATTGCACAGCCCCCTCCAACACCTCTGAGTGACTCATGTGAGGCTTTAACCAGCCTTTCATGGGATAATTTTCTCCTGGAAAGGAGGCTGAAGCCTACAGCAGCTCAGGCAGGAAATCTAATGTGTATGACTTCAAGCCACCCAATATTTGCTGATTTGGAGATGTTATTTTTATCCCAGCTTCCTCAAATTATAATTTTATAAGTAATCTATTTTAGAAACTCCCACTTCCTTAATTGCTTGTTCATTTGCAAATAGATATCCATTCCAAGCCTTTTCACAGAAGCAGCCCACTGCTGCTTCACAAAGGTCTTGAAAGACTGGGAAAGTACAAGACTGGGATTTCTCAAGCAAATAGTATTTTCAGAAAGAAGATACTTTCTGAAATTTTTAAGATGATCAATATACCCATAGTGCATACTTTTCTCTACAGTGTTTTACATCAATGTATTGATTAAGCTAACACCCACATACACACAGTAAACATATTAGCATCCAGATGATCCTTTTCTAGCTTGATACTAACAACATGTTAAAGCAAACAAAGAAGAAAATAGAACCCATATTTACCTATAACCCTGGTCTATTTTGAGATCCCAAGGCTTTTATGTTAATAATAAAAACACCAATAAATCTTCATCTCTTTGCTTTTTAAGCCTGACAGATAGTCTTTGAAGCACTATTGCATTTATTTCTCCCAACCAGATGTGCAATTTATGTTTTATTTGAAAGCAAACCTTAGCATTATAGAAGACCCTTGTGCCAAAGTAATAACAAAAATATATTTTTCATCACTGGGTAAAACCTTCTCAGGAAAGTCTCCAGTCGCCCTGCCATATTCCAGCACCTTGCTGGTATTCTTGGAACAGCTTGTATGATACTGGTAAGTCACATCAGCCATCTCACAGATCTCAACAGAGTCTGCCTGAAAACAGAATTAATACACTAGGTTGAAGCAGGGAGACAGCTAAGCCCCTAGCCTGCATTTGCAAGGAACACACTGTAAGGAGAATATTTAAGTGCTAGTTTTGAAAAAAACTACAAATTATTTCCATAAAAAAAAATACTCAAAGAATCATATGTGACTTTTTTTAACTGTACAAGAAACTTTATGCCTTTGTGTACGTTGGAAACATGCAAATGGGATATTTATTTTTTCTTCTCTTACATCTTTATGTAATATGTACCCCTCATAGAGTACAGAATTGAAAAGTAAACACTTCAGGGACTTTCAACAGTTCATCTGTGGATCCTATAACGGGAAAAATGCAGAACACTGGTGGGTAATTCACTGGACCTTCCTGGTCCCTTATGGCTGGTGAAGGTAATCCAGCAAGGTCTCCTGATCCTGATGTCTATTGGTCCTCGCTAGGGTCAGCTACTCACATAGTTCCAACTCACACAACTAAATGCCCCTTAACCATCACTGGGAAACACTCCAACAGCTGAGTTTCCCTCCACTCTCTAAATGGTGCAGCAGATGCCTTGAGGCTCTCAGACATTGGAAGATGTGTGCCTTGCCATGTTAGAGATACTGACAGCTGTACCTCCTGCACATGGCACTGCCATCCATCTGTCAGGAGCCTTCAGGGGTTTACTGGCTGGGAAAAGTGATCAGTGTTGCCTGAAGAAAGAATTAGAATCAGAAGTGGGAAGGTGTTATAGACCTTTATCCCTGCACCCAGAAGCAGACATGCAGCATTACTCACCTTAGAGGAACACAGCAGTCCAAGTGGTAAAACAGGAGGCTGAGCTGTGGCTGTTTTCTCTATGAACTTGTCCACACAGACTTTTTGGGTTTCCTAAAGGAACATGGTGGTAAACAGTAAGGTAAATGCCCTTCCAAAGAAAGTCCCCCTCATTATTCATCCTTCTTTTCCCCTGTGCTTTCTTACATGGAGAAGGGTTAGTTCGTGCCATTTTCAGTACCTTGAATTTACACCTGTGCTTTCCCTAGGGATGAACTGCAGAACTCAAGTGCTAAGTCACCTTCCCACTCTTGTTAATGTTATTGATAATTGTTTCTACTAAAAGTGAATCATGGTGTAGAATCATGCCCAATTGGGCTCACATTTGTATTAAATATAGAGATACAGAATAATTTCACAAAATACTACAGTCCTACTTAAGGTGTGTATGTGATGTGGTAATTAGAGTTAGTGTCCTCTTGGTGGCAGAATGAAGTCTATTAAAATAGCGTACTAAAAAACCAAAGGATCACAGTAATTTGTGTCAATTTTACCTTCTGATCTATTTGAAAAGTATTTATTACAAAGATAAATGGCAGTAACAAAAATGCTGCCCTGGGAGCAGTTCGGATGTGTACTAATTGCAAACATCTCTGCACATTCATTACGTATCGTTTGGCTCCTCCTAGTGAAACCCTGCAGAAACAGTCGTGGACAGATCTTCCTCCCTTCCAGTATTTCTACCACATCCTGAACTGCAGTTACTTAAGGGACAGAGCAGCAGGGGGGTGCTGGGACATTGTGGAAGGGGGTGAGGGTGTACTATTGTATTATTGCAGTTTTACTTCATAAACAATATTTTGCCTTCAGATGCCTGTGTTTGGCTGCCACTGGCTTCTGTGGCTTCTTTGCACATGCGTGTTTGCCAGCTACCAGCTGGACTTCCATAAATCAAATAACTGTCTCGAGGAACTTCAGAGTGAAAGCATAAGCTGTGAGAGTTTGTGCTTACAAGACAGTTGTCATCTGTTTTACCATATAAATCCTCTTTGATACTTTTTGGTAGCTCCTATTCTCTCTGGAACAGACAGCAGGTGAATTGTGAGGCAACACTTGGCCCTATGGCTTCTAAAATATTGCATTTTATTGCATGAAACTTTGCATTCATACAGAGAAAATAAATCTTTTATCTGAGTTACTTAATTTATTTATCAAATATTTGGATATTTCATATGGTTAATAAATATCATTCTTGCAGTTGTACCAGTTTTGCTGTAATGATAACTTCATGTTTTAATCATAAATATATGTCAAAAGCAAAAACAGAAAATAAGGTCATAGCAAGACAAGAAACCTCATTGTCAATGGAGTTAAAATGGAATGAAACAAACAAAGGATTTGGTAGAAATATTAAAAATTCATACCTTAAAATTTCTGCAACTTTTTGTCTGAAAAATTTTGACATCTTGAGTTAATTACAAGAGATGAAAAAAGTTTCATCTCTGAAGGGAAATGATTAATATAAGCTTTAAAATGTTCTCCCATAGTCTGCAGGAGGCATTTTCCTACAATGTATTTGTAAGGAAAAAATCATCCTCCTAGAAAAAAAAAATTGTAACTGATCTATTTGTCTGTCCATTAAAGGACCTTCCCTGTCTGTGTGAAATACTATCTGAGTGATTTAAAGCAATATATTCCAGTCAGTTCTTGGAAGAAGCACATCCTTAATAAGCTTCCTCGTTTTTAACTCAATCTTCTTTTGCTTGCTGTGCTTGGTTTTGTCAGGTACTTGGGGGCATGGAAAAGGAGATATTCGGGATGGAAAGGTGCTGCAGTTTAGAAGAAAATGGACAGAATTCCTTACACGCAGGATACTGTTTACAGCAAAATCTACCCCTGTCCTGAAGCTGGGATAAGTCTCTGTGACCAGCTTTCTCCTGTCTCCTAAATCTGACAGAATATCTTTCCACAGCTAATAAGCTGGAAGCTGCAAAAACTCAAAAGGTCTGCAGGCACAATGCTCACACAGTAAGAACCTAAAGCTAATGTCAGGCCTACTGGGAGGGAATACTTTGCACGGGCACAGAGATCAGGGCTACACCAATTATCTAATAATGTTTCAGGAGCAGATTCTGAAAAAATTAATAAACTAAAACCTGGGCTAGAGTTGACTCTGAGGACTTCCCTGCATCCTTGTCTGATTTTGAGTCTCATTACTCCTATTTCACTGTATTACCTCTGATGATGCAAAGCTCCAATTGATGAACGGTTGTTCTTCCCTTACAAATAAGTATAAATCTGTTATGGAAATCCTACTGGTTATTTCTTGACTTTCTTGAAATTACTCTCTAAACACAGCTGCCTCACAGTCATGGTAAACATTCTTCACAAAGGCTAGTTTGCTCTACAGGCCCCAAGGAATGTGACAGCTTGATACCTGGATAAGCCTGGGCTCAGTTTCTGTTTTCTACAGAAAAGCTGGAGTCTCCAGTGGATGTTGGTAAACAAACCCTGGAGCCATTACTTGGTAGGAATCATAAGCTGTTACTCAGCACCTTGCAATATGGAGTTGGATGAAATGAAAGAGAATAAAAAGTCAGAAAAGTATTTCAGAAATACCTGAGATGAGTCACTGCACAAAGAGCAAGCTGGTACTGAGATGTTGTGCCCAGTTACTCAGCTGTTAACCCACGGCCTGACTTGGTTACCGTGCACCAGGCTGAAGTACTCACTCAAGTATTGTAGCTGCTGGGCTGCTGGCAGGCACAAAACCTCTTCCTCAATGTCCATATATGTCCAGATTTAAGAGCAGAAACAGAAGGGGGGGTAATAGCAGGGAGAGTGAGACAGATTGCAATCCACTCCTATTATCCAATCTGTGGGTTTCTTGTCTAGAAGATGAATTTTAATCTTTGGTCTCTGAAAGCAGAAGCTAGGTAGAATCATGTTAGAAGCAGCATGCACAAAAGTCACTAGTGATATCCATTTGATAAGTATATTTAAAAGAGTTTAGTTCTCCATTACATAGAAGGGTTTACATCTTCCTGGAGTTCAATACTAGTGAGGATATGTTATAGCTCAAGGTATTACAGCAAACACCACCTGGTAAAATTCAGACTGGTGAGGAGCCAGATCTCTCTGAACTTGCTGCTGCTTTCTGGGAGCTTGTTTGTTATTGTGGTGGAGAGGCCACATAGGGAGTGTTGGAAAGGAAGCAGGTTGAAAGCTATTGTTGTTGTAGGACCAATTCCATCTCCATGACTAAGACTGAGTGAAATTCACTGGTGAATAATACACTGCTTGCTTGGTACATGATGGTAGAATTAAGCCCAGAAAGAACATACTTGGAAACCTGGGCTTGACTGTGCTAGTGTTAGGCATCATGTGGGAAATGCCAGGTGCGCCAATGCCAGACAGTTTTTACCAAGGCAGTGCAGGGAAGGCTGCCTTCTGCCCACAACTGGGCACAGCAAATCACCTTGGTAGCTTTAACACATTCGTTTGTCAGAGAGGATTTGTTCTTTCCATGCACTGTGATCAGCTTGAAGGGACTGTTGCCCCATGGAGCAGTGGACTGTTTCTCAGGTTTGAATCCTTGCTGACAGACAAATATGACCTGAAGAAAGATCAGAAAAAAACAGAGATGTTTTCTTAAGTGCTTCAAAAGGTGACTCATTGAGTCTAAGGAAGGACTACAGGACTTCTATAGTATTGAAGCGCTGGTAAAGAAAGAATGGGCTTTGAGGACTTTTTCATTAAATGTAGAGAAGTCCTTGTTTGGTTGTAAGTGATCTCATTCAAGTGTAATATTGATACCAGAGAAAGAGGGAAATCAGACAGTTAAAACTATAATCCTAGGACTGGTAGAGGGAAGAAAGAAAAAAGAGAAACCTGCTGTCAATGAGAGCTTGCAAGTGTATCAATCTTGTTTTCTCTGGTCTTGTGTCTCAGCAAATAAGGGAATCATCATCACCACTAACAACACAGCCTTCTTTCAAGCAGATGGCACCATATGCCTGATGAATAAGGCTTGGATCTGTCTTTAAGAACTTACTAGTTATTCTCAAATATTGTGTGATTAACTCCAGTGTACAAATGATAAACAATGAACTTAGCCCAGTATTACCTTCACAGTCAGAGGGGAGATAGGACACGAGTGAGTGAGAGAGAACCCTCTGGTATATGAGTACTGTCTGCACTACAATGCCTGCAGCCTTGCCATGACCCACTAGAAAGTCACAGTCTCATTCTCTGTCACTGCAATGTCTCATCCCAAATGGTGCAGATGAATTTAATCACATAGAGGCCTGAAACATTTTCCAAGAAAAAAAAACAAACCAGTTTCTGTCACTAAAACGGAAGTGGAAAATTCCCAGCACAGTTAAGCTCAGAAACTTTCCTACATCCCAGTTACTCACCAAGCAAGGGTTTTTCTAACCACAGCTCAGAGCAATCTGAGAGTAGCTGCTGAGATTCTTCTCAATTTTAAATGGGAAGCTGCCCTTTAAGAGGATGGCTGGCAGACAGAAGGGGGAATGCGACGGCTGCGGGAGCTGTGGGGGTCTGGTGTTACTGCAGTCACCCCTGGAAAATGGGACCACCCTTTGTCCCAGCTCTGTGTGGGACCCAGAGACTGCCTGGTGGGCCAAAGGCTTGCAGCATCATGGTCTGTGATGGGGCAGGCGCCCCGACTGTAATCCAATGCCTGGTGAAGGACTTTCCATTACCTGTTTCCTTCTCCCCTAGGGGTCCTTTCTCCAGACCTATGAAAAAAATCCAGCTGGGGGTCACACCTCTACTCCGAGACGGCCGGAGGGCATCGAAGTCCGACCCCGAGCCCCTTCTGGGTTCCCTGTGTCAGAGGCATACGCGGGACGTTTTGAAGGATGGTGGCTGCCCCCAGGGAGATCTCTGACAAACAGGAAGAGACAAGTATTGCTACAAATCGCTAATCACTCCTGATATCAACCCACTAAGAGAATAAAGCTAGAATTCCCTAAGGAACGAAGATTTAGTGCTGTTACCTCCCCTTCCTGCAAATTCAGACTGCCCCGAAGACCGCGGGTGCGGCCAGAGCAACTTCTCTCGCAGACCGCTTTTTCCTACCGTGCAGGGTTTAGAAATATTCTAGAAGAAGCACAATAGCCTCTCCAGACATGCAACACCTTGGCAAACCGGCGGAGCGGAGTTGCCCCTCCAGGCGCGGTGCGGAGCTGCGAGGGCTCCCCGCAGCCGGGCCCGGCAGCCGCCGCCCGCTCCTGCACTGCCTGCAGGCTCTTGCCGGGAGAAGTGTCACTCTCCAGACTCAAGAAAATACGTATCTCTCACTCTCTCTGTTCACACTGTCGTAGTGTCTACCCCCATCCCTTTCCCATTCGCCTCAAAAATTCAAGGAGAAATGGAAAAACCAGGCAGAAGTGCATGCGTTTGCTACGTTTGCTTCTGACGCCAGAAGGGATTTAGCGATATTACCGGCGGCTTATTTAGAGAGTCCAAAAGCACACCAAGAGCAAAATAAACGAACAGGAAAAAAAAGTCGGGGAGCATCAGCTCAGGAGCCAGGGCAAGGGCTGCTCTGGTTATTCTGGCAAATTTCCTGGGAAAGAAACCTGGTTCTGCTCTCAGAAAACGTCTTGATCCGTGCTGGAAACACACACACACATACGCGTGTATTTACACACAAACTCTCTCTCTCTGTTATTCATATACGCCACTATTCATGGATAGTGCGATGGGAAAGGGCTGTCGCACGCCGGTCTCCTTACCGCCGGGGAAGAAAGCGGGGACATTCTCTCCGCTCGCCGGCAGCCGGGACTACGGGTCTCTTCTCCCGCGGAGCCGAGCTCCCCACCGCGGTGTGTGGCGCCAAGGCAGAATGGTCCCGATGCCTCATCCCCGCTGCTCCTCTCTTTCCGAGGGGTGCTCCAGCTGGAGGTGAGGGAAGGGGTGGGTAACCCAGTGTACAGCTTTCCTTTCAAAAAGCTGGTTTCTCCGAAGTGATAAAACCCCGAGCGATCGCGAATTTTACCCTGTTCACAGCCAGTATTGCTTCACCTCCGGATGCAGGACACAAAAAGCAGGGGCTGCTTCCCGCGGGGACTGGGTATGGCCCCCGGGACCGGGAGAAAGGAAAGAACCGCTATGAAAACGGGGCACAAGGGACAGGCTCATGCAGTTTTCATGCGGTCGCCTTGAGCTGGCGTTGGGCGAGTGTCACCTCGGGAGGCTGGAAAAGGATGCTCTTGCGAGGAAGAGCCCGTGCGGTCCTTCAGTGTCACGGCGGGCGTCCAACTTCACCACACAGCCGGGCCCCTGGAGCAGGCATCACTCTCTCCTTGCGCTAGGCCTTTCCACGCCGATCCCCAAACACAGAGCCCAGAGCCTGTAAATTCCTTTCCCTACTGCCAATGAATTTACATGTCCCACCAGCCTAACACCTGTCCCTTAACCGAACGAGTGGGAACTTGCATGCATATAGCCAGATACAGCCGCCTAAAGAAGACGAAATTCAATGTGCACCTGTACATTCTAAAAAAATATAAATTGGGCAGTAGGAGCACAAAAACTATATCTGACTTTTAAAAAGTTTTCTTGAAAGACAAATTAAAAATAATTTTTATCATTTAAATTATATATTTCCAATGTAATTCTAGCTCTTTCACATTTGTTTTCTCCGAAGAGAACATCCAGATTTGTTTGCAAATGAGAAATTGTATTTTATGCATATAGGCATAGAAATAGTGAAGGTTATAGACAAGAAATTTTAAACTTGAAGAAAATATCCACAATTTTTTTAAAAGAAAGTTGTACAGTTATTAATATAGGAATCTGGTCTTGATAGCATTTTTTTGTATCTTCCATGATGCTCTAAATGTGCAAATACAAAATGATTGTAAATTTGCAAAACCAATACATGAATAATTCAACTGCAATTATTTGTTTCTTTTAAATTATTTTTTTTTCCGTTCAGAATATTGCAATTATTTGGGTTTTGCAACTACATTTATCAGGAGTGGGATTTATAATACATAAATTATTATTTTCTTTCTATAATCACAATTTAGTAGAAGGTATAGGTTAAAAACTACAAGATAGAAAGGACACTTTATTCAAATCATATTGAAGCCCCTACCTTCATCCTAAATTGTGTGCATACAAAGAACAAAAAAACTCTTCAAATATGTGGAACAAATGGATGTTGTTGGGTTTTTTCCCTAAGTGACATTTCATCTTATTATAAGTGGAGGGTGTTTGTATGTATGTGAAGAGGGAGATAGAAACAACGTGGCTCATATCGTGACATCCAGAGACAAAGAGGCTGTTCACAGAACTCTGAATGAAGTAAGAGGGACGTCGGACAAAGACCTGCATGTTTTGACAATGAAGCTGAGATGAATTTCCCAAACAGCTGAGCGGTAACTGAGTTCATAGATATGGTAACTAATCGATGAATCTGCACCCAAGCCCCACCTCGGCTACTCCCTGCTGCTCCTGTGAAGTGACCGGCAGCAGGTCTTTGTGGGTAAAGGGTCACTCGCCTGGGTTAGGCCTTGGTTCCAGGTCTCGGTCAGGGATGCCAAAAGAAATTCAGCAGATGTCCCAGGAGCCTGAAGGGGGAGCTTCCAGCTCGGCCTCCTGCCGGTGATTTCCCTGATGCAGGGTAAGCATCGACCTTTACCATTGTCCTGGGTTGATGAGTGGGAAGCCCTGGTCCAGGGATGTGGAAAGTTACCATGCAGCATCTCCAGCAGAGCTACACGGGGTCCTTTGCAGCGGTTATTCCTGGACTTCTTGCCCACAAACTTTCTCTGGAGGCGTTGACATCACCCTTTTCTCCATCACATATGTCTCCTACAAGCATTTAGGCCACAAGCATATAGATCTCCTACAAGCAGCAGGAAAAACCCACTTTCCCACAAGACTTTATATTTCCCTCTTCCGTTGCTGCACATTTTCTGCCGTATTAGTTGCTCAGAGATCAACTAAAATACCCCAAAAACAAATGCCCCACATGGGGATATTTCAAATTTCCTCCCTGATGGGGAGAAAAATTGTCAAGAGAAATACTAGTAAGTCTAGGGCACAGGCAGGGGCAGGTGGTCAGCAGCAGGGACTGTAGCATGGTCCCTGTGCCGGGGCCAAGTTGGTGACACTGGGATCTCCCAATGGAACCTGAGCCGTGGCCAAGAGTGTGCAGCCCCTGTGGAGCGTGGATCCGCCTGTAGCTGCTGAGACTCTGCTTCGGTGTGCAGCATAGTGCTGTACGCAGCAAAATTCCCTCACCTTCTTCCCTTCAGCTTCACTGATGAAAGCAATCCCAGAGCAGTGTGTGTGGATCAGCTTTTTGCACACTCGGTGAAAGAACCCATTTCGAGACAACACACGGACTGTAAAAGCTGTATCCGGCTCTCGAGCCTCGGAGTTCCGCTCATCGGGACTCAATTGCCAGGACCGGCGCTCTTCTGCAGCCCAGGCCGTGGTCCTGTTGTGCCTTTTTCCTGAGCGGTACCCGGGATTTGGGGCTGGAACAGCTGCAGAAGGGGACAAGAAACCGACCCGACGTCCCGGGTTACTGTCTGCGGGCAGCCCGTCTTCCTCATCCTCTGGGCTGCACGCTTCCCTCGGGGCTGGATGGGGGTCCCGGCAGAGAGGTATCCTTGTCGGACACCTACAGGCTCCGGGACAAGGACATCAGCGGGTGCAGAAAAAGGAGTATGTGTGCAGAGTCAGAGCACGACTGACTCCGGGAAGCCAAAATTCCCCTCAGCACCGCGACTGAAGCCTCATTGTCCCTGGGTTACTTGTTATCGCTGCATTTGGCAGAAAACTCACGGAGAAGTCACTCCGAAATGTCAGTTTTCTGACTCTGCCAGAATCCCGAGGGGAAAAAAATCCTTCCATCTACCCTTCCCAGAAGGCGAGTCCCATTTAGGCACACAGTGGCGAGGAGCAGCAATATTCACGCAAGAGAGTTCTTCTCCGAAGGAAATAAAAAATGTGTATTTCCAGCACTATTCTGCATTAATTGTGGTGCCTCAACTTTGCAAGTCAGCTGGATGGGCTTTACCCTCTCCGTATTACACCGCAGTTGCAGGGGAGAACCGTTTTGCAGAGGAAACCTAGACAGCGACAAGCGGCCCCTTGCCCGGGCGCGGCGGCCGCGGGCTGTTCTGGCTCGCCCCGCCGGACCCTCCCGCCCCCGGGCTGTGCCACCGAGGGGCTTCTGGCGGAGGAGCGGCGACAAGGGCTGCTGGGGACAACTGCAATATGGCATTTGCGGGGTTTGGAGCACTGGTGGTGGGATAACACTTTAATTTCCACGCGTGGTGTAATCGGGCAGAGCTCGACCCCGGATCCGCCATGTAAAAAAACCTACTGACTTTCATCGCAGAAACTTTGAGCCGGAGAGGAAGAAACTTGCGTTTACTATATGAAACTCCGCAACTGACAGTGAACCCCGCTCCCGGTTACGTCTTCCCTATTTCATGTCATAAGTAATTTGTTTTCACGCTCGTCAATAATGTCACCCCTGGGGTCGGCGCTGAGACCCCCCCCCTCGAGGACTCAGGCAAGGCAGGAGGGGATGGGACAGGGAATAGGGGCAGCTCGGCTCTCTTTTGTATCGCATTGTATCCTGTTGTTGTTTTTTGGGGTGTTGTTCCCGTTTTATTATTTCAACGAAAGAAAACCCTCAGGGTGGTAATGACCAAGTTTTCTACAGGCAATAAAACATTAAAATGGCCACAAATCTTTCAGCGTGGGCAAAAAAGTCTCTTCTCTTCTCTTCTCTTCTCTTCTCTTCTCTTCTCTTCTCTTCTCTTCAAAAAAACCCTAAACATCTCGGTGTTTTGTGACTATGTAATTGCGGGTGAAGACATGGTTTTGAAGGAAAACACAGCCCTTTTTTACCCGAACGGGCAGCTGTGCGCTGCATGACACAAATGTTCCCATCTGCAGGAGAGCCTCAGGTCATCTCGGAGGTCCAGAGAAACAGGGCATCAATGAGCCTAATGCATAAGATGAAGGTATCCATGTACACACTTTTGGGTGAAATGTTTTTGCACAAGTAAAGCTACAACTGGAGACCCTTAAAGGTAAAGATCGAGAAAAAGATGCACTTCCAAGCCTAGTCAGGAAACAAATGCCTTAGGTCTCAAAAAACAAATATTTATGGGGTCGTGGGAAAGGATTAGTGGACACTGATTGAAACAAGGAAACTTCCTTCCCAGCGGAGCCACCTGTGGGAGCGCAGCCCGTGCCGCTGCTCGCCGTCCCTCTCCCCAGCTCCCCGAACCGCTTCGGGCTCTCTCCGCTGTTCTGCATGGCCGCAGCGAACGAGAACCTCCCTGACAGCCAAGGCCTCGTCCACCAAAGAGACGAGGGAGGGGATAATTATTTTTCCACTGTAAGACATTTGTCATTATAAACCGTCGAGCGAAGTAGTGCCGGAGGTGTGCAGGGGAGGTCCCCAGAGCGGCGCTTGGCTTACAGCCGCCTCTCGTAACAGCACAGCCAGGAGATAAACCGGCACTGATTTCACTCGCCGTGCAGGAAAGTTCCTAAGTTCCCTGTATCCTTAGGTGTGCTGGGCTCAAGCGGGAGCTGGCGGCCCGCAGCCCACGCTCTGCCCGGCCCCCTCCCCGGCACCGAGCGACACCCGAAACGCTTCTTGGCGTAAGCAGACGGCGCTGCGCCTCACCTTTGCTGGCTGTGTCTGCCGGGTTCCCGCGGGAAGGGCTCCGTCCCTCCCACTGCCGTGCCACAGGAGCGAACCTGCATCAGTCTGTGATCTCAAACGAAAGTCACGAAGGAAAACAACGCCTTTCGAAGTCAGACTTGCTGCTGTGCGTCCAGGAAGACGACAGAGCTACCAGGATTCTCAGACGCTTCTGGTAACTTGAAAGCAGCTCGAAAATACAGTTATTCCTGTAGGTGGCACTGGTACTAGGTGTTGCAGAAGTGAAGGCAGAAATTGAGAAAATTGCTTAGGAATTCCCCATTGGTTCCTATAATTTAAGGCAGAACAATAGAGTTATTTTTTTCATTTACTCTGAATTCATGTAACATGAATGACAAATGAAAACCCGATTTCTTTTTTAGAGTAAAATACGCCTTTAAGATCTAGCCCTCTGTAGCTTAATGGTCTAGACCACGAGAATTGTCTATTCCCCTAAATGTCATTAAACAAATCCTAGTGCGAATAGAAATTAACTCAACACGGCTCATTCAAGTCAAATGCCTGCACCAGGAAAGCCTTAATGAGACACTGTCTGGTTTCCAGAGGGGTTGCTAAGTACGATTGGCGGCAAAGTTATTAAATCTGTCCAAGCAACTAACACATCATTAAGACACCCCACCTAACCCTCCCAACCCCGATCTGAATATTCAAGAGAGGTTGAAAGGAATATAACTGTGGCACCGATGCCATAGGCCAGGTGGAACTCCCCGAGCCGGGCACAGGACCTGGGACAGCCCCGGGTCTCGGCAGAGGCGGGAGACGCGGAGGGGTTTGCCGAAGAAACTTGGTCCGCGGGGATGTCCTTAACCCCGGCCTTTCTCCTGCTTTAGCACTACTGTACATTTTTTTCACCTGTTCACCCGTCCTCAGCGTGTTCCAGTGGAGTGCGCGCAAAGCCTTCACTGCAGAGGGTCTGTACGGACCTGAGACGATGGTCTCAATCCGACAGTGTAACCGGGTCTGTCGGTCTCCTCCCTTGTGCTGAGGACGGTCAAATGCCCGTAGTCACTCTTCTGAGTTTCTGCAGACCCTGTCCTTCTGCCACCAGGCCGAGGGACGGCTCCCCGCGGTGTTGTAGGGACTGAGAGCCCCGGCAGGGCCAGGGAACCAGCCTGCTCCGAGCGGCGGGAGAAGCTGCTCGAGAGCGAGCGGGGGGCTCCAGCCCAACCCCCGACACCGCGTGGGCATTTTCTGACCGCTGAAACCGAGCTTCCCTGCTTCTGCCCGCCAGAGAGGAGAGCTTAGCAAGAGGTTGCGTCCTTATCCCAAAAGCAGAACACCTAAAAGCCTTGTGTCTCGATTTCTTGCTATGTTTCGTTTTCTTCAGAATTTGGGTCTGTGACGGCTGAAGCGACTCGGAGATCCGACTGTATATTGCCCATCATTGTTTCGTAAATATGCAGGAAATGTCCAGACATGGCTCGTTTGTATCTGATGAAATTTTGTTAAACAAAATTTCATCCTGCTGTATTTCCACTCTCTTTCTTGTCCCTGACCTTAAAATAATTTCTTAAAATTGAAATCATACACTCCCATACAGCACAGCTCCCTCTCTACCTGCCAGCCTGTGAGAGTTTCGGGGCCGTTGCCTGTATTTCCTTGCAGGTTTGAATACTACGTTAATTAAATTAAGGTAAAAATACCCTCCCCTTCGGAATCACAAGTAAATGAACGCACGCAGTTTTCACAAACACAAATATATAAGCTGGTGGTTTTTAGCGAGCTGTAACAAGAAACGCGACGTCTACAAACGGCGGATCAGCGACTTGTGCCGGGATCATTCTCAAAAAGCCCTTTTCCCCAGAAGAGGGGAGAACAAGTGGAAAACAAGGCCAGCCCCTGCAAAAGGGTGGGGGCCAAGGGTCGCCAAGGGGTCAGGGAGCTGTTGGGGGACAGCGGTCCCTATCTGCAGCCGCTCGCCGTCTGGAGAGTACGTCTCCCCGTGAAAATCCCCCTTCTCTTTCGCACAACCGTTTGCTGCTGCATGTGCTCTTGTCCCAGGCTACGAGAGGGGGTCAGCACACCTGAGAGCTGGGAGTCAGGCCGGGTATTTTTAGGCTCACAGGCTCGGAGGGGGAGCGGGAGCTGCGAGGTCAGTCAGGATCGCGAGCGGCCCCGCGCCGTCTCCCTGCTGGGGCACGCTGCCATCGCTAACCTACTGCGCTCAGCTATTTTGTGTCATAAGGAAATGCACATGGCAGCCAGTGATGCGTGGAGGCCCCTTCATCCTGCGTTTGGTTCCTCGCAGAAAATGGGAATGGTCTCTGGAGATTCCGTGGGATTTTATACGCTCACGTGTAGCAATAGCTCTGCGCAAAATGAAAACCCCGTTTCAAAGCTCCGAGGGTCTCATCTCTCTCAATTTCACACAGCACCTTCCCTTCGGGATGGGTCACTTCTGGACATAACTCGAGGTTGTCGTTGGATTGTCCCTAATCTTCCACCTGCCTCTGCCCGCTTTTCCCTGCCTGCCTTTCAGAGGAGTCCAAAATCTCCTCCGACACCCCCATCGCGTTATGCCCTCAGCCCTGCTCCAGCTCCAAGATTCTCTTTGCCCACCAAACTGTCTGCATCGCTTCCGGGGGTGGATTTCGCGGCTTTGAGTCGCCTGGCAGGGGCTAGGGGCGGGGAAGACTGGGCAGCTACGACAGTCGCTCCGGCCGCCGCACCACGTCCGCCCCTCAGACCTTCCCCACGCACCTCGGAAAATACGGCCATCCAACTGCATACGTGGCCGGGGGTACTGCATCCTTTGGGAAGGACAAGGGGCCCTTCTGCTTACAAAATACCTTACCATGTGGGCATCCTTCTGCCTTAATAGCGCTTCAGCAGCCCACTCCTCTCGAGGAAGGAGAGGGAGTTATCTTCCTTTCTTCCTTCAAAAAATAAAATAAATCAATAAAAATCTGCAGCTTCAAAGAGGGGCTGGGGGTGTGCTGCTTTGTATTTGTCTGGTTTCTTTCTATAAGGGAAAAGCCGAGGCATCTGGGGAGCAGAGCGAGGCACAGAAAGGCCTCATGAAGGAGGCTGTGAGAGGAAGGAGTAGGACACGCCGAGGTGAGCACGGCAGCGCAACGGAGCCCTGCCGGAGCGGTGGGACACCGCAGCGTCGGCACTCTGCTCTCAGCTGCGGGAGGCTGGTCTGGAGGCCTGTCCGGTCCCAAAAAGCGCCGGAGAAGGCCTCCATGGGCTGGGGCAACCAGAGGCTGCCAGCCACCGCCTCGCCGGACCGACCGCACACCGAAGCTGCTGCCGGCGTACACGCGAGTTGCAGCGGGCAGCTCACGCCGAGTCTGTTTTGGGGAGGAGAGAGGGCGAGAGAACAGAGTTTAAGGGAAGGAGAGGAATGGGAACGCCTCTGGTTCCCCTCTGAGACGCAGCAGTATCGGGGGAAGGCAGACGGGGCACTGACCCCCGAGAGACACTGGCTACCGGTACCCGCGGCTCCGGCCGCGCTGGGCGCGTCGGCACCGCTCGGTCACTCTCTCGGCATGGACGGAAAGGAATGGGAGGGGAAGCCCGGCTCCTGGAAGCGTGTCTGGCACTGACTCGAACCTCTTACCGGAGGGAAGAAGCCGGAGCTTCCCCTCCACCACCCCCGCTTTGCGTTGTTAGGCCAGGGGACCTCGCGGTGAGGGCGCCGGTGCGTGCCGGGGCAGCCGTCGGCTCCTCGGGGCGAGCCCCCTGCCCGGGCACGCGTGCCCTTCCCCGGGTTGGAGAAACCCCGACTCCGGGCCCCCCGCCCTCCTCTCCCTGCTGCCTTTTCCCTCCGATTCTACAATGATTTCCTACCTGAAAAAATTAATCTTTTTGCCAGGCAGGTCAGAAGCGATCAACAGGCTGTTGTATATTATGTTTTCATATTCCTCTCGTCTCCCCCTGCCCTCTACCGACTCACTGTAGATCTGACCTTTGGTATTTCAGCCCACACTCAGCAGTTGAATGGAAACAAGTTGAGCACGTTCACTTCTGATAAACATTATCCTTAAACCACTGGAGACCCGAGCAGAGTAAACGAGCTTTTCCGACAGGACCACATCAGGAACACACATTGAGAAAGGGAAAGAAACAAAATATCCAGGAGATCAGAGGCGGGCTCGGGGGTGGAGGGGTGGGAGAGGGAAGGAGGGGGAACAGACAGGTTGGAGGACACGGCGAAGGGGGGAGAGAAGGACCCAACTGTGAACACAACAGGCACAGATGGGAAGAGAAGCTACCCTAGCAGCGTGGGAGAGCAGCGCAGGGTCACGCCCGAGCATCCCAGCAACCCTGAGGGAGCTTTCGGGACACCGAGCGGGTCGAGGAGCGGCGGGGTCGGGTTCACGCCACCAGTGCGCCCGGACATGGTCCTCGGCCACACGCCACTGGACCGGGCTAAAGCAACGGGAGTCCCGCGTGTTCAGGGCGGCCAGGGCGGCGAGCAGCCCAGGCCCCGTCAGGCTGGGGACACACGCTGTAGGGCGAGCAGCCTTGTCGGGGATCCCGACAAGAAACTCCGCTTCGACAAGAAATACCCTGCTAAAGCGGATCGGAAGTTTTACGGACTCCCACCCCCTTTCATTGCTTAATTACATAAATAACTTAATTAGGCTGGATCCGGGTCCCACTAGTTCAATGTTTTCTGTCTTAAAAATAGCCAGAGGAGGTCAGTTCACAACAGAGAAAGGAGTTCTGACTTCAGCAAACTCCTGCTAGTGCTGCCTTCGCAAAATACCAGCGCTTTCGGACAGTGGCATTTGTGCGGGTGTGAGGAGTGCTGCCCTTATCAGAGGCAATTCTACCCAGGTTGAGGAAGCACCGCAATTTACAGGTGCGGTATTCTGAAAGGGCAACACGCATTTTTGAAGTAACCACAAAACTGCCATAGAAAAGTTGCTGTTGTGGTGTTTTGGTTCAGTTAGGGTTTTTTTTTTGTTTAGTTTTTTGTTTGTTTTTTTTTTTTTAATCCATGTGGAGAAAACAGAAGTATCCGCCGATAATTCGATTAAATAGAAGTACCTGCAAAAGAGCCATGATTATCTTCTTTCCACCACAAAACTTTTACAACATGCCGCTAATTTCTGGGAGTTCTCCTGCAACATCTTATTTCTTCACAGTTAGGAATGTTCATTGCGATATGTGCAGGCTCTGAAATCTCGCTCATTTTTTCCTTCCTAAAAATATCTTACATTTCAATTAAAATAATATCGAGACAATATTTACACACACCAGCGACATAAATTTTGTGGTTTACTTGGTGATATTTCGTGCTCTAGGATCACTTCTTTATTTCTTTTCACATTTTATTTAATTTACCGAGTCTGTACCTCTGAGATTCTATTAAAAAAAAAAAAAAAGGAATAAATTACAAAGAAGAATCTCAGGAGAATAATACAAAGAAAAAAACCACAACAAACCAAAACAAGACAAATCCTTAGCTGGAGCTGAAAGCCCATGATCTCTGTATGCAACCTGATGTAACGTAGTGCGTAAGATGCGCACACACAAGATCAGCTCAGGATTCGTACACCGCCAAACCAAACAATTCTTCCACATACACGCCGTACACATTCTTTAATTCCTACCAGCTTTGTCTATTTTTCTTTTGACTGCTAATATGTATCAGTGCCTTTTATAAAGCTGAGGTCAGCTGCGAGGCATTGACATTTTATGGTTAAGCGCGGTGCTATATTTGTATGGGGATGAAAACAAAACCGGGGCCCGTCTGCGCTGGGCAGCGAGTGTCAGCATCCCGGCGCCGGTCTGCGGTGGCCGGAGCGCACAGCATCCCAGTGTCGGGCGCTACGAGCTCCGTCCCGTCTCCTCCCAAGGCAAGGGAAAATGCAGCTCGTTTCCTGACCGGTTGGTGATTTTCACCAAAAATGACTCAACTCCCATAGCTCACGGTCTTCTCGTACACCGCCCGCGAAACATTCGTTAGCGAAAAGGTGCTTTATTATAACGCGAAGAACTTCTCTCCCGCATCCGCAAACTCAACGCGGGGAAAGCTGCGTGTGTCAAGGCATTGCTCTGCTTCATTCGGGGAAAGGGGGAACCGCTCTGCCAGGCTCTGAACCCCCTCTCCGGCTGCACAGTCCGGGAAAAGGGCCAGAAAGGGCTGCCTTGNGCGGCCGCCGCGCTGTCCGTCATCTCCCCTGGCCACTGGGAGGGCGGCTGGGCCGGGGGGCCGCCCCGGGGGCGGGCTCGGGGGGGCGGTGGGCCGCGGGCCCGGCCCAGCCCGGCCCTGCCCACGCTGCCCTGAGGTTGAAATGCAGAAGTCAAGGCTCTCTCGTCGGGATGTAGATTTCCTTGTAGTTCTTTTCTTCCTCACGCTACTGTTCCCTCCTCAGCGGAGATCAGAGAGGCTCGCGGCCGGCGCGGGCCGGGNNCGGCGCGGTCAGGAGCGCAGGAGGCCGGGAGTCGCTTCCCGGGCATAGGGATCCGTTGGGATTTAGGGCCGGCCTCGAGGTGCCCCGCTCAGAGGAATGGGTAAGTGGCCGGGAGCCGCAGGAGGGTTCAAGTGCTGTCAAGAGAGGGGGAGCACCCGTACGCAGTCATCTGCCACCGCCGCGGTTCCCTTATTGACTTTGCTCTTGTTCCTACAAGTTGTAAGAACATGTTGAGGGTCAGGAGCAGGGGAGAGAGAGAGCTAATGACTAGTCGGCTTGTTATTAATGTTATTAGGCGAGTGCGAGGCAGGATCGCAGCCGAGCGGATGGCTGGAGCCCGTGACACGTTGTATATTATTCCTGACACCGATCGTAGCAGTTAACATTTTAACACGCTTGTTTTACAGCCCAGTGTAATCGTGCTGTTAAACGAAAGGCGCTAACAGCACCAGGAACGGTCTTTAAAAAGTTAGTCCCGATTCAGAAGCACCGCGCTGCCCTTGTCTCTCCCAAGATGTAAAAGAATTTCCTCAACTACTTTTCCTTCCTCCCCCTCCCCCACGTCTTAGAAGATGTTTTTCTTTTATTTTTGTTTTCTTCGCGTTCCTTTTTCCTGTGGCAATAAAGCTGACTTGTCTGTTGGGGCGACCTCATTTTTCATCTCTGGAATGTGCTTATTTTTGGGAATATGCTTGATGCTCAGTCCGGAGAAGTCCGACATTTGTTGCCACAGATTTCCTTTCTTTCTTTCTTTCTTTCTTTCTGTATTTTCTTTTTTCTTTCTCTCTTTTTTTTTTTTTTTT
>VZTB01017793.1:35265-250858 GCA_013397245.1 Thryothorus ludovicianus | reverse complement strand
CCAGCGGGCGCTCCAGACCGGCCGCCAGCGACCCCCGCCCCGGCCGGGCCAGCGGGCACCTCCCGCCGCCGCCTCCGCCCATACAGCCGCGTTTTACTCTGTCCGCAGCGTGCTCTGTAGTCAGGGGAATAATTTGAAAATGAGGTGTAATTGCTTCCTACATTAAGCATTTTTAAACGCTTAAGTAGACGGCGAATTTCCTACGTTTTAATTGCAACACAATATAACTGTTACTTAATAAATCTCTGTCTACATCTTTGTACTTGCTAATCAAGTCCCATGCCAGGAGAAAAACTATAAAAAGCTCAACTGCTACTCATCGGGAAAGCGCAGGTTTTGAAAACATTTTTCCGTGTGATGGAAACATTGCAAAATGCATCATAAGTCTCAGACACACTGACTTCCCGGCCATGCATTTGTTGTACTTAGAACCAAGTCGAAGAAAACCCACAATCGCTGTTTAGCATTTTTCCCTTTCAAAGACAGAGGTTTTGAACATATTTTCTGAGTTCTGTGTCTGGTTTTAGATCCATGTAGAGGAGACTTTTGTAGCTCTTGTTTGGTGGTGAGCATAGCTGAACAAGACTCACATTCAAGATGTGGAGCACAAACTGGGAACACTTGCAAAGAGTGGGCAGCACGGGAAATACTGTAGATCCCCACAATGAACAGCTACTTCTTTAAATATATTGCCTTTTACACAATGCACCACCCTTAATGCTGTCCTATTTGTTTTGTTTTTCTATTATCCCATTATTATTATGTTAATTTTTTATCACAGATAATGTGTGCTACAGTGTAGACATGATTATATGGTAAAAGATAGAATTAGATTTAGCATTACTGCTTTGTCTACAATTTTCTTTAGAGACTAAAATTGGTGTTAACAGTCTTGCTAAACAATAATAGATATAGCTTGTCACTATTCTGTCAGAGCAGCTGTACTGTGGCTTCATTGTCTCAGGTTCTAGGCTGGTCCTTCTGCACACAATCCTGCTGAAATATCCACAGGATCTTGTTCTATAAACCATGGCCTCTGGTGGATCTCATTTACTTCAACAGACGTGTTGAGAAAGTGTTTTATAAATTGGGTTATTTTCAATGCTGGTTTGGAAATTATTTTTTACCTTTTCTTCTTTTCTTTTTTACTTGCAATATTTATGATTTCATCTTTATATCACTGTTCAATATCACTGTCAAGACCAGTTTTGCTTTAAAGTTTTGTTCAACCCGAAAGATCACCTGATAAATGTTATTTTAACATATACACTATTTAAAAATTGACGAAATTGCTATTAATAAAATGGAATTCATTCATCCGAATAAATTGTTTGGAGAGTTTCAAAGGGCAGAAAAGCCATATTCAGAACCTAAAAGAAGGTATAGAGGAGGTTCTTCCCTCTAACAATATAGGTAAACAGAATTTGGCTTTGAAAAGTTCCAACATATGGACCAGTCTATTCATATAGTATTCATAATTGCTACCCAGAAAATTAATTTAAATGTGGATTAATTGCTTTATCTGTCAGAGGTTCACTACCTTGCTAATTTAGAATGTGTTAGAAAAAAAAATCATACTAAATAAGGATAGGAAAGTGTGATTATTTGCAGTGTTTGCCACATTCCTTTTGCCAAAATATTTATTCCAGACAGTGTGAAGTGAAATTTATGGACCAAATTCTTGCCGCACATAGCACAGACTTACTGTCTTTTTGCTGAAGTACAGTGAGTCTGGAGTGACAGTCTGTGACAGTAAAGACTTACAAAATTCTCTGACATCATGGGATCCATGGTCTTTTGCAATGTGCAATGTCTTTTTGGGTGTAAAGAGATAAGCAGGGGACATGAGAGAATGTTGGTTCATTTGTGAATGTAGCAGGGGAATATCTGGAATGGTGGGAAAATGGGGAAGTCTCACATGCTTAATATGCCAGAAGGACTGCGGTGAAATAGGCTCAGTAAATGCTATTTTGGGGTAAATGCTATTTCCTTATCTCTTTTGGGCAAAGCTTGTTACAAAAGCTCTTAAACATCCTAAGGAGGCAGACATGAGATTACCCCCAGAGAAGAAAAGGGATTGTTCTGTGATATTCCAGTTTTATGTCTATTATCAAAATCAGAGGTGCCTATGAGAAGAGGGAATCAAGTGTGGATATTTAACTTAGGCTTTGCAATTTCACCACGGGAACAGAGGAAATGTGCTCTGAAGCACACTAACAATGGATTTTGTGTGAGTGATAGGTAATTCTGCATTTTTCAAGAAATATCATCTATGTATTTAAACATTACCAGCATCTGGAGTTTACATGTCCATAGCTTGCAAATAGCTCCATAACAACTAGGCAAGTGAAAGACTTGTTCCCCAGCCTTAGTCATGGAAGATAACATTTGCTTCTCAAGAGAAACCCTTGAAAATCCCTCAGTGTGAGAAAGGCCAGAAAAATTGAGACCAAGGAACAAGATCTTGTGTACTTTTAAAATGTATTTATTTGATCACTTCTTTAAATGATATACATTTGTTTTAAGACATGGGATACTGTAGGCTTTTTGTAGGCAAAACTCTTGGTGACATCCCAGACTTGTCAGGCAGCATCCAAGGCTGACCTCTCCAATCGGTTCCAATGGCTACATTTCAGCCCTTGTCCCATATATTAGTGGGAATTCACCCACAAAAAAGGCAGGAAGACTCCACATTTTTGCCTTGACAATATGCAGTTACACTAGTTTAATGTGAAACTGATCCTCTGGATATAGAACATTTTTCATTTTATGTATTATGGATTTCCTGGGGCTTTTGTTTGCAATGCTGTTCATATTTGGGTTTCGGGAGTTGAAAGCTCAGCCTGGCTGACTGTGGTCCTGTACAAAGCATTCCACAGGAAACCAAAAGGTGCCTTGTCAAGTTTCTATTCAGGTTTAATTACCTGACGTCCCAGGTAGTCACATATACGTAAGCAATTGCATCATTTTCCTGGTGTATCACACTCACAGATTTGTCATATGGCATTCAAACAGGGTGACTGTGAATCAGTAACTGAAAAGGAAAATAGATTTTTCTGAGAGCTTGACAGTTTTGTTGTGTTAGCATTTCATACAGAGAGGCACATTTATTGTGGTATTCAGGTGCTTCTACAGATAATTACGCTATTGTTAGAAAGCATGAACATTCTGAGTATTTTCTTTTGCATTGCACAGCTTATACTGACTACTGCATTGGGAAAAAATAGCTAAAATGACTGCAATATGAACACATTTGTAACCTGCCTTTGAAATCAAAGCACTTAATAAACTTGTATTGTATTTAAAATGCAGATCTCAGACATCTGATGCTTGTGACTTGCTGGATTAACATCATGAATGTTCAAACTGAAAAAAAAATTGTGGTCTGTATTTACACAAATATGAGAATGAAGAAGATCTGACATATGTCTGTATGTTTTGCTGAGAGGCAAATAGCTTGGAAATAACTTCTTTACAGAATGACTTTCTGTGTGCATTGTAGGAAGCAGATGTGCACATTGCCAAAGGGAGCTGATACTTATTAATGGGAAAAAGCTTGTAACTGGGGAGTCTAAGAGCAAGCTTGCTCCTGGAAATGATACACTGCTTGGAGGCCTCATCCCAAACCCTACTGGAGCTGCAGAAAACACTCCTAATTCAGAGGGGTTTGTGAACATAGCTTGAGTGAAGTCTTCCTTTGACATGCCGGCCAAACCCCTAAGCAGCAATTACCTCAGGTCTGTCTCAGCTGAACTTCATCAGCTGTTAGGGGCTTGAGTTTTCGGCATTGCTGGGATATCACTCCCTGTCCTTCGGCTGCATTCTGACTGGGGGCCATGAGCTCTGTGTGCTGCAAGCACATAAGGGGAAGGCTCCATTTTAGGGCATATGATTGCAAATGTAGGTGCAATTCTGGGCAATTACTTGATTTGAAAATGTAGGTAATGTAGACATTTAGTTCCTGATCTTCTATTTGCAGATGAACAATGAACTGTATGGTTGGTGGCCATGCATCTGTAACTGTATCTGTAGTGCTTAGAACCCACAGCACAGGGTAACACCTTCGAAGAGGACATTAAAATGTAGTCTTAAATACTATGGCAAATTTCATGGTCCTCCTACACACATGATTTACTGAAAAAATTAATTAGCAAATTACTTATTTGGCATCTTATAACTCAAGATCCAGGCAACTGGATTCATGCTATGGGTCTGTGCAAAATCCATCAATGGCAAAGGTCCAGACCTTCTGCTCCTCAGTCATACCCAGGCAGGAGGGGGGTGAGGCTGTGAAGGAGAGGGGTTTATTTGCTTTCTTGCCATAGTACCCAGCAACATTGTTAGCAGAGCCTGGTGCAGGGGTTCAGACCTTGGCTTGCGGTCTGTCTAGTTCCGTGTCACTCTCACAAAGATCTCCAGGCTAGGCCTGCTATCAAAATATTGCCACTAAGACAGCTTGCTCAAGGTCTAGGCATCCTTGTCATTGCATGTTGTGGGTGAGGGGGATGAGCTGATCCCACTACATGCACCCGATTCCTCCCCAGGTGATCTGGATGGCACCCAATTCGAACCCCATTTGTGAGACCTGCCTCTTACTAGCCACCTGCTTCCACGGCCAAAACACAGTGCCCTGCCCACCAACCCACATGGCTTCAGGGCACTCCACCCGGATGAAACTAATAAAGAAAGTCAGAGAGGTGAGTGAATGGTATCATGACACTCAAACTGCGCTCTAAGCACCTTCTGCTCAAAGGACCCCAACCCACCAGGAGGTCTGCTATGACAAACATGAAGTGGGAGTGATGGGAGATACCTATCACATCCAGGGAACAGAGTTCAAGGAGCAGGGGCATTAGACTTGATTTGACCTGTTCAGTCGTGGTTCTTGCAGTGGATTGGCAAGTATATACTGTATAGTGTGTTTGAATTTGTGTGTTGTGGCAATTTATCAGCTTTTAGGAATTGCCTACACACCTAGCCATAACTATAGGCATTCAACAATTGATGGTTTGTGCGTTCACCCGCCTCACCAGAAGTGCATCAGCTTCCCAGTAACTGCCTCTGCAGCATCAGAGATTTGTTAGACACAGAAGCCTGCTGTTTTGGCTGTCCCTGAAGAGAACAAGGTGGGGCTTTGCCAGTTTGACCCCATATTTGCCTAGCTTCTGGACATTAAGAATCCCTCTGAAGTGTCTGTGTCGATAAGTCTCCTCCCTCAGTTTAATTTAAATAACAGCATATTAAATTAACAATATATTGCTATGTATATAATATTAAGAAGGCATTTTTTGTAGAACCTTTCAGTAATACATTATGGTGTTAACCAACAGCATAGAAAAGAACAAATGTTTATTTCTTCCAATGTATTTGCTTGTTTAGTGTCCATGTGTGCCCTGCCCAATTCTAGATTTTTGCCAAAATACCAAGGGGGAATTATTGTGCAAATCTATTCTAAAACTATGGGAATCTGTTGTTAATTCTAACTCAAAGGAGTTTGCTTATATGACATGACTTTTTTTTCCCTGTGCTTTCCTTTTGTCCTCATAAGTCCAGTATAGCTGTCTAAGGAAGACTTAAGTTGTGTTTTTGTCATCAGAGCCAAGCTTTGTATTTACAGCAACCAGATTTTTTCACTGCACTTTGTCTGGTTGTGAAGTTTGTTAAATAGTGGAATATACCCCAAGATCCAGCATCTTCACTGGAAAGGCAGTGACTTTGATTTATATCCTCCTTCTTAACCTGGTGTATGAAAGGGAAGCAACCATTCAATGATAGTGCAGACCTTGAACTATAATCTACACTTGGAGACATTTAGGTGGACTTAGTGAGTGCCTGGTGTGCCGTGGTAGATCTCACTTCACTGTGAAAGCCATCTAAACCCATCATGCTTCTGAAGAAGCATTGGAAACCCTTGTTCTCTGCTTTTCCCTCAGAATGTGCTTAGGTTTTACGGCAACCTCTGTGTCTGCCTTTTATCCACCATGCCTTTTGCGTCTACCTCTCTTTTCCTCTGTTGTTTCTGCAGTAGGTTACTCCATGTTAGAGAATGAATGGTGTTTTATCTTTTTTTCCTTCTTCTCCTTTCCCCCCTCATTTTTCTTTTTTTTCCTTTTCTTTTGTTTCTGCTGCAGTTTGCTTTGGAAAAGATGCAAAATGCCCCTGGCTCCTTCAGGAAAGGATTGGTGATGGTGTGCAAATTCGAGTTACTATTACTATTTCCAAAACTGGGATTTTATTTCCCTGAAGAGGTTGAGATTTAAAACTGGATAAGAAAATGTAATTTAGAGTGATCTTGATGCATGTCCCAACTACGGTTAAAATACTCAATTGATATTATCTGGTTTCTGTGTTACTGCAGCTGGGAATGGCTATAAATAAAGGAAACAACTTTTAACTTAATAAAATGCACATTATACATGGTGAATGGGATCTGCTCATTATGAAAGGACTGAACTTTATTTTAGAAGGAAGTAGTGTGATTTTTTTATGCTGTGCATTGAATTTAATAATGGGGGAAATAGCTGTAAAGAAAATGGCATCTTTTAAAGAGATAATGGATTAAATTGTGTTTCAAATCTTAGAGCACTCCAGCATGTGAACAAGTCTCTTTTAACTGTGACTTCATCTAGAAATACCAGCATTGCTTGGCGCAACTTACAGTGAAAGGGAGATAGTGTAATTTGCCATTCTTGAAAGGTCTCCTTTCCTTTTTCAAATCAGTCTTCTGGAAACTAACTCAGTTCAGCTGAGCAACAGAGCAGCTTTAAGCCCTTCACCCATGTGTTATTTTTAAAAGCTTCTCAATTCCAATGTATTATCACTGTTCACTCTTTCTTGAAAACAAAGGTAAATATTATATCTTATAATATTATACCAAATTAATATCCTATCTACAAAACATTGCCTCTTCTCTTTAAGATTTTTTTTTATATGTAAAAATTATTTAATGTCACTCTCCTAATTTTTCAGAGCCTTATCCTCTGCTGACTGCGGTGAAATTAATAGAAAATGAAATCAGGAATATGTTCAATAAAATAATTTAATTTATCTAAGAATATGGATATTTTGTCTAATATGAAAATGGTTTTGCAAGAATATTTTCCAGCACCATAAAAAACAAACTGTAATTTGCAGGATTAACTCTGGCTAGGTTATTCAGATAGACCTTAGCAATTTTATCTCATTTTTTCTTAAAAATATTTTTAATAAAAACTATTATAAACCGGGGAAATGTACTCAGTGTTCACTTTTGTTACCCTTGTTCTTTAGGCAATAGTGACTTACCTGTGTAGGCACATTAATTTTAGTGGAACACTGATCTGAATGAACATTTTTGTTATCATGTCATTTTTCCTGTTGATGTTGTAGCACTGACTCGCAGCTTCAGAATTTAGCTCTAATTTAGTCACTACAATTTCTACAAAACTATTGCTTATCAATTTTAAACCCCAAAAATCTCCATTTTTGTTACTTAGATCATTTAGTAATGCCATTTTCCTAAATGATACTTCTATTACGGGCTTGCTGCTGCTGTTTTACTTGGAAAATTTGTTTACTCTTCCCTTGGGATCCCATATGTTGGCTTGATTTATAAATCATATTTAACCTCCAATTATAAAAGGAGATTTAGCATGTTTGCTTCCTTGATGTTTGCAGTTTGTGTTTGATTGCTCCTCGTGTTGTTGTCATAATCGTTTTAACTGATTATGTGCATGCCAGTAAAAATGAGGTATCCTCTGGATTTTCATGCTAATTTGCTCTTCTGACTGAAGGACTAGATATTTTGCTCCCTGCTATGCTTTTTCTTACTGTGGAAAGATTTCCTTCAGCAATAGCTTCTCGGCGACTGTGTTTTCAGGCCATTTGGAAAAGATTCATCATTTCCAGAAAATGTCTGAAGGTTTTCATGTTGAAAACCAGCAGCGAGAGGGGATGTGTGTGTGTGTGTGTGTGTGTGTGCAGAGCTGCGGGCTGTGGCGGGCAGCCCCGCTCCCGGTACCTCTCCCGGTCCCTCTCCCGGTCCCCGCTGCCGGTACCCGCTCCCGGTACCTCTCCCGGTACCGCTCCCGGTACCCGCTGCCGGTACCTCTCCCGGTACCGCTGCCGGTACCGCTGCCGCGGCTCCCGGGGAAGGGCTGCGCTGCAGGGGCGAGGCACAGCGCTGGGCTCAGCCAAGGACAGGAAGGATTCGTTCCACTCAAGTCAGTGTTAGAATTGCGAGATACAAACGGAAACAGCAACCTTATCCAGCACAGGTGTGTCCCTCAAGCCGTGACACAGACTGAACTTCTGGTGACTGCAGCGGGGGATTTTGGGCTGAGTCACTGTCCAAGCTCATTCGGGCTGCTGAATTAGGTAACTCGAACTTGAAGGCTATGCTTTTTCTCCAGAAACTTTTTTTTTTTTTTTAAATAGTATTTTAGAATACTTCTACAAAGCCTGCATTTTATTCCATTCAATACATGAACCATTTAATTAAGTATTGCAACAATTATATTACAATGGCCAAGTCACTTAAATAATTGTAAATATTAACAATAAGAATAATAATTCACATTCTTTTGGGCACTCACTTTGGAGTTAGACTATGAAATTGAGGTGACATCTCCCTGTGGCATCAAATTTGATCTTGTTTGTGTTCACATAAAACTGAAATGAGACCCTTTACATTACTGCCATTAATGATAGCTAACATAAATACAGGCCTGTGATTTTGGATGTTACAATTCTGGGTTATTTTCTGAAATATTTAGAAGCAACACAGGAAGAAAACAAAGGAGATGGTCTAATTTTAATACTGAGAGAACACCTATCTAGCAAGCAAAAGTCAGGGAAGGAAAATTAGGGAACAGAATGAAACAAAATTATATCAGTTCACTACAATATATAATTAGAATTTTTACCATGAGGACCAAAGGTGAAATCTAATTTGAATGTTTCTCTGGATCTTCAACCAAACCAAAATCAGGTAGTTTGTCTGACATGGATTGACTAGGAAGTTTGTCCAGAAAGATTGTACACTTGGATCTTCTTACTGTAAAGGAGAGAGGAGGCTGAGTCTCTACAACACATACAAGTAGAACCTTCAATACAGATATCAAAGTGTGTGTGTGGTGGGTATCTCTGGTGTGGGGAAGAATTGTTCTAACTTTTAGGAGTCCAAGGAACTAATTGAAATTACTTTTTCCAAAGACATTCCTTTATTAGCTTGGTTCTAGACTTACTTTTCATCCACCCATTGCCTCTGTGTTGCAAATCATAAACAGACTGAAAACAATCGCAAAGAAATTTGTCTCTACTTAGTATTGTATCTAAAGTGACCAAAACTAAATATTCCATCTGTTAAAACTACTCAACCAACTCCTTTACTGGTGAAAATATGTGCAGTCTGCTTGTTTCTGCAGTACCATTTTGTGTGACCGAAAGCAAGGATTTGTGTCCACCCTGGTTTTGATTTCTCACTTCAATATTCCTTTTACTGTCACTGGCAGGTATCAGCAATAATGTGGCAGAAAGACACCAGACTCATCTTGTGATCCTGAGCCAATTACTCTTGTTTTGCTGATACCTTTGCAAGAACATGTTTAAATGAATTTGTGAGTTGGTGGGAGGTCATGTGTTCTAGATTTCAAATGCAGGTCGAAAATTTGGAAATACTTATTCTGTCAGTTGTTGCAAAACATTGATAGAAGCAGCAATTGAGAGCAAAAGTTTCTCTCTGATCTCTGTAGAAGCCAGAAAGTAGGCACCTTCAAACAGGAACTTATCTCTTACATACCAGAGGTTCTTGTTCAGCTACAACTACATGTTTGTTTGTTTGCTTAAAAAATTAGATTTCCCTTGAAAAACAATGGTTCAAATTAAGAAAAAAAATATTTATGAAACTTAAAAACCAGGTTCAAGAACCTCTGCACTTAAAACAAATTCTTAGGGTTTTAAAAATCCATAAACACCATGGGGTTCTTGCACTCCTAATTACGAATGTTTAGATTTTGGTGTTCATTTCCTCTGATTGAAATACTGCAGGATGAATTATTCATCCAGTATATACAGGGTCAAGGAACTTAATTCCCTCCATTTATTTTAAGTGAATGTCATGTTTGTAAAAAGTGCCAGATTGACAGACAAGATTCAACCCTTCTGATAACCTACACTTTGTATCTAAGGCTGTTTGGAAATAAAAACTCGTGTCAAGACTATTAGGTCAAGTCTTTCACAGATGAAAGTCAGAGATGAAAATTACGGTTGGTTTTATTTATTTTTTTTTTAAGTAGCATACTTTTAAATCACATAAAGTGAGATTTTTCTCTATCCCCTCATCTTTTAATTCAGTTCAGAGGAAGCCTCTGGCTTTTTGGGTATGGCTCAAACCTCCCCTGAGGCAGAATTGCACTCTGTGCTGGGCGAGCTCCTACCCATCCCAGTGCTGCCTGCTTGGCTGAGGGCATCTGTGGCATCTACAGAGTCATGGTTTTGAGTGGTAAAGCTTTGTAGCAGTGCAACAAAAATAAGAATGATTCACCAATTCAGTGAGGCAGTGATGACAGACAGTGTTGGTGGCCTCTGACAGGTTGCAGCTGGTGGTCCCTACACAACTGTCTCCCCATCCTGCCCTCAGTAGTTGGAGCAAGATCTTTCTGAAATCCAGAACAGACTAGAAAAACAACAGTTTTCACAGCTGTACTTTGAATAAGTATGTGTACGTGTGTGCGTGTATGTGTAAAAGGGTTGTTCTGACTGCTATAAATCTGTATAGGTATGCTTTTAAATTAAGATTTTATAAAAACTAGTGACTCTTTAGTCAATTTCTATCTGTTTTATCAACAACAACTTAAGTGGCACCTACAGTATGATTCATAGAAAACCTGGGCTTCCCCATGAATAGTTTGAAGATCATGTGCCATAAGGCCACAGGACATACACAATATTTATCAGCAAGCCTGTTGATAAAATTTTATCAACAATGTCTGCATTAATTTGAGGTGCTCAGGAGCTCAGATTTGCCTCAGATCATGCAAAGCCATCTGGTTATGGTTGCTGAGGAACCTTGGTGGTCTTGTCTGTAGGAGATGCAGGAGGCCAGGACATGGGCTTGAACACTGATGGACCAGCAAAGAGATTCCTTGTTGGCACATTGCCTGGCACAAACCTACCCTGGACCTACTAACACATTCTTCCCAAAGCACAATGAAGGGCTCACAGAACATGAGCTCTCATAATGAGGAATCCTACTTAAAATGGGGCTACCAGGCACAGTCTTGAGCCCACTGCTTGGTACCAGCTTCTTTGGGAGTGGGAAAGTCTGAGGAACAGCATGGATTCATGGAGTCCAAAAATCCTCTTTTGAGGTCCAGAAGCTGAAGGTTTGCACTGTCTCAAATAGCTACGAGACTTCAGGGACTTGTCCCATATATTTTCTCCTTCCAGCACTCACCCCTTCAGGGTTTCTGTACTCTGTGCAGAATATGTTTGGGTTGTGGCTCTTGCTATCCCAGTGTCACAACCTTCAATGGCTCTACTGCCCTTGTGCAAGCTTTTTGTTGGTGCTTGTTACAAAAACCAGAGGTGCTCATGCTTGTTTCATGTTTGCACACTGGAAAAGCAGCTTTTTAGGGCTAAACTTCTTATTTCCAGTAAATTAAATGAAATAATTTTCCATGTGATTCAAGAATTATATTGATTTGCAGAGCAATTATTTGCAGGTTTGTTGCAAACACTGATATTTAAAGCTGAGGCTAAAGTGTAATTCTGAGTCACAGTAGGGGGCATGTAATACAAGTTTCTGGTCAGATCACATATTTGGATTTTCAAAAGAATAAGGAAAGTTCAGCTTCAACAAAGTATTTACAGATTTTGAATGACACTAATGTTGCTGCTGCAGTTGTATGTTTTGTACTAATTAATATTCCTATTGAAAGCTTGTGGCCAGGATCCCATTGCTGTCTCCTGCTGCTTTAGATTGCTGTAGAGGTTTATATTGATGAAGTCCAGCAGAATTACTGCTTAGTTTCCCAAATGACAATGAGAGGATAGTCTAGACAGTGGAACTGTGAGCTACATGGATAGGAAGCCCTTGAGCCTGAAAATAGGTCAGTGCCCTTTATGAAGGTAAATACTGGAAATCAGGCAGGTGCAATCCAGGCAGAAATTGAATAAGTGAAATGTTAATGCCATGTGAAGTTTTAGCAGAAACAAAAGTCTGTTTCATTTCTTAACTTTGCACTATTCAGGTTGGGTCCAGTTGTACCATGTAATGATGCTACAGGGTTTACTGAATCAATAATCTTTTTTCATATCCAGATAGGAAAGATTTTTGGGAAAAAAATGCCACCCCAAATCCTAAAACAAACACTATACAAATTGAAACTTACACAAGATAAATGATCTTGGTTTGTACCTGTTGTGCTGAAGAAACATTTATGGGTGTGAAATAAACCACTAACCACTTTTTAGTTAAATAAGGAGTCATTAATTGTGAAATCATAGCATAGCTGACTGACGGACTCTCCCTTCTCTATTTAAATAGAAACCCTTCTCTCCAGCCTACAGAAGGACCTAGGAAAATAGCTTGCAGGAAAGGACCCAGCCCTGCAATTGTTTTGTGCACAGAAGCCCTATTGAAACCAGGAAAAGCTATGCGCAAAGAACATTTGCAAGTTTTTTATCCCAAGTATCTAGAAAACAGATTTTTAAAAGATGCCATCAGTAATACCACTACTATAGTTCTGACTCATGCTCTGAACAAACAGTTACCAAAGAGTTTAAGATGTTCCACCTTCCCCAGCTGCTGTTACCTCTTCACTCTGGGGAGTGTTGCTTTCAGATCTGTGTCCGCACCTGCCCGTGGCAGCTCAGGCTGAGCCCACCCTCCTTCGGGGCCAGGGGAGCTGAGGCACAGGGATGGGTCTGTCTCTCCTGCTGCTGGGATGGCTGTGGTCACTGCACACCCAGCTTAAACTGCCACAGCACTACCCAGCAGCGCTTGCAACAGTGACCAACACCTTGTGTCAAATTTGGGAAATTTGACAGGTAAATGTTGCAGTTCATCTACTCCAACCCGTGGAAATCATTGCCAAGTGCGTTAAGGTGCTCAGTGAGAGAGAAGGGAGAGACTCCTTACAAATCCCTCCAGCAGCTCTCGAGTGTAAATAATGATTAGATGCAACCACGGGCTTTTAGGAGTCATGATCAACAGCTTACAGGAAGGTGGGCAGGGGTAAAAGGGGCTTAGCAGTTCCTGCCCTGCATTTGGTGTGTGTTCCCTAAACATGTGCTGGTGGTCCCTGTTGCGGACAGGCTGCTGGAAGAGGTGTGAAGCACTGATCACAGTGGGGTAAATGGTGTTAAAAGCAAAGTAGAAGGGGCCACTGAGCCCCTGAAATTCAGGGGAATGGTGATGGGTTTCTCTCTTGGTGTTCCTGATAGTCCTAGTTTTGATACAAAGCCCCAGCAGCATCTGAGGGCAGTTTATTTCATGCCAGATCCACTGTGTCTTACTCTCTTAGAAATTCTTTTCTCTTTTCTCTCCTTTCAGGCACCCAATGGCCTCCCAGCCGTCAGCAGTTTCGTGTCCGCACCAGCCATGCCTCCCTACGCCACACCAGCCCAAGTGTCACCTTACATGACGTACAGCGCCACTCCGTCCAGCTACATGGCCAGCCACGGCTGGCAGCACGCCGGGGGCACCGCCCTGTCCCCTCACAGCTGCGACATCCCCGCCTCGCTGGCCTTCAAGGGCGTGCAGACAGCCAGGGAGGGCAGCCACTCTGTCACGGCCTCCGCCCTCTGATGGAGGAGCTGGTCCCGGAGCAGCACGAGCTCGCCCTGAGCCTAGCTCACGGACTGCTCTCTTCATGCTGGCGGTACTTGGCATTTCTCCTCGTGACTTGTCTCCCGTGAGGCTTTTGGGATTGAAAGAGCTGAAGACAGCATGAGAAACTGAGAGAAGTGTGGTGTTGTGCTCTTAAAGACTTTGTGTCCCTCAAAGGGCTCGTGGAGCCTTGTTCCACTCTCTCCTGGTCAAACCACACGTATTTATTCTTAATCATCACGAACTTTCTAAATGTGCAATTGTTACTAAGATTTGTGCAAAAATCAATAAAGAAAATTCACCACAGAAAATTCTGCTATGCCTTGAATGGGCAAAGGTGGCTGGATGGGAAGTGTTTGCCAATTGCCTAGAGAACAACCCTTTGATTGATGAGATTATACAATCCACTGTTATTAAGAGGTCCTTTATTGTTGTTTTATTGGGTTTTGGTAATCAAATATAGAATGAAGGCAATAGGTGGTTTTCAGAGTCTTCTGGCATGTTGCCATCGTCAGGCAGTAGTGAGATCTTTGTGATTTTATCCATTTGTAAATAGAGGCTTTTGACAGCATTTCTTTTCACCTTCCAGTACATTTCTTACTTTTTTTTTTTTTTTTTTTAAGTTAAGAAGACGATTTCTAGTTATTTTCTATGTCTTTGCATGGTGGGGTGGTAGATGATAAGGTTTAGGTAGGAGTTTTTGGTCATGCTTTTGTGCCTACAGTGGAGGCTTCAACATCTTATGAAATAGTTATCTCTTCAGCAGAGGAGTCAAAGGCAGAAATCTAGCTAAGTAACTCTCCACAATTATGCCCAGCCTCCCAAATTCATGAAACACCACATTCTTATGAAGAGTACAAACAGAAACGGGTGGAAAATACCTGAACAAAACAGAATAATTGTAGAGGAAAATGCTGTTAGTGTGCAACCTGTGCAGAGATGCTTAAAAAGCCCTATCAGTCAAAAACCTCACTGAGAAACAGAATTGTACCATCATTCTCAGCTCACTTGTGTCCAGATTATGTTTTAATTTTTAAAGAGGACCTTGTCTTTAATTTCTGCTTTAATGAATGTAAAGTATGGCTCTTGGTAAAGTTTACATTGTTGTTCTGAAGCATTTTTTTTTCCCTTATAGGTATACTGGTGGTGGTGCTACAAACAGAGATATTATTTAATATTAGCAAATTTCCTTTCTACATTTCTGTATGCAGTGGCAAGTACTCCATGCCAGTTATTTTGCTTTAAACTTTAATCCCAAGAGAGATAACATTCTGATTTTTGAAAATTTACCTGTTTTCCTTGGGTAATAATAAAGTTCTGACTATTATCATGCTTTTCCCATGCTGTAGGTATATTCAGAATATGAATATGGAAAAAAAAAAAAGCCTGGTGTGACATTTCCTATCCATCATAGACTATTAATATATTATGCATTTTTAAAAATGTTTTGCAATAACTGAAATTGCCGTAGACATAGTTGAAGCAAGGAGATAATACCATTCTTCATATATTGTTCTATTTGCATTCCATATTAAATGCTAATTCAGTGGGAAAGTAAAAATACAATTCCCTCTTAAAATATAGTTCTCTTTTTGTGGATTTCCACTCTTCACCACCAAGACAGCTGTGGGTAAATTTTCATAACAATCTAAGTAAACAGTATTTATGTCATGTAGAGTATGTTCACCGAAATGTGGATGGACTCTGCTGGCTGCTGCCATCTTTGTTTCTTGCACTAAAAAATAGTGAACAGAACTGTATTTCTGTAAAGAACACAGATATTTTATTTTGGCCCCAAGGAAACAAAGATCTGATCTCAGATATGATTCATGTTCCTCAGCCTCAAAGGTATTCAACAGCTGTTTAGGTTTAATGAGATGCTGAAACCCTTGTTAGACAGTAGAACACTTTTTCAAGCATGTTTCTTTGAAACCACTAAAGGTAAAGCGCACACTAGTGCATTTCCACTCTGCCACACTGTTAGTGATATGATGGATGTTATTGTGCCTTTATCCTATTATAGCTGAAATAAGATGAGCCTTAACACCATGAAAAAGAAATCACTTTAATACTAGACAAGCTCTTCACTGAAGATAAGATGGAGAAAAAAAGAAATAAGAAAGAGATCCTAAGTAGATAAGTGATTAAATTGGCAAGAGGATTTTAGCTTTCAACTTAGTTGTTCTACTGGATTACAGAATTATTGAGTGAGTCTACCTATTGTTTTCCATAGAACTCAAACAAGGGGCACCAAAGGGAAAAGAAAACAAAAAAAAAAAAATGGAAGAGAGACTTTTCAAAGCACAGCTTTTTTGAGCTTCAAGACTTCACAAGCCTGTAACAAAGTGTGCCTGTGTTAAAAGTTTTCCAAATTTTCTTGAGTAACATGAGGTAATTTCTGGAATAAAATCTGTCTTTCCTGACATTCCAAGGAGGAATTAGTGTGTTTTGGGAGACAGACAATCCTTAGCTTAATTAGTCATTTTCACTATCTTCAGCTAAATCACGATAATTTATAAAACAGGCACAGGTCACTATGTTAATTATTTCTCCCATGGGATACACCATCATAAACCATTTTTGTTTTGTGTTTGTTTAGGTACAGCCCTCCGCGCATCTGCCTGCTGTACATGGTACCTTACCCCTGAATGGGAAGTCAGCGGGGCTGCGTGCAGAAAGTGTTGCTCAGAGTGAGCAAAAGTGCCTCACCTTGGCCCTTGGTGAACTGCCTGTGATGGATTTTTTTGGTGTGAAGTTTCACAATTTTTTTTTTTTTAAAAACGTAAACTTACGATGTAGAATGCTCCTTTGCCCAAGGACTATTTCACTGCTCATACTCAAGGGTAAACTGAAAACTGAAATATGTTCACTTACTAACCACACAATTCAAAACCGTTTTGCCTTAAATTAAAAAGAAAAAGGGAATTGTTTCCTAAAAAAATAATAAATAAGGGTTAACTGCTGCTGTCAAGTACAAGGGTATAAATCTGGAGTGAACTCACTGAAGTGAGTGGATGCATTTGGGAAATATTCAGTATAAGTGAGTGCAGTGTTAAATTTTTTAATCTGAAAAGTCTACACTTCATTACCAGTGTGTTTAATGCTTCCAAAGAAATCAGTGAAGCCTAAGAACACTCCCTTAACCCAAACTGCGTTTGCATGGCCCCACTTCAGAAGATCTTTGGTGTAAAACTGAATTTCAGACCACATTACATGAGGAATAATGGGGCATTGGGCTGGCATGTTCATAGGTTTGTTTTCCCATACCATGCTATTTTCTGGTTTTGAATGTTTCTCCTTTTAGCCAAGATCAGGCTGAGCTATTAACTGAAAAAAAAACATGTTGAAAAGGATGTAAAACCGAAGGCTATATATGTATATACAGTATGTTTAAAGCATTTTATTTTTATATTTTGAATGCTCTAAATTAATAAAAGACAAATTATAAAGCATTTCACTTTAGTTTTTGAAAATATCTCAGTAGTGTCTTCTCTTTGGCCAAGTACTGATAATAAACTGCAACAAGGAACACTTGCCTTAAAACCATAAAGTTTAACAGAGCTAATTTTATTGATTTTAGCTATGAAATAGCATAGGTATGAAAAGTCACCGTTGCCAAATTCAGACAAAAGAGAGGCTTATTGAGCATGTTAATACAGGCATCCTTGAAAGCACTGAAAACACATTGCTATTTTTAGCTTTTTGCTGCTTTTCCAATGCATTAAAAACACTCGTGAGAAGAGACTTCACATGTGAACTGCCTTTCTCAAGTAATAGTGCAGAAAAACACTTCTTTAGGATTGCTAAGGAAAAGGTTTGTACCTCATTTATTGTTAACAGTGAATGTAGTATGGGGAGGTACTGAAACTTTCAGCAACTGCAAGAAGTACTCGTTTGACAATAAACCAAGTTAGATACTGGAGACATTTTTATAACAGAATAATGCATGATTTAATATAATTTAAAGAGTTTTTAGAAAGAAAAAGTAGAATGGCACAACCGCATTAACAGAAACTATGTCTTCAGTCAGCAGAGCAGAATTTACTGTATTTCATGGTAAGAATGGCTAGTAAGAACCCAAGTATATCCCTGGAATATTTACATTTACAGTGACTGGACAAAGCAAAAATTTTAGCTTCAGAGCAATGTTTTTTTATCTACAGAAAGGTGTATGGCTAGCTAATTTCTCTGAGGTGTATGGCTAGCTAATTACAACTTCAGATGTGCTATCAGTCTACTTTGTTTCACCATTCCATGGTGGAAAAGAAAGGCTAAAGGGGCAGACAGGGTGCACTGAGCATTTTTATCACAGAACAGCTCTTTTGGGATAGTATATCAAAGTGGATAAAAAATTTGCAGTAAAATCTCATATGCCTAAAATTACTTTTTTCTGTTAATTTATTTACTCATTTCTTCTATGAATCCCATGTTCATTTACATTTTTTTTATGTAACTTGATGCATACTAATTTATTTCAGTATCTTCTGTGATCTGAATGAGATTTATATCATATATATGGCTAAGAACAAGAAGGATATTTAGCAGTATGCATGTTTTTAAGGTTGTGGCTACTTGTGCTGTCCTCTTCCATCCAATCTCCCAAGAACTTAAAAAGCTCTTCTACGAATGCTGCAATCATACTGGGCTGAATTGAAACTGTACCCAAGACTGACTGAAGAGTTGCAGAGTATGGATAATTTTTTTAATGTGGAGTCAATGGAGCTGTCAGTTTACATTAGCTTAGTATCTGCCCACTGGATTATTCATTTTTTTCCTTTAAAATACCTTGAAAGTTTTAACCTTGCCATCTCAGGTCAAACTTTTAAAAAGGTATATACTAATCATATGATTACATAGGATGATTCTGTGTCAAGAAATTTCAGTTTGTCCATTAAAAACTCACTGTCTTATGTCTGCTTTATATTTTCTCTTGGTCCAGCAAAACAATTACAAATGTCAAGTGCTATTTAATTATGCACTTACAGAAAAGCATGTAATTAAATGTTTTCTTGGATCAGGACCTAGAGACCATATTTGTTTGGAACTGTGTTATAAACTCTTTTGTAAACTATATTATATAACATCAGTGCAATCTGAGGGTATTCAACACTATAAAGGATAAGAATCACTTTTGCTTTATTATAGTGTATTTTAGAATGCATGTAATTTTAAAGAGTACATTTCTCAGAAGTGCTACTTGTGGTTAACTGCGTCCTGAAGCCATGCATAAACGTATTCGTAAACCAAAAGCATCACTGCACCACCTGGAAGAGAAGATTATTTTACTACATAGAACATTCAGTATTTTCAAGATTTTATAGAGCATTTCTAGTGTGTAACACAAACAAGAATATGGCAAAGCCTTATTTACAAAATGGATAACTCTACTATTTCCCAAGTTCACTAAAATTACACCAATTCATAAACCACACCAATTTTACTTAATATTATATCATAAATTGATGTAAATAGCTTGTGTATTAAATCAAATTCATCTCAGTGTGATTTTCCATAATACCTTTTCAAGAATAATATTTTTCTTTGTTCTTCTAAAAGTGAAAATTTTAATCTGAACATATGTATATTTGTGTGCCCGTTTAATTAGCTTTGGCCATGAAAGAACAACTTGACTGGTGGAATGATGAAAATTCATCTTCAGGATGATAAAAACGCTTCCAGGTAAGAATCAAGAGAGGTTTTCACCTGTTTTTTCACCATGTCTCAAGCAGAAAATCATGGTGTGGAAATGAATTTAATCTTTCCTGGCTACAAATCCATAGGCAAAGTTTCGATCTAATGAAATGGCATTATTTGCTAGAATTGGTAACAGTATAAAATCACAGCTTGAAAGCCATAAAATATCTTTACTGTTAGTAAAGCCAGACTGCAACTTAATTACTGTATGAGATAAAAAAAGGGAACATTTCAGAAGGTAAATATGTAACTAAACACATAGAGAAACTTGGAGAACATGAACAAAGAGAACCAGGCTGCATGAGTAAAAATATATTATCTGTGTGTGCCAGCATTGGGGCATAAATATCTTCTTGTCTTTGGCTTTGCCTGTTGGTCCAGTTGGTGGCTCAGAGTGGCACCTCTAAAAAACGAGGCTTCTGCTGAACTGGGCTCACCTTTCTAAGGATAGGCTAAGACAACCAGGCACACAGAATTACTACATGAGTTTCTCCATATCATTTAAACTAAGGGACCATCATCAGACTTGAAATTCCCTATGAAAAGGAATTCACAGACAGCTAGACAGAGAAGACGTTTGCAAAAGGCTTTGACCAACAAACAAATCACAGACACAATGTCTAAGATGTGATTTGAACTCAAATCAAGGCTGATTCCAGATCTCATACTGTGGGATCTGTTCGTGTATCTCTTTTCCTGTAAACACTCACATGTTGGAGGAAGGAATTACCTTCCAAGTCACAATAAAGATTGTATTACTGTTTCATCAGAAAGTTAAACCTCTATGTTAGTTAGCCAATATAACTACAAAAGTATTTAGAATGAAGTTCACCTTTAACTGACTTGCTGGATCTGGGCCAGAATGCATAGCCATTTGTAAGAAGGAAAATTTTATTCCAAAATCTGCTGTGCTAAGAGGTACTGGGAAAGCTAAACACTGCCTTCTCTTTGTCTTGTATCTTTGGAGTGTGAGGGAAAAGGCTTTTAGCTCCAGAGCTCCTTGTTTCCCCTCCCCACCTTCTTCCTCACCCCACACAATAACCAGGCATGGTCTAGTACTTAGCCAGATGGATTGGATATGCAAACATTTACAGACAAACCTAATGCCTCCTTTATACTGCAGAACAGGCTCTGTACCTACTTGCTTTACCTATGTGTGTTTGTGCATATTAGACAACCAGCCTGAACAACTGGAAATACAATTTCATGGGAATGGGATACTCTTCAAATTGGGGCTTCTGCTCTTTTTGACACAGACTGCCTTTGTAGGCTGAAAAAGTCTGAGGGCCCAGTGCTTTGCTTTCATGATTAATCAAAACCAGTCAGGAAAAACACCTCGAAAAGCCAAAGAAGGTACAGCATTCAACCACTATGCTCCCATATTTGGAGTAACAATTAGTAAGAAGGGGGTCAAACAACAACCTCACTTTTAAGATGGGATTGTCCTCTTAGTTTTCCAGGGCCATACAAGTCTCTTCCCAGCTCTGCTATCAGCTTTTTAATGTCTGCCCCCACAGAGCACAGGAGAAGAAAGTAACTGGAATTTGATATGTTTTTGCTGTGCTTTGACTAACTGAGTGCATTTTATGGAGAGATGCTAACCTGCATATTAGGCTGATTATACATAGGTACGGAATTGTCCTAATGAACTCAAAAGATCACACTGGAAGGAATAGGAAACTTTAAGAAACTTCCAAAAGTTTTATAGTTTTGTCATTTGCATGTACTTTGGTTTGTTCATAAATAAAACAACTGCACAAACCAGCTTGGATCTGCTTGGATCTGCAGTTCCTTGATGCATACGTGTAAATGATGTTTTTTAGACTCATATTTAGCCAAATCCATTCATGACACTACTAGGTGATGCTATTTTAAAAAGAAGCGATTCAAAGTGAAAGTTATTTGGTATTTGATTTGACTGACATTTACTATATTTTCTCAAGAAACTGGAAAATGGGAAGAGAAAGCAAGAACAAAAGCAAAATAGAAACGACAGAAGGAAAATTACCTGGACCCAGCCTCATGATCTTGGGAAGCAAGCCTTTGTACAGAGCCAGAAATCTGTAGCAGAAGAATAACAAACAAAACATTCCAAACAATATTCTCACTCTAAAAGAAGAACAGAATTGTAGCATATGTTTGTTAAAATGCTGGCAGAGCACTTAGAGGCAATTATTTGAAATTACACATGTTCAATAGCAGGCTGTATCTGGATTTTAACATTTTACAGAGGCAGATCAGATGAAGAGAAAAAGTTAATCAATGTTCAGTCACAAAAGCAATGTTGTGAGCCTAGCCAATCAGAAATATGACTTTAATCAGTGAGATAGGTTTACTTTCAAGACAAGTCTGTTAACAACAGCTGCATACAGGGACAAACTGACTGATATAATTGAATATCAAAGCCACAACTCAGTCACCACTTGAGAAATATTTTTAAAAGTTGGAAAACATTATTACCACAAGAATCTGTCCTCAGTTTAATTATTTCAGCAATAATTTTAAAGGTACAGATGCCTGCATAATTACAGTAAGATTAAATTGAGAAATAGGCTGTTTTCTGTTCATATTTTCCTTTTACAAAAGGAAGAATGGAAAAAAATTACATGAGATATATGAAGCATTTACTTGGGGAACATAAATTTTGACACCGCAATAATCATCTTGTAAGTCTCTTGTAAAAGTTCATGTGTAGTAGGAAGATATGTCTTTGTAACTCTAAAATAAATTTTCAAAATACTACATTGGGCTGAGTTGAGCTCTTTTGATATGTGAGTTCAAGGTGGCTTAATGGTCCTCGTCAAATCTGAAATATAACAACGTGGTTTTATGGACCCATATGAACTAAAACAGAGGTCTGGACATTTATTAAAATAAGAATGTTTTACCCTTCCTCTTTATAGACTGTTGCCATAGTTTTAAAACAGGTCCTGTACTTGATCTCTCCAGGAACTGGCTGTGGTCCTTGAATCCTACTTTTTGCAACATCAAAAGGAATGTTAATAATTGAGGCTATTGTTCCTGAGACTAGCCCAATTCCAAATTTCCTCAAAAACTCCAAATTTGGATCCTAAAAAAAAAAAAAAGAAAGAAAGAATAAAAAAGGGAAACGGAAAGACCTGTGCAGGTTAAGTACTATAAAGTAATAAGCATTTAATCAGAAAACTCACACAACACACTCGTGTTATTTTAGCGGAACACATTAGGATTTCCTACGCTGGAACTTGTTTTCTTGACAATCCTATTGGCTATGTTTTTACACATGGTCTAAATTGCTGAAGTACACATTTCCTCACACAGGATTTATAAACACAGTTCATAAAGAAAGACTGGTATGGCATATGGGGATGATTTGTATAATTGGGCTTCACAATGTACTTAGTATTACTGTATCAAAACAGGAGAAATCCAAGCACACTATTAGCTAATTGGCCAGAATATTTTACAAATGACAGCAACTTCCACCATGAAGCCTACTAAAACACTCATTTGTGTGTTGGACCCCCAAATGCTAAATTAAATAAAGACTAATCTCAGTCTGCTGCCATTCCCCTCCAGGTTTTTTACATTTATTTTCACATGTAGCTGATCCACTGTACTGAGAAGTGCTAGCTTCCTGTTATTAACAATCCAACTCGGCACAACGGCAAGAGAGCCTCCGCGTTCTGCGCATTATAAACGGGGGTAATTCACTCCGCTAATTGGCTGAAGAATTTACAACAGATTGTTTCTGAACCCTGCTATATGCACACGGTACAAGTTAGAAGCAGGTTAGAAGTGCATCTAAAAACTTCCTTGCTCACTCGCAGTTCACAGTTCAACTGGGTTTTATTTGATCTTTTAGAAAGACCTCCTACTTTGGCATTTCTATGACATCAAAGAACCCAGAGTTTATCTGGGAGTCAAAGTCCCTTGAAGCAGGTTTAATCCTATTTCTTTAAGTAGTGGAAGTCACAGGGAAGTGTGTTCCAGAACATTTCCTATGCACATAATTTGGTTTTGCTATTGGTTTTCAACAGAAGGACACTTTTTTGCTACATCAGATTCTTTATATGCAGCTTACTTCTGTCATGAAGGTGCTTTAATTTTAGAAAATCATCATTAAAATAACAAATGATCTTGCAGCATTATAACATCAGCACAATGTTAAAATATGACAGTTTTTTGTTTCCTAAACCTGTATGTTTTGAAATGAAAAAGAAACCAAGAAAGAGGTTTTCATTTCCAGATCAGCAACAAGAAAAATAAATAACAACTTCCATAATATACATGGGATGAAGCCCTTACAGGTGTTAAGAAAGAAATGTCAAAACCAACAGAGCTTTTTATTACTCTCAGAAAAACTCAATGTCTTGATTTCACAAAACATGAAACATACTGATAATAACTTAAAAAAATTAGAATTCCTTGTGGTACAAGAATTGTAGCCCTTTTTTAGCAATGATCTTAAAAAAAAATTGTTCATTCTGTATGAACAGTGATTTAAGTGCAAATAGAATAAAGCCAATGTTTCTGGTATCTAGAGAAGAAAAGAAAATGCCTTTTGAAGTATTTTGCCCATTCGCAAAAACGGACTCTAACCAAATGTACCATAGTCAACAACAGCTTTGCTATAACTGGATTTTTTATCATAAACCTCACATGAAAGGTTTTTCTATGAAATTCCTCACTGTAATATCCGGGTAATTTCATTAGTATAAAGACTCAATATAAATTTAGGTGTCAAAAATTGAAAGTAATTTTTTTTTAAAAGCAGAGCTTAGTGGCTCTGAGGTTATTCTACTGCTCATTCTGATCCAGTCTTTTCCTAAATCACCTTGGGTTTCCATTTCTTCAAGTCCATTGCACCACATCCACTTTTCACTCTCTATTCCTACACAGAACTTCCACGTTGGCATGGATCTGAAAGCTACTAAAATAAAACTATTGTCTACTATTTTACTTACCAAGCTGAACAGCCCATTTGGGTTTCCCATCTCTGCCTCTAGAAGTTCAGAGCCCCTTTCTCTTACAAGACAAGGCAGTGCTCAGCACCCCTGGTCTGATGCAGCAGCCCTTGTAACCTGAGGCACATCTGCAGCGGCTGGGCTGGCAGTGCCCAACTTGAAAAGAGTCTTGCAGCTGGCCACATTTCAAACAGGTTCACATTTTAACAGGTGTGAGGAAATTTCATACTCTTAAAAAACGTGGCAGCCACTTGGAGGTGGTAGTGAGCAAACGTTCTAATGAAAGTAATGTTTAAAAGCAAATCATGATAAAAACTTGCAAAGCAAAAGATGCTGGACACCCATGAAACACGCTAGAAAAGTAGATGCCATTTGCAAAATAATTTCATTGCTAGGGTAGAGGCATAGCTGCTAATTCCCTATGGTAGGTACTTTAGTGGGCACTGAGAGACATCTGGCTTATCCCATTTTCAGTAAACAGAGCACAAGGTTGGTTGTAAATAGTCTGTCTAGCAGAATAGACTGAAAATATGAAAAATTATTCATTATGGACTTTTACAACCCACACATGTCATTGATATAATTTGACAACTCAACCTACATGATTTATTGCTTTTGGCAAAATAGGCAGCAAACATCCCCAATTGGGATGCAAATTTAATGTGTGGTTTAGCTGACAGCTAAAAGGCTCATTCAGAGATTTTCATACATTTTCCACTTATGTCACAGATGGTGGACAGCAAATACATAGTCAATAGTCAAAATTAATTCACAAGTGTAGTATTCTTATTTCAGAATTTCTATATATTACGATTTCTATATATCTGTCAATATTACAAGACTGGCTTTAAGACATTTATTCTCTGACAAAATATACAAAGTTTACAAACTAGATTTTGTAATGAAATCAAGTATCTGAGAAATCTAGAAAAATTAACAACTGTTTAATGTTTTTCAGACTAACTGCAAACCACTGTCTAGCAAATTCCTTGTACAGGTTTGATAACTCTAAGCCTCTAGTACCTGCCCACTGACAGATGAGATTAAGTTACAAGTCATAAATTATTGTTAAATACTTCCATTTAACAATCACTGGAGTGAAATTCAATGTAAGTACCTGAGACATAATGTTGGCTAGCACCAGCCAGATGAGGCCTGATCTATGCCTTAAATAGAGGGTAAGTTTTGCATTGATTTTAATGGAGGTTTGATCAGAATTATTGGCTCTATCTCTCTGTACAGACTGTCCATGGCACTGATGCTGGCTGGCCTAGGGAGTCCTCTTAGCTTTGTTGGCACTATAGAATGCTATGACCATTCAAAACAGACTGGCTGCATGAAACCAGCCCACAATGAAGGGTTCCTTGCCTCCACCAGCTCCTAAGCCACACCCAGGAACTGTGCTGGCTGGCCAGGGCTGAAGCTGTGCCAGGGAATGTTTAACAGTACAGGCAGCTCAGTTTCAGCATTGCTGCTCCATTTACCAGCACAGATGTAGCCACTGTGCGAGCCACCATATAAGGCACTGTGCACTGGTCAAGCACACTCCACTTATTTGCAGTTAATCCCACATTGATTAAATTGCCTTTTGATTTTGCTAATATTTGAGGACATCTGGGCCACTGACTGACACGGAAGTAATTTCCATTTTGTTTTCTACATATGTTTAAACCCGTGTTGTAGATGTTAAGATTTTTCTGCATCACACAAAATCTGTATAAAGTACAAATTTCCTTTAGATCATAAAGCTCTGAATCATTCTAATTATGTAATACTTATTTCCTCTTTTTTAAAATCTGAAAGGCTGGGAAAGCATGCTTATGCCAAATACTATTACTCTTCAATTCCTAAGCAAGGACATTCCCTGTGATTCCCATAGAATCTGCACACTTGTCTCTGTCCTTACCTTCATACCTTAAATTCATATTTTCCTGAATTTTCTGCATAGTGATCATAATTTTTAAATCTTTTGATCAACACAAAAGTGTTTATTCCTATCTTAGTAAAAAAGCTATGCTTGTGCCTTGAGTTTTTAGAATGTGTGACTAAAGTACACTGTGAAATATGCTTAGATACACTGTAAGAAACTTGTAGAAACTTGTGGGTCAGCTGCTCTTGAACAATTCAATTTACTTGTAATAATCTGCAAATAAGAAGTGGAGCTTTTCTCCATTTACACAACGCTGCCAACAAAAATACCACGCTACTCAGAAGTGCAGGAAAAAAAAAGAGGTGTTACTTCATCTGGGAATAGAAACCGATCCCTTTTGATGTGAATTGCACCTTCTTATATGTATATCACTACATATTACACCTGTGACTGTTTAACTGTCATCATCTAAAAATCACATTAGTGAAAACAGACTTCAATGAAGTAGCATACTGGAATCATTAATAAACCATTAGATGTTTCTCACACAGTCATTTAGAAAGTCGCAGACATTACCATGTTTTCATCAGTAAAATCTCCTTTTGTTGTAAAGGGAATGATTGCTTCATTCACTATTTAAAGTAATATAGGACTATCAAAATTTCTTTAAGTGAAATTACAGCAATATTGATTTTTTTCTTTAATTATAAAAGATATAAAGTCCCTGTGCATGACCCTTTACATCCTGTTTTGGACTGTCTCTCACCAATAAAGATGAAACTTCCCTGTCATCCTTCAATACTAGGTTGAACTGTCCTTTGAGTAAATAGGTCCAGTGCCTGGCCAGAATAACCTACATACTGCAGCTCAGCCACCTCTGCAAGCATAGCCCCTTTGTGAATACTGACAAAAGTTCTAGAAACTTATTTTCCTCTTCTAAGCTGGTTTGCCACAAAAAACAAGTGCATACATACCCAACATAAGCATGTCTGTATCTCATTTGCTGCCCTTTCGCACTGCTACCATGCTATAAAGGGAAAATCATAAAAATGATAACTCAAATATGACTACACTCAGCTTTGCTCAAAAAGCGAGAAGATCAAGTCCTTAATTTGCTTCCATTAAAATGCAATGGATTTCTGCAAAACAGAGCAAGGTTAGTCACTGTTTATCACTAAATACCACAGCTTTGCACCGAAAAATAGAGCATGAATTAAAATGTCAGACTTCTTATCTGATTGTCTATTGCACTGTATGAAGAACTTACTTTATTGACTGGAAGAATGTTTTTCACATTGAAGTAGAATCCAAAGTAAACCATGTTAAAAACTCCGTGACGGCCCAGTGTTGCAGTAAGGCCTTTGTTGAGTCCTTGGAAGCCCAGACCACCGGTTTTAATGATCTGCTGAGCTTGAACAAAGCTAGATGGTTGCTACACAAGTTAAATAAAAGAAGGAAGAGATCAGCTTTACAAAAAGAAAACAATAAACACAGCATCATTTCCATCCTGTTGACAAACACAGAGTTGCCAATTCCTGTAATTTTATATTAACTATCACCGTATTTGTAATTTTCCCTTTCATGTGACCATATAAAAAGCATAACTTTAATTAAAAAAAGATTCCTCATTTTTCTGACTGCAGAATAAAATGAAAGCAGGATTTGAGTACTGTAAAAAGATAGTACTGTAACAGGTTTCCATTTCATAAAAGGCAAAAAGGAGAAACTGCCTCATATCAGAGAGAATCTGCCCGACTACATGCACCTTTGATTTCTTTTTTAATATAACCTGATATTCAGAATTACTTATTCCTCTTCTGAATATTTTACTTTTTTTTAGCAGAATTATAGAAACATTACTTTCAAAAAGTTGTTGAATAGAGTTTGGCTTTCTCCAAAGCATAAAGCCAAGAAACCCCATAAAACCATAAAGCTCTGGGTAACCAAATCTATAATTAGAAAGTCAAAACATGACTTCCACTAGGAGTCTCAAACATGAAAATATGTATGAATTTTGACTATATCACTGTGAATACCACTAATTTCAATGCACTTATTTGTTTAATACCTTTCCATTTCAAAATATCACTGTGGTAGATCAACAGCATCAGCCAAATGATGCTACTATATGCATATGACTTCTTATTTAGGTGACTGACAAGTTTAACCTTTAATACAATGTTTCATTCTGTTTCTTCATATTTCATAACTAATATTATCCTGTTAATGCTCTACATATATTTTACTAGAGTTTACTTCTCTATCTACTCCATGAATTCAAGTCAGAATCTATTCTAAAATGGAGATACTATGTTTGCATAACTTCCTTTTTTGCGCTCCAAAAATGAACATTAGATCTTTAAGAAATAATACAGAAACCTTCAATACTAAGGTATCCCTTGGTATACTTTTTTTTGAATATGGATTTACTCATGACTCAGAGGGAAAGCCTGTCACTTGTTGAACACCTGAGATGGGATTAATAAGTCCAAATATAGACACCTGCATGTCTACACCTGACTTCCCTTTAGAGTTCTTTAGTAACAAAGAGGACTCTCTGTGACAGCACTTCCCTTTTACCAAAGAAGGTGTCATTGTGTCACCTGATCAAGCCACAGAAGGTCTGCGGCTCATCATTGATGGTGGAAGGACCTTAGACAGAGGAATTTATTGTACAAACACCTGGAGTTAATGCACTTCACACAGCTGTTGATTTTTACTTAATATAGACCTACTCAGTGGAATCTGGAGTCAGATTCTTCTCATCACAAAGCAGAAAATTGTATTTTTTAAATGAATCATAACTCTTATGTCAGGTGAGAAGATTTTAATCATCACACCAGCTTCTATAGCCAGTGAGTTATCCAGGGCTACCGGGAAAGAAAAAAAAAAAGGAAAACCAAACAACATGGTGCTGAGCTCCTTGCAGTTTACTTTAACAAAAAGCCACCCTTACTTTTACCCACAGCAATCCACATTACAAAAGGGCTGATACGTGATTTATAGTGGCCTTCCTCTTTAAATCTATCAACCCTCGAAAGATGATCTGCTACCACAGAACAATTCAGCTGTCACTGCAGGGTGTGAATATTTGCTTTGGGGGTGTGCTGGAGTCTGGGTGTGAGTGCATGTGTTCATGCTCTTCCTTGTTCCTTTTAAACAAGATATATTTATTATTTCTATACAATAGTCAAAGAAATATGTGAACTGCATTAGGTTTCATCATGTAGTATGAAAGCTCCACAATGGGATAGGTACACAATTTACTTAAACCTTTTAGAAAAACAGTGAATGGTAATACCTTTTGCTGTATAATATAACCTCTGGACATGCTTCTTCCAATGGGCTTGAGTTTACATGCTTTATTGTGGAATGTTCTTTAACATTTTTTTAAGGAGAACTCGCTGTCAAGTTATAAAGCCATTGAAGTTTTTTCTAATTTACAGCAAGTTTTGAAGTTCTAACACTTGAAAAAATATATTAAATAATAATATGTCTGTGATATAACAATCTTTGTGATTTAAGAACTTAATTTCCCTTGGATTTTTTTTCCTTAGAGCAAGTAATTAATATTTTCAATGTAAACTAGGTTTAAATACCGTTCTGTCATAATTTTATTTGTATGATAATATACTATTATTTGGATTTTGTGAAATTTTGTGTTTAAATTAGATTAGAGAATATTCACCTGGACAAAAACAACTCAGAATGCTTTTAGACAGTTACAGGTTAATTATTGTAGTATTCTGAAGGTCACCAAGGAATGGATGCTGTAACTAAATGAAGTAATTGGCTAAAATTTACAAACTAAACCACTCCAGACTTTGTTATAAATTTTGCAGTAGAGAAAAAATTAAAACGTATGATGTGAAAGGATACATTGGTCTTTTGGAGCTTTACAAGGAATAGTTTGTTCAAAATACATCAGAGGTCTTTTTATACTTAAAAGCAAAGGGGTTTTAAGTTGGGATAATTACATCTTCACAACTGTGAAGCAGAAAGATATCTGCTTAGTTCACTACTGCTGGGGCAGGAATAGTTCATAATTTTTATCACATCATTGTCTTGAGAGACACATCCTCTCACACGTTGCTTTTTCCTACTTTCAGTCTCTCTCCTTCCAGGATTCTAAACATTTTACTCCTGCTCTGGATTATTTATCTGTTTAGTGGCTTTGCTGCCCAAGTTTAAAAAATGTCTAGACTGGAGACTTGCAGCAAATAAACATGTCTTTCATATGTATTAAGAATTGAACAGGAGTTTACCAAATATTTAAAAATTTATTCTGGAAGAAATTGCTTTTCTGGATGAGTTATGGAGTAGGTACTTACATAGAGTAGGTAGTTACTCTATGACATTTGGAAATCAGTAGCTGTATTTTTTCAGAGCGTACCTGAGGAGCTTGGCCCAAACAGATTATGTAAATGGCCAGGTCATAAATCTCTTTACTGTGGATGCCCTAAAAGTGTTCAATTTGTGCAGATGAGTGCTACAAGGCATAGAACTATTAACTCAGTCAAAACTTAACAACAAAATATGCAAAAATCATGCCCCATCAGGGGATTCAGCCAACCTTTTCATGTGATGCTTATGTGATTTGGGACTTCTATCATGGTACAGCTGACTTCTCAAATTATTTTGGAAAAGGTGATTTGACAATTGTTATTTTTATTCAATGAGAAAAGAAAAAAGGAACTGTATTACTGCCTTCCTTCACTTTATCTTGGAACATCTTCTGCATTAAAATTAATAGAAGCTAGTGCATTCCTGATTTCCGTGAATTGCTGATTTCCAGTTTAATCTTTTTCCCCTTTCAGCAGTACCCAGAATCATGGACAATGTTTTGGACAACGACTTCTTTGGACGAAACAATATTTGAATAACAAAACTCTGAAGTAAAGCGAGAATTTACATTATCAATGTACTTGTTATATAACAGTTTTCCAGTTTGTGCTAATGAAAGTGAAGTCTCGTAAGTAATTTCATCCAAGAAACATAGCATAAACTACAGCGGCTGGACTCCGTCTAGGGCACAGGGCTGTGGTGTTTTATGCTAACCTTTGGAGCTCACTTGAAATCTGGAGCCTGCTGGGGTGAGTGTGCTGTGTACAAGGGGCTGAGGTTTGTACTCCTGGATTGCAGTTGCTGATGCCTCTGACAATACTGCATGCATCTCTGCATATCTGAAGGCATCGTCTATTGTGTCTCTTATTTTTTTGTTTTCTGTGGGAAAACCATTTGCATCTATCCATATATTATAGACACTGTGTTCTAAATACAAACCTTGCAGTGCATTATGCCCAACAAAGTGGAAAAAGGAGAATGAAGCAGTTTTCCTACCTCTGTGAAGGCGTTCTGGTTGGTCTGTAAGGTAACCTTCACTACTTCAAATGGGTTAACCACAACTGCCTCTGTCAACCCAGATCCCAAGCCAGCAACTGCAAATGCCTAGGAAAGTTAAAAAGAAAATTAAATATTAAGGAGTAATACTTCCTCTACATCAGATTGTGAAACTGAGGGATACAATGCAAATTGCAAGACTACAGTAATGCAGCAGTATTCTCTTGCTAAACAACTTTAGCCCTTGATTAGATGCTGACAGTTCATGAAGACAATATGACAATAGACATAAACCATATTCCAAAACAATCAAAACAAAATGTTATAGCACTCCATGTCCATGTATTCTCTTTTCAGCTGGAAGGAAAAATGTGGTACTGAATTATTATGCAAACATGGAAAAAGTGGAAAAAGAAGGTCCTCATGTCATCTTTGTGTGGACTCTGAATAGTAACACAAATATAAGTGTAGTAATAGAGCTGGAAAAAATAAAATCTCTGAACTGAGCATTAAGCACATTTTAAAGTAACTTAAAAATACATGTAAATAAACTAAAATAGTTCAGTACTTAAGTAAATTGCTCAAGTAGAATGTTCACCTAGTAGTTAACAATCCTAGAAATGTTTATATGGGAATGAGTGACACACAGGGAAATGTCAGCATTCATTGCAAAGATGAATTAACTCCATTTACTTAGAAACTGGTGGCATTTCAGTCATAGATAGATATGGAGATATTCACTGCTTTGCTTTCCATCATGGCGTAGCATTTTAAGATATTTTAATTCACTTTTAACAAAAAATAGTATTAAAATATTAAGGTCAATAGAGGAAATTCAGAGGGATTAAATGTAATGATCACTTTACACATTTTTTGCCTTCACTTAACAGCCCCAAACACTCTAGGTGTTGAAAAAGAGTCCCAGGACCAAAAATCATTATAATGAGTACATTTGCTGAAATTCAAAGAAACCAATAGTAAGGGAAAAAACAATAGTGAGAAAAGAACTTACTTAACAGAGGGATTTGAGCAGGGACTCCTGAGAGCACAAGAAAGAGAGGATTGGAAAGTTAGAATGGTAGTGGCAAACTCCAGTTTTACTGCCTTTGGAGAAGATTGTGTTACCAATAAATAAATTTTTCCAGTAAGATGGGAACACTTCATTATCAACCATGAGACTGAAGCCAGCAGAAAGATGGTGCTAATGTATGCATCTGTCTTTTAATAATAAATATTGCCTTGATATGAGGTCTTTTCAGGTATCTAGAAACATTCTGCCTGTCTTAGACCAGAATCTCCCTCAGTCTTCTTTTTCTCTCATTTTTTTAAGGCCAAAAATGCCTCTATAGTAACTGTACTACACCAAAAAAATGTGAGGAGTTTCTGATTGTTGTAAGCATTACTGTGACTATTCTATGAATCACAGTAGTTTTTGGGCAGCTATTGCATGTTTGCAAGTTTTCAGCCAGTTTTTCTTCCCCTCAAAAAAGTGCTGGGGTACCATAGAATCTCCAACTCTGTTCTTTCCACTTCCTAGAGAACAATTATCAGTCTCTCTCTATACACCTAAGACTGAGGACTGCAGAAAAATACCAAATAAAATAGGAGAGACTGCAAACAGCTAAAGGGCCAGTGGAATAATTAAGAGGAAGAGGAAACTTGTTTTAACCTAGTTAATAGAATTCCACGACTATTCACTCACTGCAATTAAAGGGAGATGTAAATGGAAGCAAGCTCTTTAAAAGAGACTTGAAATTACCAAAAGCTTTACAGCACAGCCTTAAAAAGATCAATTGCTTCCAAAAGTTATGACATCATAATTGTGAAAAATAGATATTTATTATGATTCACATTCTTACACCACAGGAAGCAGTAGCTCTTATAAAAACTGTTTCACTCCTAATGAACAATAGCAGAATTAAGACCTACATCTGAGAATGCAGATTAGACATGCAAGCTAAATCTTAGCATGAAAACATTTCTGCATATATGTATGCCCTGCATTTTGCTTTTAAACCAGTTCTTTCTTGAAATGAATTCCTAACTCCATTGGCGGACAAGAAAATTTTGCCATTTACTTCAAAGGAAGTAGCAATTTCTTATCAATAACTTATGCTTCTTTTATAAAGTTTTAAAAATAAGACTGAAATCTGTATTTTTGTTATAGTTGTACTGTGCCTTGGAGAACAGCATTTAGAGGCTGAAATGTTAAACTAGACACTATGACATGAATAAATAAATACTGATAATGTTCAACTATTTTTGTTATTTTGTAAGAATGAAGAAGGACAAGCTGTACAAAGACCTTTCTGTGGTAGCTGTTGATATCCATGTTAATGAATGTCATGATATTGTAGGGAGATATTTTGAGGATATTTGATATAAAATATATCAATTTTGATAAGTTCTTATCAATGTTTTTGATATGAAACATAATTTATTGATTTTGACAAATTCTTATTAAGGTTTTCAAGGGACAAGTCTGTATTGAAAGACTGGATTGAGCTGGACCCTTTAATTTTGGGTTTCTTCTATGGGAGGAAGCAGGTGAGACAGACTGTTCAGCAGGCACACACTACATTAGAACATGAAGTTCTGAATCCATACATACCAGTCCTGGTGGCAATGATGCATATCCCAGCAGCTTCTTGTATTGTTCGAAGGTAAAAAACTGTGAAGAGAAGTTAGATTGAAATTGAATTATAAAAAAGTATTACTTATGCAAACTAGTAAAAAGCTGACTACAATGGAGTTTCACTACCTCATATCCTGAGCTGCTGCATGCAGTTCTGCAAAATAAACATAAGTCACTTTTATTTCACACTCTCTTGTAGCAGTGTTAGCTGTTCAAGAGTCGACAATCAGGCTTCAGAACTGATTTTATCAGTGTGTCACATAATAGGAGCATAAGCACAATTCAAGTAATGCTCTATCTCAGAGTTCACTTACATCATATAGGACATATTTTAAATTTATAAACTTTTTCTCTGGCATTAACTTTCATATACTAGTTTAAATGTACTAGCAGATATATAAATTTTCCCAAGAAATCACCCCCACATCCTTAACGTAATGTGCTGCAATCGCTTTTGCATTTCTCAAATACTAGTCTGCTTCTCATCAGAGAGCTATAATTGTGGATTTTGAAGATGGAAAGTGTCATTTTTATAATCTTCTACTGTCAACAGGCACATTTCTTTTTCTGTTCTCTCTTTACAAATAAACCTTTCAGTCAATTGTCTGCTTTCAAACAGTGGCGCTTCAAAGTTCTGAGCATCTGCCACTCCTTAGAGGATGTCTTGAAAGCTGTACTCTTGGGTGTTTGAATTTCAAGAAAGATCAGCTTCACCTGCATCAACATGGTGAAAAGCATTTGCAAATGGTTCACCTTGCAACCTACCATTTCTTGACACCCAAATCCATTAATTCTAAGAACACTTGTCTGCGAATTCTTATAAAAATCAAAGCATAATAAATGAATTGTTTTTCTCTTCCAAGAAGATTTATAACTCAGACTGCACTGAAGTCAAGAGAAAATTTCCTGTTGGCATAGGCAAACACTCTTTTCTGCCTAGCTCCTTGTCTATGGACACAAGGTCCAAGATGCATGGGTCAAGACATACTCTAAAGAAGGAGTGTATGTGACATTTCACAAATTATTGGGAAGATGTCCTCTGAAATACAGCACACAATCTAGGGCACTGTTTAAAAACAACTCAGACTACACCATATTCAAAACACAGCTACCAGGACCATAAGGAAAAACTTAGAGATTATTTTAAGAATGAAGACTTCAGAAGAATAAATCCTTGTTCAGTTTAGCAAAAGAGATGCAGCAAGAGAATGAAAAACAAGGAAGATATGTAATATAAAGAAATTGTGCGCAAAAGCAAAATATAAGTAGAATGTGGTAGGAGATCCAATGAAGCTTTCTTGCAACTGGAAGAGTAGCATCCTGAAAGAGTCTTCCAAAAAGAACAATGTGGGAAAAAATGTTATGACTTATAGGGCAGAGTTTGATAAGTTTATGAAGGAGATCACAGAACAAACCCCATAGGGTCTTAAATTCATATTCTGCAAACATGTTGCTGAAACCACTGAAAAAGCAGTCCAGTTGCTACCATGTAAGACAGATCTGAGGGCAGTGAAAATGATCTTCTAGTATGAGGATGGCAGAAGTTGTGGGCTAAAAGGAGTAGGTATCTGAGTTCTGGGTGAAACAAAAAATATTGGAAGTGTTATTCCAAATAATTTTTACACACGGAACAACACAAGGCTTGTAACCACAGCTCACTAGTCTAAGAAATATTCACGTCTTTGTGTACAAAATGAAGTGGCTTTTACACAGCATATCTGGTATGATGTGAATGAAGAACAAAAACCTGTCACAGTTCCACCAAGACTGCATCAGTGCAGGTTCTCATCTCCTAATGCAAGAGCTGTCACATCCCAGTCTAGCAAAAGTAAACAGGCAGAACTCTTAACTTTCCTGTCTGCTTTCCAGTGCTGACCTGGAACATTTGATTAGTTCAGAGCAAGCTGGTTCAAATGAAGGTGGGATCCTAGGAAAGTCTGTGAATTTTGTGACCACAGAGGATGGATAATCAAACTGCTTCACCACCAGAGGAAGGCAATGAGCAATGAGGCCAATGGAGATGTGGGAATCATAAGAAACATAAGGGAATAGAGTTTTTAAGACAAGACAGAAAGACTGTGTGGCCTGTGCTGAGTCTCAGCCAAAGAAGACAAGCTCTGTCCCTCATGGCTCAGTACTGCAGACCTATCAGAACAAAACATGTATTCCATAAACTACATGCACAGGAATGTAAGTAATAAGCACCACATTTTCATTTGAACTTCTTTAGAACCTTGTCCTATGGCAAAATCAATAAAATTTTTCAATCAAGAAAACGGAAAAGTCACTGGAACCATACCAAAACCATCAGAGAATTAGGTGCTAATGTGTTAATAATGCCACTGTTTTAAAGCTAGAGTGAATATGTGTGCATATTTGCACACATATTTGCACACCATATAATTGGGTTGTTAAATTCTAAAAACTGATGGGCTGATACTCCGGTCACTGGACGGATATTTTTTATATCCTTAGTTGGGATTGTTATATCAGTTTTCAGAAAAGATCCTAGAACTGGGGCCCAGATTTTGACTACCCTCCAAGAGTGTAGAGATCAAACATTAATCTTGTAAGCATCTTGCAAATATGTTTAAAATTCTTGCATTGGCCTTGACAAAAACCAAAAAAGATAGAAGTATTATTTAAACTCTAGCCCTGTCTTTTTGGAAAACTGAAGGTATAAGAGAGGTCTGACAAGGTGGGAGGGTAAGCTGCCTCATTGAACTAAATTAATTTCTTATTGTGATAAAATTTGCTTTATTCTCTCTCCAGCATCTTTCTAGTCATTGTTACCCTCTTAACCTTTAATGGAATTTCTGGTATTCCTTAATGTTTTCCATAGTGTTACAGATCTGTAAAATAGTTGTAATAAAGGCAGAATTACATTACCTAGCAATTTTTTCAGTCTTTAAAATGTTACCTTAAAAATCAATAGCTTCCTTGAGTCATAAATAAAATAACTACTTAATAGCAACTATGCTTTAAATAATTTTTAAAAGGAAAAAACCACAGCAATAAAATTTAATATAAATGTGTGTACTAGACTGGCTAGTATACACTCAATTCTGCAAGAAAAAAGATTTCATACTGTATCATATGACTTTATATAATGTATGTTCACCAAAAATGTTTTTAAAAACACAGCATGATTTGTCTTTTCCTTTACAGTTGTATTAAGTTAATAGCTTTGTGCAAAAATATTTCTCAGAATAAACGTATTTAAAACATGCTTTTGTGTATATAATAACCAATATTGTCCATCTGGCAAAGATACACTTTAATTGAAGTTACACAGAAAATAGCCAAAGTACTTACCAGATGTCTCAATAACTCTAAGATAAAAATATATGCTTGAAACAAGATGTCTGGGAACACATGAGCAATATAAATTTGCCCCAAAAGTTCATCTGTTAACCATTGTATTGGCATCATCGTTTCTTTTCTCCAAGTTCAATCTAACAGAAAGTTATAAACTTTGACTTTTCATCTTCCAGAAATACCAGCTTTCTTTTTAGAAGGGAAATAAAAAGAGAGAAAAAAAGAAATAGCAAGACAGACATGAGAACATAGTTGACTAAAAATGAAGCTGTATCTTCAACACTTAACTGAAAAACTGAGGCTAAATAACTTCATTTTAATAACTCTATTTTTACTTTAAAGAATGCACACCAAATAAATAAATAAATAAATAAATGTTCCAGTAGCACATTTCTTTTTAGTACAAAATCTCCCTTGTGTATTCTCTACACACTTTTATGACACTATAACTAGAAGCTTTCAAAAAAGTTCATTACAAACATAAAAAAAAAAGCTACTGGAACTTAGAAAATGCCTCTTTTCCTTTTGTGCTTTCTTGAATCTCAGAATCATTGGCCTGAATGTAGTCTCCTTCTAAATCTCACTAGTCATTTAGGCAGTGGAGAAGGGAAGCTTGTTTAGATGAGGCTTGTTTAGATGAGGAAAACTATTAGAAGAATAAATGTTGGAGAGTGGGCCAAAGGAAGCAATGACTTTTCCTTTGGGGTCATAGCCAAATAAGGTTAGCAGAAATCTGAGATAGGCTGGATTCTCTTCAGGTCAAAGAATGGGTACAAATTCCACTTTGGATGTTAAAAATTGTACTGGCATATGACATTTCACATTGAATTGTTTCATTACACAGGTTCTTACAAGGACATTATTGCTCAGCCCTGCTCTGTCACTGAATTCTTCTAATGTAGAATACAGCTGATGTCCCAAGGTAACTTAAAGTCATCCTGATATCCTTGGAACAGCGGTAAATTTAAAGGAATAGTGTAAATAATAAAAGAATTCAACTATTTAATTGAAACTCTCATATGTTTAACATTTAAGCTTGATTCTCTTGTTTGCAGAAAACTCAGCTCTCACATAAATGTCCAAGAGTTGGGCAGAAAGCATCCCACTGAGACAAGACAAGTAAGACATTAAAGGAGCTGTGAGCTTATGATGTACAAGAGTTTGAGAGAACTGAGTCTGTGTAGCCTGGAGACAAGAACTCTAAGGTGATTAAAATTCTGTCTTCCATTATCTGAAGTTTATACGGAAGAGAGTTAGATTTCCTCAGAGGCCAACAAGAGGCAGCACACAAAGGTTGCAACAGGAGGATTTGGACTGGATATAAGGCAAAATTCTTCACAGTTTAACACTTAAGGACTGGAGGAGGAGCACAGAGAGGCTCCAGTCCCCATTCTTTACGACTTCAGAACTCAACGGGACAAGGCATCTGAACAACCTGATCTAACTGTGAAGTCAGCTCTGCTTTGATCAGAGATCCCTCTCAAATTAACATCCTTTTATGATTCTATAATGATATTGAATATCATGGGATTTAAGCCAATTTAATAAATTTGAGTAAAGGAAAGTGATTTGAAGTTTATGAATGACTCAAATTGGTAGGAAAAATCAAACTTGGGTTAGTATTTTAACTGAGTACGTGCTGGAATCTAAAAAGCACAGTCAGATTTACTCTATCCTATTTCGAAGGAAATTAAATGGAGAGGCAGAGGAAACATCATAATATGAAGAAAATGAGTTATTAGTAATCATCCATATATTCTTTACTTCCACTTTGCCATCAAATAGGACTTCAGTTTTCCTGGCTTTATTAAATAATTTTGAGATAAGTGACATATGTCACTTGCATCTAAAATGCCAGTGCAAACAATAAGATGACATTACCAGAACTCCTTTAGGATTCTGTTACAAGGTCACATCCTGTCACTTTATACAAATATTATTCCTCAGTAAAGGAATTGGAATGTGAATGATTAATTGCAGACTAAGGACCAGAATCATATGCAGCTTTTTTAGAAAGAAACAACAAAAAGAAAGGAAAATCAAGACATTCTGTATAATAACTGCTTTTAGACACATTTGGTGCAACTATGGAGACTTCAAAGTTCTGAAGTAAAAGACTAAGAAACATTTTCTCTTAACACACTGGCTGCTTTGATAGGCTTAGAACTTTAGGATGATGTGCTTAATAATTAGGTTTTAATTAAAAAGGTTGAATGGCTCAACTGAAAAAACTGATGTGTTGAAGTATTTTGCTTAGGAATGTTAGTAAAATCCTTTATACAAATCAAACTAAAGGGTAATAAAAGAAAATCAGATGAGCATTTGACAGAAAATACACTCTGATAGGCTAGAATTTGTAGCCATAAGAGAGCTGGAGTAAAATGTTTAGCACAATGAGGAGTTGGATCCATTACGATCTTCAATCTCTTAAAAAGTTGGAGAATGGAGCAAAGTGCTCTTTGGAGCACAAGAAAACTCTGGGCAGCACTTCAAACCTACTAACAAAGTACTTATTAGTGGCTTCTTTAATGGCTTCTTGTGTTAATTTATTAAGCTGTTAGTTGTTTTGCAAGTTGCTAGGCACTTCAGTAAAGCAAAATATGTAAACCAGAGGCAATTATGAGGCTAAAATATAACTTAAACTATTTTATTAACTCTAACAATATAAAATAATTGCAACTTTTTTTCAGTAACGTTTGACACAAAGGTCAAAATTAGCCTAACATTTACGAGCCTTATCCTACATTTCTTAATCAAGGACAGTTTTTATTGTGCTATCAACAGGAAACTTTCCTCCTAGTAAAAATCAGAGGATTAATATGCCAAATAAGTTTAAGATTCTAATCTCAGTCAGTGGGGGAGAAATAAAATGTTTTACAGCTGCCACTGTCCCTACTTATATTTTTAAGGGAGGGAGTGTAGGTTTTTTACCTTCACTGCCCTTTTGGGNNAAGCCAAGTAATCTATCAAAGAAAAAAAAAAAAAAAGAAATTATTTCTGTATGGATAAACAACATATCAATACAATACTGCAAATTCTATTTTTGCTTTTGAGTAAAGCAACTAACTTTTCAGCACTTCCAGGCATACAAACAAATAAGGATACTCTCTGCTTATTTGCTAAACAACTAATGTTCTACCAATTATATCACGTACTGGTGAGATGATATAAAGAAATCTGCAATGAATATATACAATTTCAATCAAATTATTTTTCTGAAATACAAGAAACTGTATTTTAAAGGTGAGGAACATTTTTGACAATGAAAAGAAGTATTATTTCATTGTTCTAATTTGCTTAGCACAACAATGTTTATATTAAAAACTGAAGTCACAAAATCACATAACACAGATATGGAAAAAAACTGAGTTCAGCAAGTTGCATGCAAAAATCACTTCTTGCTCATCTTCAGATGCTAGGTCAGACATATTTTAAAGTTTAGTTTAAACATGACTCAAAATATATGAAGTTTTTTTCTTTTAGCCACTTAGTTTTAACTCAAGTTAACTATTCAGAGATCCACGACAGAATTTATGTATTTCGTCTGGAAAAAAACATTTGGGCAGTAACTTGTCACTGCATGTGTGTATTTATATATATTTACACAGCGGGCTACAGGCAGCCTGAGCTCTGCTTACAAGGTCAGTGTAGATACACAATGCTGGGCCTTGGGAATGCTTGAAATGACAAGCAGTTTTCAAAATCCCCATGTGGGGTAGAAACAGACACAGTCCTTGTCTGCTAGGTCAGCACACTAACCTGGATAGTGCATGGTGAGAGTTCAGAAAGGGATCTAATGGAATCACCAAGAAGAATCATAGAATAATCAAGGCTGGACGAGAACTTCAAGATCACCCAGTCCAGCCATCAACCCAGCACTGCCACTGTTACCCCTAAACCATTAAACCACATCACCCAGTGCCAGACCCAGACACCTCTTAACCACCTCCAGGGATTGTGACTCCACCACCTTTCTGGGCAAACTATTCCCAGGTCTGACCACCCTAACAGTGAAAAAAAGTTTTTCAATATCTAGTTTGAATTGTCTCTACCTTAGCATAAGATCATAAGTTACTTTGTTAGCTAACAAGAATATATCCTACCATTTGTTCATATTCAGAATGTATATACATTTATTCAGAACTGTAAGAGGATTCTGTCTATTCACACAAAAAAAATTACTTAAAGCAAAGCTTTTGTGTTTTTTAAAATGTTGAAAGGTGGTGATGTTGGAATGTGATGATTCACCTTTCTAAAGCAGCCCATTATTTGGAATATTTTTGCAGAGTGTGTAAGAGACATGACATCAATAGATTCTCCTATAGTTAATCTCTACATGTCAAAAGAAAACAAAAAAATTTGTATTCTCCACATGAATTTAAAATCATACTAATGCTATACCATTTTCCCCATCCTTCCTCAAACACTTCTTCAGAGTTGTCTGCTTAGGCTTCTCCAATATAAATAAAATAATTTAGGCCTTGTAAGATGCTCCAAGTTGGGCATATTGTTTATCTTTACTCTGAAGAAAGCAATGTATGAACTCCAGTTCACGACAAAAGAACACTTTGAGCATTTAATACAATGATGATTTCATGACAGAATACTGAAAGGTAGGAGAGTAAGGAATTTAGTTGTCATCAGATGTTTAAATTTACCCAAAGTCTTACTTTCCAAACACAAATATACAAATATGTATTTATGTATCTATTAATATAGATATGGATATCCCTGAAGATACCTATAGATATAACAATATAAATATACTGGATCCATAGATTATACAATCATAGAAACATAGAATGGTTTGGTTGGAAGTGACCTTAAAAATCATTTAGTTCAAACTTTCCTGCCATAAACAGGGAATCTTCCACTAGATCAGGTTACTCTGAGGCCCATCCAGCCTGGTCTTGGTCTTTATTCTTAGTCCTAGGTCTGTTTTAGTCTTTACTGATTCATACATATTCACGGCATATTGCTGATTCAGCAAGCAATTGAAATGTCAAATAACTTCAAGAAGGTGATACATATGTTTTAATGTGAACTCAAACTGCAACTAAGGTCCAAGTAGGATCAACTACAAGAACATAGATCCCTGTAAACACTTTCTACCTTTCAGGTCAGTCTAAATCCCTGGAAACATGTCTACAACAGGCATCCTGATTGCAATTTCTACTACTCCACATGATTAGAATTGGGAAATTAATGTCCTCCACTCCTTTATTCACTGGTGCAACTCTTACTACAAAAAGTGAGACACAGTCTTGGTTTGGATTTTTTCATTAGTAAGAGATGCGTAAGCAGAGAAATATACAGTGTAGAGCAACAAATCAATTTTAAAAACACACAGCAGCATTACCCAGCCTTACACAGTACAACAGGTTCCTTTTCCAGGTTACCTTTTTGTATATTCAAAACGCATGCAGCTATTGGATATATAAATATAGTCCCTGAGGATCTCAGAGAAAACTTTTCAGAGAGAATGTGGAGAGGAAGGATATACTGGGAATTTGAGCAATACATTTGTCATCTCAGCAATCTTGTTAGGCAGGTAGTAGCTTATAAAGAGCAATCCAGCATTATACCACAAGTCAATGTCAAAATACCAGTGATTCAGGTCACCATTAGATCTGGCAGTGGATTATTTGAAAGTTTTAAAGAAATGGGAAGTGAAAATACGATAAGCAATTATCCAAAGCTTCTGAATCACAGAAAGGTTCAGGATGAAAGAGACTTCTAGACATCATCTGATCCAACCCTTTGCTCAAGAAGGGCCACCTAGAACCAGTTGTCCAGGATTATGTCCAGACAGCTTCTAAGAATCTTCAAAGAATGACTAGCCTTTAAGGAAGGAGATACCACAACTTGTCTGGGTAGTCTGTGCCAGTGCTGAGTTACCCTCACAGTAAAAACGTGTTTCCTAATGCTCCTATGTACTCCCTTGTGCTTCACTTTGTATCTATTGCCTCTGGTCCCGCCACTGAGCACCACTGAGAAGAGCTTGGCTTCATCCTCTTTGCACCCTTCCTTTAGGTACTTGTGCACATTGATCAGATCCACCTCTGAGCCTTCTGTCCTCCAACAGTTCTGTCTCCCTCAGTCTTTTCTCATATGAAAGATGCTCCAGTCCTTTAATCATTTTAGTGGTCCTTCAATTGAACTCTTTGTGTTATGCCCATGTCTTTCTTGTCCTGGGGAGCCCAGAATGACCCAGCACTCCAACTGTGGTCTAACCAGTTCTGAGTAGGGGGCAATGAAGTAAACACCTTTCTTGACCTGCTGGCAGCTAAAGCAGCCCAGGATATCAGTAATCTCTTTGGCTGCAGGCCAAATTGCTAACTCATGCCCAGATTGGTGCCCATGAGGACCTACATGTCCTATGCTGCAAATCTGCTTTCCAGCTAATTGGCCCCAAATATAACACTGGTGTGTGGGATTGTTCTTCCTCATGCACAGGTCTTCACACTTCCCCTCGTTGAACTTCATGAGGTTCCTATCAGACCATTTCTCCAGCATGTCAAAGTCCACCTGACTGGCAGTACAACCCTCTGGTATACCAGCCACTCTCCCACATTTGTATTATCTGTAAACTTGCTGAGGGTACATCCTGTCCCATCATTCAGAACATTAACGAAGATGCTGAACAGAGTTGGATCTAGCACTGACAGCTGGGGTACATCGTTAGTTATTGGCCTCCAGTCAGACTTTGTACCACTGACCACCACCCTCTGGGTCTGGCCATTCAGCCAATTTTCAAACCACCTCAGTAAGTACTTACAGAAGCTTTTGACATCTTGAACCAAGCTCAACTTCAGGTAGGCTTTGACTTCCCTAACCAAGTCTCTGCATGCTCAGGCTGTCTCCGTACTCCTCTCATGTTACCTGTCCTGCTCCTACCTTCTGTAGGCTTCCTTTTTAACGTTTGAGTTTTACCAGGAGCTCCTTGCTCAACCACACAGAAGCCTCTTGGGATCTTTGCCTGACTTCCTGCATGTTAGCATGGACTTGAGGTGATCCTTGAATATTATGTGGGTTTCCTGGACCACTCTTTCCTCCAGAGCCCTTTATCTTGGGAATTTTCCAAGCAGACCTCTGAATAAGTTTGTTCTCCTGGAGTCTAGGGTCGTGAACTTGCTTTTTGCCCTGCTCCGTCTTCTCACTCAGGATCTGAACTCCACCACCTCATGGTCACAACAACCAAGGCTCACTTCAACCCTCACCCCACTGAGGCCTTCTTCATTTGTGTGTTACAGCTCCAATGGAACACTTCTCATTGACTCTTTCACTTGTATCAGGAAGTTATCATTAATGCTGCTGGATTGCTTATGCCCTGCAATGTTGTCCCTTCAGGAAATAACAAGGTAGTTGAAGTCCTCATTAAGGATCAGGGTCTGCAAACATCAAGCTGCTTCTGGCTGTCACTACAGGGCCCCATCTGCTTGTTGTTCCAGGTCAGGCAGCCCACAGTAGATGCCTACCACCAAGTCACCACTGTCAGTCTGCCCTTTAACCCATAAGCTCACATCATTCAGCCTCAGGCAGACCTCCATAAACTCCAGCTGCTCCCTCTTTCTCTTCCTAACAGTCTGTATCCCTCCACAGCATCATTCAGTCCATTCACTGCATTCCTGGGATCTTGGCAGGATCCTACCCCTGCAGCTGTACACAGATCTCCAGTCCCTCATGTTTATGTCCCATGTTGTGTACCCTGGTGTGCAGGCTCTGCAGAGAGGCTTCCTCTCACATGAAAGTGCTTGAGGTGACCCCAACTGAGCCCTTTTTTATTCAAGTTGTGTTCCTTGTGCTTCACATCACCCCAGGGCTTTGCTTGAGCCTCTCCTCAGAGCTGTGATAACTCTCCCCCTCCCTCAGAGCTCCTGTTTATAGCCCTCTTTACCAGGTCAGTACCCTGCAGCAAGGATACCTGTGCAAAGATACCACTCTGCACCTGATGTCAGGCTGATCTGCTTATTGTAAGGCTGACACTGAAGATTTTCTGCTGGAGGAACCTCTTCTGTGAACCAGGGGAATCTGTAGAGCAAGCAACTATTTTCATGGCCTTATGAATCCCTAAAACGTGGGATCTGTAAGTGGGTTTCACAGCTTTATTCCTCCTTCCTCTGTGGCAGCAAATTTCTTCATGGAAAACAGACAAGAAGGAGTTAAGGTCTACTCCTATGGAACACATTAAGTTTAGAAATCTAAAAAACACATGAAACTTTGAGGATATACATCCATATATGCAATATGTAATTCAGTAAACATGGTAAGAGCTAGCTCAGTATTTAATTATGAGCTGTGGTTTAGGGTTTTTTTTCTCTTCCTGATTTGAAATAGAAACAGAGAAAAGGTTAGTAAGCACAGCCAGTGAGATGAAAGGAATAAATGAAAGGAGGAAGTAGAAGACAATCCCATCCCATCACTGTCTATTGTCAACTGACTAATTTTTTGCATAAAGTGTAGTTGATTTTAGAAACTCCTGTGCCTGAGGTGGAGGACAAGCATCTGCCCCCAACTTTTACAAATGATGTTTTACAAACTGTACCAATTAATGATAGTTATTTCAATCTTTGCAGAAAGAACCATTTACTTAATTAAAAAACCTAGCATGATAGTAACAAAAACTTGACTGGCTTTGCCACTCAAAAAGTACATACACACACAAGGATCATATACTTCTGTTTTGCTTGGCCAATTGAGTTAGCTTATTTGCTCACAGAGTATAAGATTTTTCTAAGTCATCTAATGAACAGTGATGATATTTCACATTTGAGAGATCTTATCACCTGGACTCAAGCCTTCCTTCAAAAAAATGGTGTTCAGAAAAATTATGAAACAGCAGCAACAGCAATCACTGCAGGGTCTGACAGAAGAAAGAGGAGATGACATCATATCCCTAGCTAGAGAGACTGGAAAGAACAAATAAATTTCTAACAGAAACACAGCTACATCTTATTTTGTTTCAGCATTAAGGGTCTAAATGAACATCACCATTCAATTGTATTCTGGGCAAGAGCCCAAACTCATCTTTGCAGCAGTTGATTTTGAAACATTACAGTCAATCACATCTTCTCAATTTGTTCTTGCAGGCTTTCCCTATCCTTCTGGTTTCCATTTCTTGTTTGGAAGCCTTGAGTCATTCACCCTGGCAAGACGACCAACCTAAATCAGTTATTTTCTCTGAATTATACTGAAATTGTGATCTTGCTTAGCTTGTTGTTTTCTTCCTCTGCCTTTCACATAATTTTCCCTTTAAGGATCTAATAAAGCTGATTGAAGGCATAAGCAGAATATTCCCTTTCTTTTGTTGCTGTCAAACCCTAGACATTTACCCACATTGTTTTATAATTGAAACAAAAACCCTCTTAGGTCCAATTCTGCTTTCATTACCTCTGCATTATCCAAAGTATAAATAAAAGACCTGGCTTTCATGACCACATCAGTTACATGAAACAAATGCACAACTTTCAGATTTTACAAAATGTTTTATTTAAACAAAGGGAAGGAATTTTGAAGACATGATTGGTAAAAAGGTGAGTGTTCAAAAAGAGGAAGAAAATATGTCTAAATATAATTAAATTTGCTTAAAATTTAATTTATATCAGGAAAAAGGTACCTTTTAATTTAATGCTATGTAGCATGTTGTGAATTTATTACTAACAGAAAACTAATAATTGGACACAGGGCAATATTACTTTAACATATCTATAGTGTGAAGTAATATTTGTGTTGATCTAGCTGGATATTTAAAAGATTTTAAATTCCCAGAAGTTTCATAAAAACAAGCAAGTGCTGAGTGAAAGCAGACACAAATAAGTACCCACCGCTGAGAAGAAGAGACTTATATTCAGCCATTTATTTTGAGAGCTGCAAGCCACTAACCAGTTCACACATGTAGTCCACCCTCAATCCCAGCATTTACAACCATTTGCCCAGCTGAGGAGGTTTGCTGCAGGGAAGGCTGAGTGTCATTCTAGGACAACTGGCACAGAGTTCAGCATGCTTGAAAAGATATTAAAGGTTGGAAACATTCACAGAAAATCAGCCTTGGATACTCTGTCACTCTCCAAAAAGCCTTTTTTTTCCTTGTGAAGCATGTTAGGTATATTATCCTACTGCAAATGTTAAATACACATCTCTAGAGGAGCCCCATATAACCTATCAATGACACAGTTAGCTAAGCTGGCTTCTGAATTTCTATTATGTAACTATATTTCTTTATTTATTCTGTGTCTGCTATACAGATATCTGCCATTTTAGACACTGGTACTAAATATTAGTTCCTTATTTTCATAGCATATTTCACTCTCTTTTTAACAAAGCTTTCACTGCAACAACTGGGAATTAAAGAAAAACAAATATTTTTTGCAGTAAATAAAACAGAATAAAATGTTACTACTGTGCCTGTAGTAACACTGTTACACTACATGCTAAAAGAAGATCAGGCCTCCAGCTATAGGAATACTAGAAGCAGCCCAATTAATGAAAGAAATCTGTCAAATAAGCTAGGACAACACACTGTATGAAAAGTCACTGGTTAAAAAGGAATAGGCTGTTGGTGAAAGCTGTTAAGATACATCAGGAAAGTACTAACAGCGGAGAAGCTGGCTCAGAAGCAATCAGACTGGCCAAGAAATGGATTAATAATCAGCATCAATCCCCCTCACTTATTCAAAATGACAGTCATCACTGTATTTACTGCATGTGGGTCAGATTATGAAGTTATTATGATCCATCATCCATGTGACTGTTATTCTTACTGAGAAATGAGTCTTTCTTCCATGAGTTTTAATCACCTCTCAATCTCTTGGTCAAAACCCTTGCTAATTTTTTGGCTTTCTAAGCTGCACTCTGAATTTATATGAGTTACAGGATGCACCTAAATATAAATCCCTCAAGAAACTGAAAGATGAAGCCTTTTCCTTCCCTGCTTGTGTCTGTGGCAGTAAAAAAGTGAGAGTTAAAAAAGGAATATTTGTTAAAATTACTTTCTGTTCAAATTATGGTCTTTTATACTTTTTTACTTTTATATACTATTTACACATTTCTCACATGCTTTCTGTGTTTTGCTATACTCAAGCAACAAAGAAAAAACAATCTAGGAAGGCGAAGATGTAGCCTTGCATTTTAACACACAACATAGCCTCAACGGTTTCTCATGAGTGGAAAAAGGACATCTTGTTCTGGATTTTTGTCCCCTAGGATGATTATAAATTAGTTATTTAAGTGGTAAATGGTTACTGTGTACTGCTTGTCTAATAGATTAATGTACACTAAATTATCCTGGGTTTTTAAAAATGTAGATATGCTCACACCTCTTACTCTGCAAGTGCCCAGGGCCCATGAAGCTGGGCTGGCACTGCTTCCAGAGAGCACTGGGGCTGCCTGGGAGTGTGGTGGGAGTTAGCAGGAAGCGAGGCAGGACCCTGCCAGCTGCAGCACCTCTGCTGCCCTCCTGCTGCAGCATCTCTGCTGCTCCCCTCCTGCTGCTCCCCTGCTGCTGCTCCCCTGCTGCAGCACCTCTGCTGCTCCCCTGCTGCCAGCCTGGCAGGGTGCTTGCTCCGCAGGGCTCCCACCACCGCTGCCTCTGCCTTCCAAGCACTTCCCTTGAGGTCTGGCCCCAGCACCAAAGAACGAAATACCACTTTGGCCCATGCCTCTGAGAAGCCTTAAGCTGGTCTTTTTGATGTATTTCCTGTTGAAATCAGTGCAAATGGCAGCGTTATTATCACTGGCAGCTGGTTTAGGCTCTTACAAAATTACCTGCATGTAATCACTAGCTGGGCTGTAGAATGGGTCTACATGTCTCATTTCTTACAACTGACAGCATTTCTTCCCCCAAAGACTTTCCCTCTAGCTGCCCCTTTGTTTGCAATAGGAACAAGCTACAGACATGCCAAAACAGCTTTGCCTAGAGCTTCTGAAACAGAAAAATTCTTCATTGCATTTTGGATTGTCAGGATTGGCAGAATGTTTCATTTGTTCAGGAGTTTTAGTTGTTCAAACACTAGAAGAGAATTTATGGGTTTTTTTCCCTTTTTGCCAACAGTACTGCCGTAACTGGTACAACAGGAAGCAGTCACTGTTTTAAAGTAGCTCCACACCTATGTCTATTGAAACTAAAGAATGCAATAAAATGATTTTTAGTTTTGATACCATAGGGAAAAAAATAGATTTTTTGGGAGATGTGCTTAGAAATCTGTATCTGACAATAAAAAATGAGAATCACAGAGAGAATAATTAGATGTGTTTTCTGGAAAAGACTGACAGCATTTCTCTGTGCTAAAATGATGCTGTGATTCATTAAATGAAAAGTCATGAGAAGAGCAAAATTTCTGTTCTTGCCCTGGGAATGTATTCTACTTAAATTGGTTGTGACTTCATAAAAATACGACATTAGGTTGTTTTAATTCCACCAGAAAAAACATGGCTCAGGAAGGAAATTTTTGATTGCAAGTTAATGTTAGCCTTCATTGGAATAAGTTATACTCTTCAATATCCACATGCATAATCCCTAGGGAGTTATATGACGCCATGTATTCTTTCCCATCTGCTAGTTAAATATGAGATTCAAGAGGCTTTCAGTGTCATTATACAGATTAGTGACTCTCCCAGAGGAATCTAGGTTCACGATACAGTGAATAACTCACAATGAGATTCTGAAGACCAACATTCAGAGATCATTTTGTGTTTGTATGAGTTTTGCACCTGCAATTATTTGTGCTTGTAATTTAGGTTACTTAGATGTTTTTAACTTACAGATGCAATCAGTGATGTAGATACTTAAGCTGAACTGAACTGCAGGCAACCATAACTGCAGGTGCAAAATTTTGTCTGCAATTATTTGAATCCATAAACACATCCATCTCCTGAACTCTAAAATAAAACTAGGCCAGTAGTGGTTTTATATCATATTTAACAAACTAAAAAGCCACGCAGAATTTTCCCAATTTTCAAAAAAGCTCACAACTACTCTGTTTAGCATTGAAAATAATAGGGCATTGTTAAATATACACAAACATGAACTAAACAATTTGGTTTCATCTTTTAACATCTTGACCTTTGGGGTGTTTTTCTTATTCTTTTTACAGTACCTGTAGCAGGAAAATAAGGAAAGATTCCTGATTTTGTAACAGCAATACTGTTGATAGTTGCACCAGCAGAGAGCAAAAGTGCTACATGCACTGAGATCAAAGCGTGCAGGATTTGTAGCACTATTCAGGAAGTGAACAGCACCATGAACATGGACACATACTGGCACTTGAATTTGCACCTGGCAGGCAGTTGTGGCATCTAGACATAGCACAGGAGTGAAAGGCATTACTACACAGATCTGTGAGGAAGCTTGTGAATGGCAGCTCCCTGCCTAAAGACAAATACCTGTGTTTGTCATCAAATATGGATGCTCTTATATGAAAGTTATCAGAAAAGTTTTAAGTACTTGAGAGCAAGAAAATAATTCCTTGAAAAGCACAAATTTCCTACAGTTACAGCTACTGTCCCTAGGTACAGAGGCAGTGTCACAGATCTTTTCCCTCACATTTGCAGGGCCACTGTGCAGGGTGATACAGTGTGGGCACAGGTGTGAAACCCAGCTCCAGCCCCTTGCTCCAGACAGCTCATCTCATCCCAGGTTACACTGCTTAAGAAAACTCTGTCATATAAAGATCTACATTACACACTGAGTCATGGATACTGGAGCAATGACCAAAAGGATACATCCTACCCCTCATGCACCTAAAACATCCTAAAAATACCATATTTTCCTCAGTGTTACTCTCATCTAAGAACAAAAAGAGTTAACAAACACAATTTCTTTTTTCTTAAATCACAATACGTTTTAAACATGAAAGGTCCATTTTCAGTCAAGATGCAGCAATGTTTTTAACAGATTCTACCTTCAGTACTATGATAGTCCCACACAATGGTCACATTTTTTTTGTCCTTCTTGCACAACTTACAACATAAAGCACTATGATGTCATGTGATTACTTTGTAAGGTGACTAACCTTGACTCTGAGTTTCTCTACTCAGAAAATGGACCAGGAAGGTAAGGTTAAATGACTGAGAAATTAAGATTTACCAAAGGATTCCAAACAAATTTTGATTACTAAACTATCAGAATTATATTTTTCAAGGATTTTCAGGGATATACTTTTAGGATGAAAATTCTTCTAAAAGATTGTGATGCAGAATTATGTAAATAATTTTTGAGACCAAATCAATAGGCAAGGCAGATGTGAGAAGAATAGTGTAGAAGTTGCTCTCCTAAATATTATTAATTTCTAATTATCCTAATTATTATTATTATTGCTTTTTATTATTCAGTGATCTACTCTTGTTTTATGTAGTCATGTCTTACCTGCCAACAGTGTCCTCATCTGCACAGACATCTGTAAAGAAACCTGTCAGTGTTTTTCTTAAAAAGTAATGGAGTCTGTTTCATGGTGATGTGGCAGTTTGTACTGGATTATTTATTTTTTAAAAAAGCCTGCAATGTATTCTTTGAGCAGCAGACCTGCCTCAGCAGGTTTAACCTGAACATCTCTTTTGAAATGTTTTCTTTTTCTCAATACACTCTTCTGATCCAACACTCTTCACAACTCAAATTCTTCTGCATAAAAGAAATTTTGCCACTTGGGCATTGAATAAACAAAACAAATGAACCCTCCCTCCTAAGTTACTTTTAAAAGCATAAAAGGTATTTTACTTTGTAAAAATGAACAAATCATTTCATATAGAAATTCAAGTAAATACAAAATGTGCTATTTTACAGTCTAGAGTGTGATTTTTTTTTTGTTTCAAAATTTTCTGCATTTTATGACTTGAAATAAAAGTACCTTTATAACCATCAACATATAAAAGAGAAAGTAATTTTTGATCAAAGTTGCTTTTCTTCTAGATCGCTAATTTTCTCTGAGTTTCTGAAAGGGAATCTTTTTTCCTTTGTAACTCAAAAACGTGCCGTGAGGCTTGATTAGTAACCAGCTCTGTGCTGGATCTAGAATTCAGACAGATTAGCCAGAGATTACACCTCTACAGCAGCCACAGTCTCACACCTGAGTGTAACTGCAATTTGCAACCACACTACTTCTGTCTTCATTATCATCAGGGAGCATCACAAAGTCAATATAAACAACACTAGACAAAATGATTGCCTAGTATTCTGCAGAGTTGATGTAGAGACAGGTGAAAACCTTACCTATGGACAGTACAGCCAGCAAGGATGTAAGAACACATCTATCTATGTTTTCTTAACTGAGGTAACAGGCTTCTTCCTTGCAAATAGCTGTGGAAAAGAAAGTCTCTGCTACAAGCAGTTTTGCAAGATGAGGGTGGGCAGAGAGCACCAAGTGCAATGATTTGGGCTGTAATTGTAGCAGGTCTTGAAGGAACACAAAGGTAAAGTCGTTTGGAGTGCTAGGCATCCACAGGCAATGCTCCAAAAAAACCCCATCAAACTTGATCAACATTGGTACACAATACAGTAGATTCTTTTATGGATTCTGTTTTGCTACAATGTAAAAATGCTAAGTCCATGAGTGTCATTGAGCTTTTAATAAAACGTGTGTCTATAGTTCAAGAACTACATAGTTTATTATTTTGTATTGAAACTATGTAAAACTGGCAATACAACAACAACAACAAAAAAAACAACCCTGCAAAACTCAGCAGTGTTGTCAACAGCCTTGAGTTTTCCTTTTGGATTACAAAAATTCAGACAAGGGTATCACCTGAGGTCAGCTGGAGATCACCTAAAAAGCTGCATAAATAAAAAATTGGAGAACTCATAAATTGCTAAGCAATTTCTGAAAACTGTACTTTTTCTTAACTTTTATTCTGTCATATGTACAGGTTGGTTAATGATGAGTTTTTCCTCCAGGGATGTACATACATTAGTAAACAAATTTTTACCCTTTCTCATGTGATAGTAACAGAGATATGGACAGTTCTCCAGTGATTCACCTCTTACTGAAGTCAGAGTAGCCCTCTTTATTTTAATAGCATTTATGCCACATCTTTTGCAAAGATACTTTAAAAGACTTTGGAGCACATATTTACCCATTTGCTTTCAAAGACTATGTATTCCTTAATTTTTTATCTAAGCATCCAAGACCTTTTTGTACCAGTGGTTCTCCCTTTATATTCTTCTGCATTTTTATCTATGAGGGCTATAACCCCAGTTCCCTGTTAAAAATCTTGTTACCATTTGTTTTCCAGAGACAGAACAGAGAGGGATAGTGCTATACTCTGGCTTTAAGCAAAAACAGTGAAACTAACTTATGAACACTGATATAGGTCTATTGTCCTGTAGAGATCTATACCACTAACAAACACAACCAGCCTTTCATGAATTCTACATTTTGATTCAGGGTTTGTAACAGAAATTATTCTTTGGTTTAGAGACACTTAAAAATGGCTTATGTATGTTCTGATAATGAATGTCTAAAACTTATACTTGGGGATATGAAAAATCATAAATAATCCATAGAGTGGAAAGAGAAATGCAATGCCTTCCATCGTCTCCAGGGTCTACCCTACATGGACCCCTTAGAAACCACAAAGTAGTCCCTCATAATGTAATGAATACTTCTACTTTGCAGGAGAAGTACATTTACCACGAATACAGAGACAGAATGAAGCAGTGCATGGAGCCCTGGTACTGCAGCTCGAGTCTGCTACCATTTGAGCTAAAGCAGAACTACATTAGCTGGCACTAGCAGCAGTTCATTTATCCTGGCTGCAGGCAAGCTGTTGTAAGGCAGCAGCACAGCAAACACACAGCCACAATCACTTTTCAAACAAAATGAGAAGAGAAAGAAGCTAAGGAGAAAAATACAACCTTGTATTAAGTTTAATGTATATACCTAATTAATTCATTTTTCAAAGTTATGTAAGCTGCTGTGAACACAGCTTTCCTATGTGACATTATATTCAAGTGACACTATTTCACAGCAAGTCAAGCACATAGAATCATCTTAGAGATGACAAATAATAAAGTAGTACTTTAGATTTTCAGCTTATTCACTCTGTATTTGTTTGCGATGATGTGGTAAAAAAAATGCTTTGGATCTAATTTTTAACCATTTTACTGGACATCTGGTGTTTGCTTCTTAAAGTTTCACTATTACCAGGGTCACTGTAATTCTATAGCACATCTGGGCCAAATTCCCTGGCAGTTTTTAGTGAATTCTGTGGCAGTGGAAACATCTGTTACTGCGCACAGTTCCACACACAGAGAATTGTGAGGAGCTGCAAAATTTTCTTGGACGTTTTACATTTTGGTGTCCAGGAAATTACCCACTAGTAATGGATGATCTTTTAGTTGGTTGTCTTTTTTTTAAATCTTCTCTGGGATATGTCCAAATCAAGTAAAACCACATAGATTCTAATCACTAACATTTTATTTTCATCAGTTATTAAAGAAAACAGTGGTGCCTCAGTCTTCATGTTTTCAGAAGTACATACAGCCTTTGGAAACATTTTCTTGGAAGTGGGTGAACTGATGCAATGTGAAACTGGCCTAGTCACTGAAAATGTTGAGAACTACAAACAAAGCTTAGGCCTGAGAGTTGAAGAGAAGTTTAGAAAACTTTGTCTTTCAACAAAAGATCAGGCACAGTACAGCATTAATTCTTATCTCTTAAGGTAAAAATAGAGATTAAAGAAGTGGAGCAGTATCATATATCTGCCATTTGTGCATAATCATCTTTTGTGTTAAAAATCTTTTAGCATTTAGTTATAGTGTAATCTAAGTTTCAGTTATTCTTTTTAAAAAGATAGAATAAAAATATTACTTGTTACAGTGAAAGGCTTGAGAGAATGAATGTTCTGGAAGAAATAGTTTCTTACTCCCCAGATCCTGAAGTACTTGTGCCAACTGGTTAGGATAAAATCAGTATGTTACAATTGCCTGGACTTGATCCAAAACTTTGCTTGCAAAACACCAAAAAGCCCAAACCAAAAAAGAAAATCCTAACACCAGGTTTCTTTCCAGTAGTGTAAAAACATCACTGATTAAATCACCAGAGGAGTAAACTCTCTCTGTTACTTGTTGAGTGACTGAACAGTTCATGTTGTATGTGCTTGGACTGGCAAAATAAAATACCATCTACACCTTAGCCTAATTCCTAACCTGAATTAAATGCTAAATTCTTAAGAATTATAGTGAAGAGAAGGAAGGAAAGGAAGGAAGGAAGGAAGGAAGGAAGGAAGGAGTGGGGAGATGACAGGACAAGAGCAGAAGAAGCTAAAATGTGATGGATGTGTAACAAGCCTCTATGGTTTGAAGCTCTTTTCAGAGTGACTGAAGGCATGCTCAATAGGGATAAAACCCTCTTTCACTTTGCTGTATTTGTTCTCATGCAGATTAAACATAACATTGGTCTTGAAGGCAGGGAATATGAGCAGCAGTCTAGGTGGAATGCAGGAAAGAGACAGAAAGAACCAGAGATGATGCCTGGAACAGGAAACCTATGATATACCCTACCAGATTGAGGCAGAAATTCCTTCCTTCCCCCCAAACTGTAAATAGGTAAGTTTCTGAGCCTCCAACAATAAACCAATCCCCCTCTCACCAAATGGATTTCCTTTTTATGTCAAGAGACTAATCCATGCTATCACATCTTCATCTGTATCCAATCATGCTTAAAAGGAAGGAAAAAAACCCTCTCTATCATGCTTCTAGTCAATTGTGCATTAAGAAAAAATAATCCCTCTTGATCCCTGACAGTGACTTGCTGAAGCTCTGAAGCATGATATAAGTACAGTCATTACTCTAATGCAAACGTCCAAGTGTTATGGTAGGTTCAGGGCAGTGCAAGATTTCCTGTTCTCAAAGCTTAATACACAACAGGGGATGAGTTACGAGACTGCAAACTCAGAAAGGACCCCTTAGGATACATCATTTGCTCATACAAGTCTTCACCTAAAAACTACATTAAATAGTGTACTTAAGTAAAGACTTAAGTAATGGCCCTAGAGCAGAAGTCCTCCAGATGATTGTTGCAGTGTTTTTCTGCATTGAGAAAAGCTGTGTTTGAAGGTTGCACTTGCTTAACATCACATTCCAGGTACTGGCTGTGGTGAGCAAAGCTGAAAATCCATGAGGTTCTAGGTGCCAGAAAACATTTTCTATACATGAAAAATATATCTATCCATAGCAATCAAGTAACTTTTTAGTATTTTTCTTCACAATCAGAAAAACTTTGTCCCTCAATTTTTATGACACAAGATTTATCTTCCTGCCAGTACAATTTTGTTGACCTCTCAAACTTCTTCATATTTCCTCAATATTTTAACAGGTTGATTTAAATCAGTTGTGTTACCAAAGTTATATAGAGAGACAAAATTCTACATCCTTACTATGCTTTTGTTGTGTATGCTTTAGGATTGCACGATCCTTTTTGCCATGGTACAGTTCTATGAGTTCATGTTATGTAACCATCTTTAACAATTAATTTTTTCACCTAAGACATGTTTTCTGCATTGTTGATATAGTAAGTATAATCTCAATTTTTATATCCCTTTGATTTACTTTGTATTTGGCCACATGAGAATGCACAGTGACCATGAAATTGGGTGTAATTCTAAAACAATAATCTGTTCTCACTTACTGCCCCATCAGTTTTTGTGTCTATTGAAACAATTACCAACTTCATTAAGTGTTTGCAGGGAATAAAATACAATACTGATTCTAAAGGGATAGGCCTGGGATGAATTATACATTTAATTTTAGAGATAAAGACAGCTTTGAAGCATTCCCAAACAAGCTTGAGAAAAACAGAGACTTTAACTGATAATATTTTGGTATGCATATTTAAAGTGTGTGAAAGTATTAGTTTCACTTCAGAGATATTCTGAATTCTTTCATCTGCCGTACTGCCAGAAAAGTCATCCTGCAAAGATAACTGGGCTATAATTCCACAAATCCAATTTAGCTCATTTGAAGCTCCATTTGGTATATTGGTTTGCTGAGTGAGACAGACTTTTTGAAGAAATGATTTATACAACCAGTATTGAATACTATAGTACTAAAATCAGAGAAGGTGAAGGCCTTTTATCTGATTTATGTTATTTAGGTAAATTCGTTTCTAGGTGTTGTAAATGAATAATGCCAACAATGATGGGAGAATGTTTGTACTCATATAGGACAATTATCATTTATTGCATATCTCAAGAGATTATATGGTAACTATTTTTTTCTATTCAATAGTAACATGTAACACTTTTCTTCCTCACGTGGAAAAGGACTTCCTACTTGTGATGACAGAAAATGGCTTATGAGAATATTAAAGAGCTACTATCACATGGCAACTAGTTTTCAATTTAGCAATTATGCAGGTAGTGAAAATGGCTCGTGGAATTTAAGTCAAAGTTTTAAGCTTCAGTTCTACTGATAAAGACTTAGCAATTCTCTGCTGTCTTTTAAATAAACAATTTCATCTAGTTCATATTGTTTTTCTTCATTTTGCACTCCACTTTATGTTATAATCACAGCCACAGAGAGACATTCTGGTGTCCAGGGAGTATCTCCAAACCCTGGGCACTGCTCCCACCAACCCTCCAGCCAGTTGCTCTTGCCTTTTGCATTCTCTGCTCTGTCTTCCCGGGTGGCAGCTACAGCAACTGAAATTTACCATTTTGACCTTCAACAGTTTTGGCTATTCTTGAAATCAGGTTTCACACATCCTCAACAGCTTTGGCTATTCTTTAATTCTGATTTCACACACATTGAGACAAATCAGCACTGCTGTGAAAGAAGAAATAATCCTACTTCCCTCCTTTCCCAGTTGCTCAGTCCTGCCTCCACAACAGCCTGTCCATTCTGCTGGCCAAAAGTCTGTGTGCGACATGATGATCTAGCCATGGCAAACCTTTCTGGATTACCAGCACATTTCTTTTTGCCAGGCTAATATTAACCCAATCATTTCTACAACATCCAAGACTCCTGACCAGGTGCAGAAGGGCATGTGCTGGCACAAAGGAGAGTGTGGCACAAAAGCAGGAACGCATGACTGGGCACACAGCACACACAACTTCTTCTTCTGGTGGTAAAGGTGGCTCAAAGCATCCATGAACCATGGCTTTGGTTAGACAGAAATCAGGATGTAGAGTATTATGTTTTCCTCTTTAACCTGAGTTCAAATGCATGGTTCACATCTTGCTGTGTATTATACTCCTCCAGCTGTGCTACAATAATGGCACCTCTACCCTCTCATCAGGCAGTAATTTTGAATTAAAATGCCTCTTCCAGGGATGGTTTCTAAAGTGCAACACATACCACCTCATGAATGTGGTAACCGATATGTCGACATTCCAGAGTGCTAAATAGGTGAGGATGTTGGCTTTCAGGAACAATCCCTTGCCAGATAATACTTCATTATCTGACAGACCATCTGGTTTCCAGTCCATCAATGCTACATTACTACAGTCAGCTCTCTATGCTTGATTATTGCCCAACATTTGTATTACTTTGTAAATAACAGAACTTAAAAAAAGAAAAAATCTTCCACAGACTGAGCAAGACAAATCACCACTTGCTTATGTACTTGTCATTGTCATTTTTGGATAATGGCCAAACAGTGGATTTTTGTCCATGTGACAAAATACCCTATTGTTATCAGGAGAAAGATCACCAACTTCTAATTGCACAATATATATAAACACAGCTGGCCTCGTGACTCATTTTGTAATGCAATATATTACTCCCTAAAATTCTGTTTCAGGTGTGACCTCAGGACTCTTTCTATTCCAGTTGTTTGAAGTCTCTGAGATTTACAGTGGTATACTCATGGACTACCAGGCATATTTAAAGAGTATTTTTTTTCTTGGATTTTAGAAAGAATGTGAATAAAAAGCTTTATCTGCTGGATATCCTTTTGGTGTCCAGAGAAGAGACTATCTTAAGAATGACTAATCAGAAGAATGTGCAGTTTATAATTCCATAAGCAATGTTAGCTGATCTCTTTACAGTAAAAAAGGCATTTCTTCAGTGGGAGGAATGTGACCATGGCAACATAATGGCATTACAGAACAAGATCAGGAAGAATAATATTAGCTGCATTTATTTAAAAAGTATATGTTTAATTATGAATAAAAATAGTGCTTTAGTGTAGTTAATAATGTAATGCAAGTTTTATAAATATTATATTGGCTTTTAAGTGAAGCTGGTCCTCAATTCTTATTTGTTATCAGCTCCCAGAATTTCACTTTTGTGCATAACTCCCCTTTCCACAGGAATCAGCAATCTCTTTTTTTTTTCCTCAATAGTCTTCTTTTAATAGTCTTTTTTCAAAATTCCAGTTATCCCTCTGTAACTGATATTGTCATCCCTGCCCATATATATGGTCTTAGTACCAATACCTGGTTCAAAATCTAGATGCCTAACGGAACTCTATGGCCAAATAAATAAAACTCAGAACAAAATATTTTTGGAAAAAAATTGTGATTAGCTTCCAGTGAAAAATGCATAAATAAACAATTAGAAAAATGTTTAATGCATTTTATATTCTTTTTTTTTCCTCATCAATTGAGGAAATCACTTTTACAGTGAGCTCTCTAGCCACTTATGATCACACTCTTACTGGACATGTCTGAAGTCCTTTTTCCTGTAATGAAACACAAATATAACTATAAGCAAGGTAAGGTGTTTAGACCAGGCTTCCTCCCAGGAAGGTTGGTGGTAGAGAGAGAAGTGAGGACAATGTCTCATTCAGGATGCTGTGTAACCCCAGGCACCTGATGTGTTGCTATGCTGGGTGAGAAACAGGTTGATGAAACTCCACGGGCTCATGCCAGCGGAGCTAATTCCCACAAGCAGGGGAAATGGTTCCACGAGCAGAGATGGTGCTGCAAAGAATACACTCCCCAGCATGGGGTACCCAATGACTCAGGCACAGTCTGCAGAGCAGCCACCTGACTGCAGCTACAGAAGCTTTAGCATCCCACCTCTTATTTCCTCTAAAATGGTGGTTAGACCACACTCCAGACAGTGGGACCTACTGGTCTGAATTCCTCTGTGTTCAGAAGGAGTAAGAATCTTGAGTTCCTGATCAAACCCTTTAAGTCATTGTACAAAGGAGAATATATTTCAGAGGGTAGTATTTCTAAAAACAAGGTACCAGTTGCAGCCGTACTTTATGAGGAGCCCAGCCATATGGGTGTGTTTTAGGCATGATCTGGAAATGCTTAGAGTTTGATTGATTGAGTCTACCAGTTGTCTCCACTTGGCAACTGCAGGACCTTTCTTACAATAAAAGCTTTAGGTTTAGGTGATAATATCGTTATCAGGACATGGCTTTTTGGCTTTTTTTTTTTTTTTTCCTCATCAGTATCAAATCCATTTTCTGGTATTCTCCAAAAAGCGCAGTTTAGTTTGTGTTAATTCTGTTTTCCTCAACTGAAAGAATAATCACAATTTAGAAAAATAGTAGCTTATAGTTTGTTCACAGAACCATGCATTGGATTTTAGAGCATTAGAACTATTGGTATGGATGTTCTGGTTTAAGTGAAATGTATTTGTGCAGCACTGGTTTTATAATCAGCTTTATTCATAAGCAATTCATACCATAGCATTACAGTGGCTGTTCTTTCAGTTTCCCAGTTATGGTGCCTTGCCCACACTCTGACTTGCAACACATTGCCCTTTGTCCCAGGGTCTGTCCTGGCAGGACTTTCTGGAGATCAGAGGACAGGACACACATGGTGGTGCTCTGACCACATCTGCCTCCCTGCAGCACTCTGGCCAGCTTTATTGTTTAAGTGTCCTCTGGGTAGGATGGTGATGGCTCTAGGCTGCTAAGAAAGCTTTGTGGTTGGCTCTAAGGACAAAGCAGATTTTGTCCCACTCTTTTAAGGGTTATACAAAGTACTGCTAAACACAAATAGGTGCTTAGTTTAGTTTCTTTTCTGATGAAATACTGTCAAGCAAACATATGAAGTCAGTAGCAAACCCTGAGGGCTAACAGAATTCTTAGTTCAGCTGTTTTTCAGTGATGGGCAAGCAGTGTCATTTAAATGTTTCTGTTATAGTTACATATATATAAGCACTTTTTAATTAACTTCTTCCTGTGAGAGAATTTCTATTCACAGGTGTTTATAAAGTGGTCTCATATGAATCACAGAAGCAGAAGCTTTGGTCATGCATCAGTTAAGGTAGGAAATGTAGATATCCAAGGCTAGCTGGAATGCTATCAGGCATCCTCACATTTCACCATTGCTATCTGGAACATTTTCTGTGACAATGAAAACTCTATATTTCACAATGAAAAGAATTGCAATTAAAAAAAACTAAGAAAAATAGAATAATAGATAGTGAATAATCCATATATTATAGGTACTTTCTATAGTCTTCTCTGAACTCAAATTTTATACAGTTTCTATGCAGACTTGTAGAAATGCTAGTTAGACATCTGTTGCCACAATCCATGCATATGATATCTTAAAACTTATGGCAACTGTAAAATTAAGAAGTGTGTACTTTAATATGTTGTCTTAAACACAAGCTTAGGTAATATGCCAGAAAAACCTTAGAAAGGTAGTGAGAACGACTTGGTAAACAATCTGTAAATTTGCAGGTCACTAATGAATGTGGAAAAGGTGAACTGTTTATATAGAGCCTACGGCACTGTAGACTATATATAATGATCACCCAGCAGGACAGAAGCAAATTTACATGCTCTGCTCTGGAAGGAAATGTGAGCTTCATTTTGAATGAAATTACTTACCTGGCACAGAAGGAATCAAAGAAGGTTTGGAGGAGCAGGCCAGAAGCAGCAGATTATACTACTCAAAGATCCTGGATTTACTTTTTTTATTCTTAAATAGAGTTCCTGAACATTTGTACAGTCTAAGCAATAAGAACCAGGATCTGCACTCTTGAGTTTGCATTCAAATTTTCTCTCTTGAAATTGAAAACCAAATACTATTCCTTACATAAAGCAACAAGAATACATTTGTTCATCTTTCAGTATGGAATTTTTTCCTTCTCTTGTTGCTCCTCTTATTGCCACAGTTTCCCAGACCTTTTCTCTATCAAATACCCCCCCAAGAATGCATTTCATTTAGAAAGTCTCTCAGCATTAACACACCAAGCTATACAAGTTTCAGTATATTTCTATTACTGACCCTTCTCTTCCTACATTTCTTTTTGTACATTTATACTTGTTTTCCTTTTTATATCTGATTCAGTTGACCTCACTGGAAACACAAAGGAGGGCACTAACATTTACAAAGCAATGGGAAAGAATAAATCTTTATCTAATATCGCTACTAGCTAGAAAATGAGGTCTGTATATTAATTACAGGTTGAACTTGAGTGGATCAATTTTAAGGTAAAAATAAGCATAAGCATTTAAGCATTTCCATACCTTATACTTCCACTACCTTACAATAAAATGATAGTTCCTCTCCCAGGAGCAGGGTATCTATTAGGTCATTTGAAATTGGAGTTGCTGTAGCAAATATTCTAGCTAGTAACCAAACAGTTATGCAGAACTTTTATGGACATGGGTAGAAGCAATATTTTAGTAGCCCCTACACAGCTTAAATTGTTGTCCACAAGCCTGGTAACAAACAAAGGGTAATGCTTGTATGGCTTATGCCTTAAAACTGTGCCTTGCTTTTCACGTGTATACCTATATTCCCATATCCTGGAATATAAAAAGGAAATTAATCATCTTTTTGTCACCAGAAATTATTTTCATGCATTAGAAATTGTTTGGGTACCATCTGAACTTCTATAAAAACTTGCAAAAAGTATGCAACACAATCCAGACTTTGGCCACAGACACATTCTATTGTCCCTGATAATTTTTAAACTCCATCTTCATTTAGAGTAACTTCCAGAATAATGCTGACAAGCAAAGAAAGCACAAATCAGAGCACATACTTAAAAATGTGGTGTAGGAATTACTGGGATCCTGAAAAAAAAAATCTGTAAGAAATACTGTATGAATTTTTGAACCCTTCAATCTCATTTCTGATTAGCTCATGAGCAATCTGTCAAGTTCTGTGGTCAGCTCTCTTTATGCCTCCACATTTAATCCAAATATTTACACAGGAAACCAACATTAAGACATAGGTAAAGTAGGAGTTCCTCTAAAATTACTGTTTAGGTGTAAACTTGAATTTAGCAAGGAAGGAGGATTTTAATGGCAACCCTGGGTTGTGTTCCTTAAAAGAGAAACAAAATTGAAGGCCTGATATAAAGGCTTTTGCCAACAGAAGTTTCCACTGACTTCAGAAGGATGCGAATCAGGCCCCTAAAGTAACAACTCATTTAGTACTGACTGCTAAATTTATAGCACTTATTTCTTTGAGCATAACAGCATCCATTCATCACACTGCAGTAACAAAGCTGTAACCTGATCTATGACAAATATTACAAGCCTAATGGCTGATGTCCATTACTGACGGGACCTGCTCACCATTTAGCAAAGATTGGCACTGAAGGATTACTGAGCAAACATAGCACCTGAAAAAACTTGCATGCAGGAGTCTGTCATCAGGTGTGTGATCGAGGGCATTATCTGAGAACGCTGGCTCTTATCTTCGGTTGGAAACTGCGGGAATTGCCAACAATTCTCAACAAAGAGCTTCCGTCATGGAAGGCTGATACACCGAGCCAGTCTGGTGGTGGTTTACCTTCCCAAGGCTTCATTCCTTTTATGGATCACCTGAGACCGAGCAGCACACCAGTCTTTAATAGCTTAAATAGCAGGACAACCTAGCAAACTGATGACAATCAAGGGAAAACCAATCCTTTTCGGTAGAAAGACAAAATTCCAAGCATTCCCTCACAGTGACTTACAAAGAACTACTTTAAAAACTGCATTTTCCCAAACAGGATGCTGAGAAAACTTTCTTGTCACTGATTCCTAGCATTTTGCAACTTTCCCTATATTAAACTGCTCACTAGCCATGTTTCCATCTTTTAAACCAATACAATTGTTCTCAGAAACATATTAAATTTATTTTCCCTCTTTTTCTTGGTGTAACCCTGGACAAAATTAAAATTATAAAATTTTGAAGAAAGTTGAAGAAAATTGATATTTTTACAGAAAGACACTGTTATTTTTTTTGTTGTTAAATTACAGCTTTGAAAGATATTAATTACTTGAAACTATTAACATGAGTGGTCAGAGACATTTTATTTTTCCCAAAATTGTGGCAACATACTTAATTTACACACTGAAAATTTTGGCTTGTCCTTTTACATACTTCATAAAGAAAACCTAAGTTAATTTGATACTTAAATTAAATTATCCATTTATTAAGAAAGTATGAAAAAAATGAGATGAAATACTTGAATATGCTGTGACCTAGTAAGTATAAGAAAATCCAAATATTATGCAAATATACAATTTTGCATTTTCAAACACAGGGACATATACGTGAGAATAATTTAAAACAAAAGCTGAAATGCTGACTAGCTAGTAATTCACTTTTATCCACAAAATTTAGGCTAGATTTAGTCTTCTAAAACACAGTGGCAATCAAAAAACTAAATGCTACCTATATACTAAATATATAAGTCAGACAAAAGATAGATGATGTTTCCAGTAAAAATGGTATAGCAAATCGGCTCTTAAAATACCCAAAACATTTTTGATGAATTATTTTATACAGAAAAACAGTTGAATTAAGACATAAATGGAATATATAATTTTTTGCAAGAAGGGTTTCACAAATTCAAGAAGGTACAATTTATTTACAAAAATTAATTTCTTAAGTCAGGATATAAAGTAATGTGGGACTGAAATTATGAAAAAATAAGTTTCATTAAGAAATGAAATGTTTTCTTTAAGAAATAATTAAATGTTTTAATTATTAATAAAATAATAATAATTACGTTCTTATTAATGTAATAATATTTAACACTCATTAAATGTTTTAATGGTAAGTGACCTGGGCCCCTCCCTAGATTAGGAGGCAGCAGGATGTAGAAGCATTTATCCCAGCCATAGAGTTTAACTCCTACAGAGAGCAGTGAAGAGATGTATTGGGTTTGGCTACCTAATTCCTATGCTGCAGAGGTGTTTATTTATTATGGAAAAATTCCATTTGTCAGAATGAAATAAACCCGAAAAAATCATTCTGTATTTGAGACACCCAGTGTGTGATAGTCAGCTACAAAACAGCGTGTATGCAAGTTCAGGCAGAGCTAAAACACACAAAACAGATAAACACTTAAGGCAAGCTATATAAAAAAAACCATCAGAATTGGTCTTGTATTCATAACTGGAGCCAACGCTTCAGTCAGAATTGCTGCCCCACATGGTACATGAACACTTCAGAAATTTCCTGCGAAGTGGCCCGCTGTGAAAGCAGCTCTCTGCGCGGGGTAGGCAGAATGCAACGGTGCAGTTCATCTGGGCTTGCCTTCCTGTAAGGAGATGCAGTGTGTTAGACACACACTGCACTTGATGTAGACGGTTTGGGAGTTAAATAAAACTATTTTTATTGCATTAAATCTAGTATTGATATTTATAGGGTAAAAAAACCACAGCATGCCGTAAATTGCATAAGCAAAGAAAACGAAAATGGAAAAAAACCCCAACCTCATATGTATTTAGAATTTAATTTTCTTTGAAGAGGCCAATAACATAACAAGCAAAATAAACTATTTGTTTTTCACAGTTCGATTCTCTGAGTCACATGGAATGCAACATGCCCTGAACTATGAGTTAGCATTATACAGAAACACGCTTTTCTAAAATATTTCCATACTCCATGCTAATTCCATTTTATCTTGTTTTATTTCAGATGCATTCCATGTCAAATATTCATAGCTATTTACATTGCCTTTTTATTTTGATTTGGCATGCTGTTTTGGAGGAATATTTTCTCCTCCATGGTCAAGCATGGATATTCTCAACATAGGGATTACTAAATTTCTTTCAGAATGTGAAGCATGATATACAGGAAGACTTCAGTTTGGGTTAAGAACTTTGCAGAGAGAAGAAGGGCTGGTGATGGTGTCAGGGGTAAATGATCAGATTACCCAGCAGTTACTGCTGCATGGTGGCTCAACAAAAAACTGCTTTCCTAACAAAGATGTATTTTAGAAGTTTCTCATATAATGCTATTTAACTTCCAATATTAAAAAAGAAAACAAAGTAATTTATTAATAAAAAAATTGAAGAGACCTACACTTTTAATAATGATTGTTACAAAAACTATTGTAAGGAATATATAGTTAGCTTACCCTGAAAACAAGAAAACTGTGATTACTACCTATTCTAATAGCTTGTCATCATCTTACTACATCTTTGCAATTTACAGTTAAAATAATGAGCAAATATATATAATAAAAAGCTCACTTATTTCTGAAGTGAAAATGTTTTATCACTGAAAAAAGTACTTGATTTGGCATAGAAGCTTGATCTGCATTTATACAGATGTAAACATTTTAGTTGTTCAAATCAATTTAAGTTACATATAAATAAAAAATTGTGGACTATAACAATTAAAAGGATTGTCATAAAAGAGGCAAAGCTGTGTTTTCAAATGTAACCAGTAAAGAAATGAATTTAAATGAGGTAAAGACATCCAGATTAGACAGAGATATAATAGTGCCATTATAAATAAGTATGAGATGCAGTCTAAGAAATATGCTAAGTGTACGTTGTTTGGTTACTTAGGTCAGGATACAAAAAACTTAATGAGAATTTTTTCTCTCACCCACTTCAAACTACAGCTTAGAAACTTTTATTTGAAAAACAAAGCTTTTGACCTAAAACACTGTTGCTCGTTTTCACAGGCATGCTTTCTACAACTAAAATAAAAATGCTTTACTTTGCATTTTATGCTGTCTGCAAGGTATTTCCTGTGAACATCCCATCTAAAATCTCTTGGTTCTAGTAACTAAAGTCTGTAAAGAAAATCCTGGCAAAAGCATAGTTCTAAGCTTCACGAGCAGCCATTTTAAACAGAAAGCTGGTTTTGTTGTGTTGACAATCACATTTTAAACTGATTCCTTCCAGATGAAAAGATGCTATTTCAAACAATGTAATAAAAGTGTGAAGTCAGCTGTTCTAAGGACATAAAAATGATTTATCTGTTCTCTGGTAACTGTTTTTTTTCCTTGATAGAGTGGAATTTTTATTTTAAAGAAGAGGTTATCAAATAATAGCTACCAGAAGCCCAAATTACAGAGAAATAAATAACCACTTGTCTTTTAAAGAAACACACCACGTACCTGCAATTAATTTTGCTTCTCATAGTGTCTCCACTACCGTGTTTATGAAATGTTAAATGCAATGGCTAGATTGACATAACTGAGAAATAGCTAATTCTTACAGCTGACTACTGACAATCATCAGAGCTATTTCCTTTGGTAAGAGGTTTCAGATAGATTTCAGATTTTTTTATCTGCCTGTAACCGGGCAGGACAGCCTTGCCTCAGCTCAGATTCGAGAGACAGACGCCCCCTCCCTGCCATCCCCCTCCCTCCCCTTCAATCTTCATCATGGTTTGAATCAGTTTCTCATGTTTTAAATACAGGTTTCAGTTCTGGAGACTTTTATGGCACTAAAGAGATAACATTTCAGAACAAGCAAGATTTTTAGGGACAGATCCCCAAAAAGCAGCATGATCCAAAAGTATGGCTTAAGCTTAATTTGCTATTTAACACTAATTCCTGAAATCTTTGTTCAGGGGATATGCAGCCCTGGCTGTGACTAAACTCTGAGGGGACTTGGTTCCTGGCCTGAAAGGTTCTCATTAGATGAAATTTTCGTTCAGCCCTAGGGGAGCCAAGGAAGCCATGGAGAAGGACAACACGTATGGCACAGCCTGTACGAGCTCTTCCCAGTTTTCTGACTCTAGGTGGCTCTCAGTAGCTGGAGGTTTTAGGGAGAAGGAGTTTTTAGGGCTCAGAGGCAGCACCACGTCCCTGCCTGAAGGGAGAAGAACGGTGCCAGGCAGAAATGTCTCCATCAGGGTCCTGAGAGCAAACCTCTGCTTGGAGCACCAGGGAATGCCATAGTAGTTCACCTATGCAGTCTTTCATGCTGAACCAGTCACTGAAACAGGGGAAATTCACAGCCATTTTCCTGGGCTACCAAATTTGGTAGATATAGGCTTTGCTTTCAGAGAACATAAACACATTCAGCAAATTTGATGACAAAGCATAGTATGGTGTTTTCCATACACTAGACCTAATAGAAGGTTTATTATAAGCACAATTATCGCATTGATCTATTTAAGCATGATGTTTGAAACCATCAGGAACCTGATGTGACAGAATGAAAAATATCCTTGAATGTTAAAATAATAAGAATTAAACAATTTTGTTCTATTGACCTTCTGAGTAGATAGATTAAAATGGATTGCAAACAATCCTTGTAGGTTTCTTTTTACTTCTTTACTATAAGCATCTTATGATGCAGTCATCTGATTCCAGGGAGCTATTGCTATAAATACTGATGTTATGATGGATTCAATTAGAAAACAGAGATATTTGAGACACCGTATCTTTAAGGTTAAAACTGTATGATTATGAAAATACTTGAAAAAAAATACAACCTAAACCATTAAAAATGCAGATCAGACATCCAATGTGAATGTTTCTCCAGTGGCCTTAGCAAATGATGACAACTAACGCCAGTTAATGTCTGGCCCGTTTACTTCTAAGATGTCTTTAAGATTTACATGATTTTATTGTGTTTTGTTCCTATGGGAAATAAATAAGCATGTGTTTTGTCTTTAAAACACATGATTCTCAGAAGTGATTCTCTTCAAAAGAGTGCTCTTGTTTACTGCGTTGCCATATATACCAGATTAAATGTTGCAAGTAAAATGTGTGTCCGTCAGTAATAAAAATGTGGTTAGTCAAAGGCTGCCCTTAGTTACACCAGTATAACTCCACTGTATTTCAGACAGATACACACATAAAGTTTTTCACATTCCAAAGCCATTTTTTTTATGTTCTCAAGTGTTAACATATGAAGATGGGGGTAGGGAATCTCCAGTCAGGAGCAGAGAATCCTTGCCTGAATGGGATGATGAAAACCTCATGACAGCAACACCAGTAAATCCTGCTGACTCTGGAGACAGTCTGGTCCGTGGAGCAGGGAGCCAGCCTTGCACTCAGGACATCCAGCTTCAGGCCTAAACCTGCCCCTATGTCCATGTATGCCCTCAGACAACTACTTCCTAAAATGAACTGTCTTCAGAAAGCTTCTGAATTAGCAACCTGTACCAAATAATGCCATTTTGTGTTGAACATGTGTTCCTCAGAGCTTTGATATTAACGTGCCAGCATGGGCCAAATAAGCCCCATGGTACCAGGCTGCTCCCTGAGAACCACCCGTGTGCATGCTCCAGTCCAGATCGACCTGACTCTCCTTGACTCACTTTACACATCAATATCCCCATCTGTTGGTTTGAGATAATAGTACTTCCTTCTTCTGTGAAGTGTTTTGAGACCCATTGGTTAAAAGAACAAATGTCATCTTTATTTTGTGACTCACTAGTGTTGCAAAAGCATCCAGCCACTTAAAATTGTTGGCACTGGATTAAGAACTGGTTATATACAAAGGGAAGCATAATGCACATCACCTTCATATAAATACACAAAAGATGTCTCCTTTGTGGCCATATTTGATCCAAAACCTTTTGAGTATAATTTAAATCAATATGTTGAAACAAATTATCGGGGAAATTTTGTCAGTCAAATTTTACGCGTTCCTTTAATCTTGAAAGTAGTCTTTATGATCACTTTATTTAAAGCTATACCACCATGTAAATTTTATGGCTCAGCACCCATTCAGAGTAAGAATAAATATGATGGTTTTAAGACACAAGTCCAGATAAAATAGAGATAATGAAATGAAACTGGAAACAATAAGACCAGATATTGCACTTGGTCCATGTAGACAAAGGGGCAAAGGGAGAGTAATTGGCATAGAACAGTTTAAGGAAAAGAAGATCTATTACTCTGTATATATATGTTATGGACTATGAAGAAGGAGCTCTTGCTAATTAGCCAGAAGAAATTCTGAAATTCTTTCATTGTGGAGCACCTAGTATATGCTAAGGCATCATTTTTCTTTTTACTGCAGATATGTGAGACCAATTCCCCACAGGGACATGTGTATCCTGCCTTCCAAACTGCACAGGCATGAGGGCACTTGCTGAGGAGTGTTGTATTCAAAAACAAACGTACTGATTAAGCAGTTGATACATTTAATTATGTACTATGAGAACTTGCCTACCTACTCTCAACCTAAATTTTACAAGCTCACACTCCCTGAAAATATACGAATACTAGCTTTTCTAACATTAAACATTTCTTTAAAGATGTTAAAAGCAAGAATAAAAATTTAAAGATTCAGCTTTACATCATTAATTTTATTCATGAAAGCCAGCAGATTTAACATAGGTTCCCAGCTTAAGCCACTACATTGTCCTTTATAATTTCAATTAGAATTCTCAATTCAACAATTTTTTATAAAACTTAATTGAGACTTTACATTTTGTCTTATATTATTTCACATAGGAATGTGATAATTATTTCTGATAATCTAAATTATAGGTTTTTAGTGAAGTCTGCTATAAATACAATAGTATGGCAAGAAGATGCCAGCATAGAATAATGTGATCCACAGAATAATTCTACAACATGACAGATGAAAAAATTAGCAATATACTATGAACTATGGGGATTCATCAGTATATATACAGATAGACATTTTGGAGGTATAGTGATTTTTTTTTAGCATCTTCAAGGCTCACTTTAGAAAGGCTGGTACAAGTATTATGAGTTTGTAAGTGTGAGACAGGCCAGTAGGTCTAGAAGAGAGAGGGATCTATATACAGATTTTTTTTCTCTTGAAGTACAAGTGCTAGCAGACTTCCTCAGTGCTCAGGTGGAAGCTACTGTTCCTGAAGTGGAGGCAGAAAAGGCACCTGTATTTAAGTTTTCAAGATCACAGTTTCTGAAGCTGTGAGTGTAGGTGAGTCTCTACTACGAAAAAGATTCTTGAATGTAGCAAGCAATCATGGGTCCAAGTTCACTTCTGCTCCTCCTGGTGTGAAGTGCTAGCAAGAAACTAAGGAGTGTGGCAGATAGCTGTGTGTGTGTGGGAAATAACATCTTAATCTACAACTTCTGCTTCCCTCAGAGCACTGAAAACAGAGCCTAAAGTCTGGTCTTCCGATACCACAAGAATTTATGCCTCAAGTAAGTGGAAGTTAATCTGTCCTTTATAAATGCACACTAGGAAAAGGAATTTTTGGCATGACTGACAATGTCACACTTTCCTGGCTGGAAATTTTGTTGAAGGCATCAGGGGAAGGATAGTACGGGCATCTTCTGCAACCCTTATTTGGGAGCAGAAATAGTCAGTGATGATGTTGGTACGTGCCAGAGACTGCTGCTTGCCTGCATGGCTGCCAACTCTGCCAGTCTCCTTCCCTGACCTGCTGGCATTTAGCAGCAGCAGAGTGTCTTCTGAAACCAGGTGGGAGAGCCAGGCCTCAAGAGCACTGCTGCAGTCTCTCAAACACTTGTTACCATGATATACAGGCAAAACAAAGGAGAGTGCTAGCAAACTCCTTAACTGATGCATGATCGCTGATATCAAATAAACCAGGAGCCCTCCAGCTCCTGCATGTTTGCTGATGACTCTGCACTCATCCAGCTCCTGCTTAGTCTTGGCTGTTCTCCCACATACTCCACCCATACCTGACAAGTTTTGTGCAGCTTTATAACCCCATTAATGTATGAGTCAGGGTGCTGCTTATTAAAAAAAAAGGTGTGTGTGGTCGTATAGAAAATTATAGGTACAGGAGAATGGTAAGGTGGTGCTGAGAACAAGACAGGAATAATTATAAAGCTATTGGACTGTGTAAATGTGGAGGTAATTGCTCATTCCCAAAGCAAATTAAACACAAATAATCAAATAACTCAGCAGAAGTAATGAAGTCTCAAATTAATGACAATTGTGTTTTGCACTTTCCCAGGACCATCTAACTCTAAGAAAGGCTAACAAACATTTTAAACTGTAATTTATTGACGCGTTGACTTATAAAACTGGAATCCAGGACACTACTACCCTTCCTATTTCAGGCAAGTTAACAAATGAATGAGAATAGAACAGGTTTCTTGACTGAGTGCCTCTCAAAAAACCCAACTATAACCCAGAACATTTGCTGTTAAAATTATGAGCCTATGAAAATCCAAGTTTATAAGAACAAAGTTGTTTACAGACTTGAAATAAAAGCATCCATCATTTTCATGCTGTAACTTCAGATTAAGACAATGCAGATGGGCATAATTTTCCATTCTTAATATGAGACACAACACCATGTGTCTTTAATATAGATACAACATATACATTCAGCTAGAACATTGGTTTATTCTTATATTTCAAATTCCAACTTGAGTCACTATCAAAAAAAAGCAAGTGAATACAAATGCAGTAAAGATCATGATGATATAAAAGCCAGTCATTTAACACAATCTAACATCTTATTTGTAGGATCTACAGAGAATGAAAAGTTTTCTCTATTAATGGTTTGAGTTAATCCTGCATCCAAACATTTTCCCCAATAAGCATCAGATTATTTTTATGTTGGCTATAAAGCTGTCACTTCTCAATAAACAGATATGCTCCTGGTGGGTTTACCTCACTGTCAGAGATCTGTCAATTCATGCATCATCTCATAAGTGAAACCAGAGAACCTTTACTGCATGGCTCCTAGCAAATCCAGCTGAGCAGAGGTTGCTCATCACCTGAGAGGATTGCCACCACAGCAGCTCCTGTGCAATTGGTAGTGACTGGATGCTCCCAAAACGAGTTCACAAAATCCCTGAAGTTAATAGTTCTGCCTCTCTTTAAAAGAAAGTTATGTGACCTTTAATGCTCCGCTAGACTGAGCCTTCGTTTAGTGAGTCCCAATTAAATTTTATGTTTTGTGGCTCCCATTTTCTTGTAAGACAAGAAAAGAGTTCAAGGGATGGATTCTTCTTTGAAGAATTTAATTCCCCATGAAGAAAATTTATTTCCAGCTAAAGAGATAATCCAAGTTTGGGGGAAGGGAGTTTTTGTAGGACTTTTTCCTAGTGGTCATTTTTATCATTTTTTGTTTGGGATTTTTTTTTGTTTTGTTTTGTTAAAAGATTTCTAGTGTTTCGTAAAGATGAAGTTTACTGATTCTTTGAAATGGTCAGTGTTCTTTTAGTTGTTAGACAATTATTTCCTCTGTCCTTTTCATAATAATGAGGGCAAAATCAGAGGAGTGGTTAAAGAATTCTCGCTGTTATTTGTGATGAAGAAGCTTTCCATGAAGTCACCAGATTGCTACAGTGGTACTGCAGTAACATAATACTGGTTGATTTTCAGTAAGAACCACTGCAGCAAATGAAACATTTACATATGTGTTCATAAAAATAAATACTTCCTAGGCTGATTCTGCATGCTTAACCTCAACAAAACAAAATAAAAAAATTAAGGCATGATGAAGTGTCTCACCTTAACCAGGCTTTGACATTCTGCTTATCTTAGTAGCTACTTCTAAAAAATATAAGTACAAATCAGCATAAGCAATATTTCCAAATGTAAATATTTTCAGGGACAGGCCATTAGTAACACTTCTTTTCCTACTGTGTTTCTTTATTTAGTTTAGGGGTTTTTTTAATTAAATTTAGCATAAAATCACAGATGCCAAAAGGGAATTTAGAGTGCTGGAGAAAGATGCCTAAACCCTTTTTAGTTTAGTTTAGTTTAGTTCTTTTCACTTTAGACTATGCCTAAGCTATTTATAGATTTAGATATTTATGTATTTTCAGAAAATGCCACATACCATCAGTGTGTTTCCTATTGCCAATATGAAATAAACATGGGGTGTAAATGAATTTCTTATACCCTCCTCACAGATTTACACACCTGAGTCTGAACACCTCATAAACTGATTTTGTTTGCTTAGTATCTAAATGTGAAGCCCTTTCTTGGGGCTCTCTTCTGCATATTTTTGTGGTCACACAAGGAAAGGGTTATCAGGATTAAAGATTTCCACAAACTAAAATAATTCACATTCCACCTTCACTTCTTTCACACTTGTAATAGCCATGCTCCAGAAAACTGGACAACTTATGCAGACAGGAATGAAAGACTCATGGAGTCAAACAGGTTTTTCAGGATTAACTAATCTATTTTTTTTATTTTTATCCAAAATTTAACATTACAGTTCATCTGAGATTTTTTTATCTCATTTTTTTTTCCTCGTGCTTACTACTATTGTCTATTTAAATGTGAATTTCTGCCTATGTCTTACTTCCTGGAGAAAAACAGGTATTAATGAAATCTGCTTTTTCTTTAGATCAGTATTGACTGATTTTGAAACAGACAAGTAAAACTCTGTATTAGCTCTTGCCCAACAGAAATTTTCTACAATCCACTGTAAAACTGTGATTTAAATATATAATATTTTCATGTGATCATCTTCTTTTTCCTGCTCACACATTCATGACTTGTTAAAAACATTAAAAATATTCTGGTTTAGTTCCAGTATCGGGGCACAAGAATTTTATAGGAAAAATTCAATGAATAATCAATTACCTTGGAAGGTGTCTCTTGATTTCGACTATTTGTCCAGATATGAAAAATACCAGTGAATTGGGATGAGATAAATACTGTTTTCATACTCACTGACTTATATATTTAAACTAGTTTTCTATTTAAAAATAGTCCTACATTATTGTAAATATTAATATTTCAATAGTTTTCTTTTGAGAAGCAATACAAGTTAACATAAACTAAGCCAAAAAAACCTCAGAAACCACACATTAACATTTGTGTGGAGTCTTTTTAGCTTTTAAGCTTTTTAATGTTTATTGTAGTGAAAAAACACAACACTAATCTCTCAACAAAAATGAACTTACTAGCAAGGGCAGCTGTGACAATTTCTTCTTTCAACACCTTATTGAAACTTATTTGTAGTCCCTACTTTCTCAATTCAAATTACTCAGTTCTACATGGATGTACTTAGGTAGTATAGCTTAGCTAAATCTCACTGCAAGAAACAAAACTGGTCTAGTTATTAATTTCCACTGCTCATCTCACCTTTCTTTTTCCAGTGCAGCTTGTGGATGCCAGAAGTCTATGTCTCACTGCACCTATTCTGCCCCCATATCCAGCATCTGTGCCACTATATACAGGAACAGTTCCATCCATTTTGATGAATATTTAGGTTGGACTCGTGATCTATAGGTTGGATTCGATGACCACAGAGGTATTTTCCAACCAAATTGTTTCTGTGATAGGTGGATTAAAAAAAAAAAAAATTGGGTTGCTACTGTATTAAAAAAGTTTATGGAAGGCCTGCCAGCTAGTCAAAGCTGGGATTTACTAATTGGAGTTACCTTGATTAAAGGCTAGCTCCCAAAGAGCTCCTGTGGGTAACAGGCTTAACTTTAAGCATATGATCAATCCCATTACATTCACTGGCTTTAACTGGGCGGCTCATAAAATGAAGCCTATATTTAAAAGCCTTTCTGGATCAGAACCCAACTGCCTTAGAGGAGCTCAGGCTCGGAGCAGTGGTACCTTGTGACACCAGTATGATTCAAGTAACTGATGAACATAACTCTTTTTGTCCATATTCTGTCAAACTGAAAAGCTGTGGAATTTTGCTTACACAGGTCCTGCAAACACTGCCTGCCATAGGTAACTGGGAATGCCATTTCATCAGAGCTTGTAAACAAGCCAGACACAGCCTGAGCTAGTTTGGAAAACGAGGACAAGACACAAGAGTGAAGATACAGCAACACACTGATGCAGCCATCCTGCTTGGGCTGAAGCACAGCTTGCACCAGTGTCTCTATACAGCTGTGCATTCTCTGACATATTATAATAACCAAAATTGGCATTGTGACTCTAATTTAGACTAATCAAGGCTTTTCAAATTGTGCTCGTTATGTAAGACCACGTTTGCCAAATTCTTACAATTGCAAAAAAAAGATTGGAATATAAAGAGGATCTAATGTCTGGAAAATGGGTGATTAAGAAAGGTCGCATAAAATTGACAATTTTAAAAACACATACTCTTACCCTTCTCGTTGGAAAATAGTCCTAAAACAGTCCCCCAGGCTCTTGTAACTGGTTGGATCAGTTTTCCCTCTTTGAATTTGGAACCTAAAAAAAATACAATTTACATCACAGCATGAGAAGTCAGGGATTTTAAGTCACTTTTAACTTTCCAATTATTATATAAAAGGAGTTTTAAAGGGTTTTTTTACATCTCTGATTCATTATTATATACTGTTCCTGATATACTTATTAACACTGTTTTCATAGAAGCTGTTAAACCAAGGAAAAATAGAGCTTTAGTAGTAACTTTTTTTGTAGTTTATGGAACTCACAGTATAGCTATCACCTTTGACATTTACACCTCTTTCTAGTTGTTTGAAAAATAAGCTGTTAACCCTGTGCCTGATCCAAAGCCCACTGAAACTAATGTGTATGAGTCAAACTCTGCTTTTGAAAATCTGAAATGGAATACTATCATGTGTTGCTCTTTTTTATATCTGACACAATTACAACAAAAATCAAGCAGAGACATGAACAGATATTAGAGAACCATTCATTTTTCATAATTCAATAATAAGATGAACAATAAAAGTAAGCAATGAATTATTCTAATTGAAACCTCATTTTCTCTATTCACATTTTGACAACAATAAAAATTTCAACATGAAGCTTGTGGCCTTGAAAGGAAAATCAAGATTATGATTTAAGATTGTAAACTTCTTATTGTTATGATTTATGGATAGCAACAGTGAGTTTAACACATTATATTATTTTATTAAGTATCTCAGAGGATCCTATTTCTTTCAGTTTCAAAACTGCTGCTAGCACATTCAAGTAAATAGAATGGAGATATTTAGATTAATTTTTAGCACCATAACTTTTTTTTGAACTGCAAATTACCAAATAGCACTAAAAATTAAAAAGAATATTGCCGTTGGCAATTCCAGTCTAAAATAGCCCCATATCAGGCAATCACTATACTGGCTTTATCACTAGGTACAATAATAATTCTACACAAGAATTTCAAGGAATAATTCACATTGTAGTCAAGTATACCACATGCCACAGGTATACTGCTGTTCTGAGAAACATCAATTGTTACTTACTCTGATCACAATACTAAATCTCATTTATATGAGATAACAAACCAAGGTGTTTTTAACTCAAGGTTAAACAGCAATTTTCTCCTGTCTCAAAGAATTCAGTAGGGTCAAGTCAACATTTGTATTGTGGCAAAAGGCATTCATTGCTTTGAACATTAGTATTTGTGTGCTAATACATCTAAAAGTTTGTTCAATTTCAGGGAAAAAAATTCTAGTGATGCAATTCTTTGGGCAATTATGAAGGCAAGCCCACACCTTTTTTGGGAGCAGTTAGAAGGAAACACTGAGTCCCTCCATAGTCCTAATAAAAGTCGTTCAGGCACATCTGGGATCTCTATCTGGGGTAACCTCTTTTATTAGCACAAGAACTTGCTGCCAAGTTGGCAGGAAGAAGAATGCTATTCAATAGGCTTACACTCAAATAAGAGCTGGTGCATAACATTTTGTCTGAAAAGATCCCTTGGGAAGGCTAATAGTTGAAAAAAATGCCTCAATGCCATCACACAAAGTCCAACAGCAATAACAGCTACAGAAGCTTTTACATTGTGGCAGTCAAGCAATCCAAATTATAACAGAACCTAGTTTCTATGCCCCTTTTAATATATTTAAGACTTGATTGTTTATACATCTCAGCTCAAAATCAAAAATGTCTCTATTTTTCTTAAAGAAAACTAGCAAACACTCACCAGTAACATCTTTTTCCAAGTATTTAAAAAAGTTTTTAAAGTTTTCTTTACCCAAACTCTTTTCCTCAGCTTCCTGGTCTCCCTGTAAACTCAAAAAAGAATCACTGCTTCTAAAACAACCTCTGAATAATGCACTTTGCTCTCTTTCATCCTGCAAATGCTCAGCAATATCCTACTTGCATGTGTGTAAGGTTCTCCACTAAACTGTGCATGCAAAACTGTTTTTTGAACGGGGCTTTAAATCCAGAGTCACAGTGGATCTCAACAACATAATGAACATACTTATATAATTCTGTTTTACAGCTTACACATTAGCAGCTTCTCAACTAAATTTAAATTATTTAATAAAAATACATCTTTGATAGCAATAATGAAAGTAATGGCATAAGAAATGTAATAATCCTGTAGATGATTTATGTTTTATCGGATGAAGCATAACTCCTTGCTAAAGAAGTTAAGTCAAAGAAGCTTTACATTTATTTCAGATATTTGTTTTAACATAGATAAGACTTTAGTATTAAATGAGTCCATTTGTAACACTGAGTCACACAAATAACATATTCCTTCCTTTAGGGTTTTTGGATCCATTCCTTCCCTAGTAAATCTATTTTATAGCTTTAACAGCAATTCTAAAATACATGCCAATTATGTGCTTCAACCTGGATCTGTGAATTGGGTTCTTTGATTCAGAATTGCTTGCCTCAATAAAATCATGTGTAACTTTTTAATGAACTAGCTAATTGATCACCAGCACTTGTTATAAGAAGCTCAGGGAAGAGCTGAAAAAAAAATTTGTTTTCCTGGAGACAGCAGCGGCAGCCTCTATTAGTAGTCTTAATAACACAGAAGAGCTAAAGCATTCCCTTAAAGAAAACCCCAACCTGGCCTGTTTTTAATGATTGTTTAGAGGAATGAACACAACTGGGGGATATGTAATGGCTTTCTCTGCTTCAAATCCGTTCCTTTCTAAAAGCACTATAAAACCACTGAATTTCATGCATTTTTGAAAGTTGGATGGCTGCCTTGTAGCCTTTTAGATTTTGCTAGACCAAAAAAGATAAACTCCCCTCTAAATACCATTGGAGCACTAACTTCTGATCTAATAATGTTGAAGTGTGATGGCAGGCAGCCCTCAGTGACATGCTGAACAGCCATATGTGCAGGAATGCTTCCCCAGGGCTGGGATGGACGACCTCCTACTCACTACCAGCATCCAGGAAGTGTCAGAAGTCACTGGACACTCCAACACATTGTGTGTTTACTGCAAGCTTTATCCCCTTAAAAATGAGCATCAGGCTAACTTTCCTTCCCTGTCATTTTCCTGCTTCTTGGCTTTCTGGGCAGAATTCTGGGCACTCCCACCCTTGCAATGTTCACAGAGCTGTGGGAGGCACTTTGCACCCCAGGTTACCTCTTCTTACCTGGGACCAGTCAAGGCATTTACTGCCTGCCCCCTTGGCTCCTTGCAGCTCCCATATCCATCTCCCATGCTATGAGGGACCTCACATTTTCCTTTTCTGGCTTGTAGCAGCAGTCCCAAGGGCTTGGTCTTCCCTGTCCCCTTTGAATGAACAGTACCTTTGCAGTAGCTTCATTAGATACCAAAAGTGCCCTGCTAATGTTTAAGAAGAGAACATTGGTGTCCTTCCCTGTTCACTACAGAAGACTCATGGCTGGGATCTCTGTAAAAAGTGGGAACCATGTAAAACTATTTGAGGTTTTGGGGTCTGTTCAAAAGGCATTGGAAACTGATGACCTAAAACCACGAAAATATTTTAACTTACCCACACTAATCAGCACTAAAACTTCTACCTGTGAAATGTATAAACCTAAATTATTGTTATTTTAGTAGCATGAGAGAGAACATTTTTTAATGGCTATAACAGTCCTTGATCAATATGTCTCAAGTGGCTCTGCCTGAAATTCCATAACGTAGAAGACGCTTGAGTTCTTTCACCAGTTCTCCAACCCACTTATCATTTAGCAAGTGAGCCATCATTTTGTGGAGCAATGACTCTACATAAACACATGCATCTGTTTCCAGTGCCTAACTCCTCACAGTCGTTGTTGGTTTTTTAATTGCCAGAATTTCATTCTGAGTTCAATAAAATCCTCACTCCAGATCATGCTTTTCTGACCCTATTCCTATGGCAAAAGTCCTCTAGGTAATCTTTTCTAATAGAATCAATATCTATATAGATGCTTTCTTAAAAAAAAAAGATCTCACATCCCTCTATAATTTGCTAAATTTTTTGTTCATGTTTGCTGAATATCTCATAAAAGTTGCCTTGTGGATATTTGCTACTACATTATCCAGGTATTTCATGTTTAAAGCTTATTTACCACAACATTACCTAAAAATCCTCCCTGCTTTATTTACTGGAGAAAGATTTCTAACTCATATTGACATTGGTTTAGTCATCTTAAAATCCAAAAGGAAGAAATCAGTATTTTTATATCTAGATTGAAGCACATAATGAGCATTTAAGTCCCAGTTATGTAGGACAAGCTCAATGTGATACAGAGCAGTCTAGACTCATCAAATTCTTGCCACTGGGTTTGCAAAGACTACAGTCTCATGCACAAATTCCAGAATTTCTTGCTGTTTTTATGCAGCATTGCTGACTAGTTTCTCAACCACGAAGTTCAGAGGGAAAGAAAAACACTGACTCAGAGAACCAAGCTTTATACCAGGCTGCAGGGCTTGCCAAGGAGTGGCAGCCTTAGCTGGATTTTCCTTCTCTGCACATCTCAGTAGGATTTTATTATAAGTTCTACTCAGTTTTTGAATACAGCTCCTAACATTTCCATTCATGGTTGGGGTTTGTGCAGTACCAAAGCAAATAAACTTAGGAACTGACGTATATAGGTGCTATGAAGAAGAAAATTACATGGCATAACAACAAAACAATTTAAAATATCTGTGCAACTTTAAATTTAAAATAGCTTTTATATAAATGTAGGGTTTTTTGAAAACTGAAAACATGTATAGCTATTTTGCACTTTCAGGAATTCCCATGATTCCAGACACTCCTAACTGTATTTACCTCACCCTCATATGTTGACAAAAAATGTATAGTCTGAAGCTTTATATAAATATACATTGTTTAACAGTTCACATGCTTATAATAAAAAGAAAAAACCCAACTGCATTATATATTTAAAAGATTTTGATTTGTTAAGTTAAACATTTATTCAGGTGTTTCTATGAGTGATATCTACTGATGCTGACATTTTATGCAAAACTTTGGACTGGAAAATGAACCTCAATAATATAATTTATTTCACTTTTTGGCTCAAGTCCTTTGAGTTGCTTATGTTACTTACAGGATAATAACTAAGTTGAGAGCATAATTCTGCCACTTATTTTAACAGTAAATCATAGGAGCTGTTAAAGAGCTGAATATTACTTTTCAAACCAAAAAAAGCCTAATTATTTTAAGCAAAAGATAAAAGTTTTGCTACTGCAAAGGTCATATTTTGAGTGTTCTAGTATTGTTACGATGATTATTTAACTGTGAAAAGCATATAAGAATATAGTAAAGCAGGTAAAGAACAACTTATTCCAGTCATTCTCCATACTAGCCATAGATTTGTCTCAAATGTATGGTAGTTAGATTTTTGGAGTTGAATTTTCTTATGGTTCATATTTACTTTACAGAAATAAACCAGAATCACAGGTACTAAACCATTAAAAAAATTATTTCAAAATTCATCACGATTAATTTTATTTTGTTTGAATTGATGCTTGTTAAGTTTATTCATCTCTTTGAATTTTGGAGGTATTTGTTGGGGTTTTAATAAGAAATAAAAATAGTAATAATGGAAACAATTAAAATAATTGTAAAGATACCCTGAGAGCTTTCTCTACGGAGTTGATTTTTTATATCAATTAGAACATCAACTATCAGCTATGATGGTAAAATAAAAAAATTAATAGAAACTGATGATTTCTCACATTTACAAATGTGTTTATCAAACACTGCACGTCATAAATGTGTCCATTCCACACCTGATCTCTGTCTTATTGCAATCCAGATCTGTTCTGGCCCCTTGTTGTCTGATTTGTAAAATACCTCAGAAACAGCCATGAACAATAAGTAGGGCAAAAGGAGGAACCACCACCAGCAGATGAGAAAGGAGCAACTACCCACATCTGAATATTCATGGTATATTCATGGGGAAAGTTACAGCTACATCACAACAGACTTAACAATTTACAGCATTGTTTAGAAGGAACACATTGGCTGCTCTGGTCCCAAACTGGACCCAATAAGATCATCACCAGCTGTTGCCTCCTTTAGATTGGCTAAAAGCAATTTGAACCCTCATAAAACACTTGATCTAAACTCTTCCAGCCTTGATGATGAGAACTTACCATCCATAGCTTACTCTGAACTTACAATTTGTAACAAATATTTTCCCTGAATGAAGTGCATCATTGAATACAAAAGTCATAAAATGTTAACCATGACAAAACAGCTTAGGTGTGTCACTGATACTCTCAGCCAGTTTTCTGAACGTGACTCTTGCTCTTAGACCAGAGACAAGTACACTAATCAGAAGAACTTTATTTTTCCTGTACTTCCTATTCCTTTTACAAATTACTTTCTCCTCTCTTGCTTATACATTCAAGCTAAGCAGCACATAATTCCATCAAAAATATAAGTGGGAAAAAGAATGCAGCACATTAAATAAGTTTTTATTTATTTAATTTTTTAGACATTAAAGATGTGTTTTTTCAGCTAATAATGAAGAACTCTTCTGATGTTTTTTTCTCCTGCCTTAATTCTTCCATTTTGTGCACGGGACAAACACACAGTAGCTATAATATCAGAATGAAAGTTTTCTTTACATGTTTAAAAAATATTAATGAAAAAAATAACTTGACCAGAAGCTGATCACATTAATCCATTTAACTATTTCATGCAGATCTACCCTGGTATAATTGCAAATGAATAACAAAAATAACTAGCCACAGTACTTACATATGAATAATTTCATTTTTTCCCAAGGAAGAAATTCAGCAGAAACTGAGTTCAAACCATAAATATTTTAATAATTTAATTCCATCAATGACTGCGCATGTGGAGGGGGAGTTCTAAACAACAACAACAAAATGAGTGAAAACCAAAACCTTTTCATTCCATGCTAAAAAAAATTCAGAGAAACCTCATGAACGTGCAAGTTCCATTTTGTTTCAAGGATGAAAATGCTGAGAACACTTGAATTCATGTTTCACAGCAAGGTGAATGTATGGATTGAGGCTCCAAGCTGGAGTCCTCTGCACCCACTGCAGGTGCACAGCAAGAGCTGCCTGTCTTCCAGCCCAGCCTCGTGTTTCTGAGGCCCCAGGTACAAACTGGCATTCCATGAGCTCCTTGTAAGTACCACCAGCCTCTCCTCATGGTTAGGGACTTGCAAACAATACATAGTTTTATTATCCTTTAGAAATGGCTCCAGCGTTCCTCTGTGTGAAAAGCCCACCCACAAATGCTGCCAGAACAGGAACAGCCCCGCTGGCCACTCTGCCCATGGCTATGGACAAGGTACAGTTCTGTCACTGGAGCTTTGCTTTGGCTGCCTACATACAAGCCCTGAGCACAACATAAGATGACAGCAAGGATCATGAAAGGGGCAGCTGTTCGAAAGATCACTCAGTATTTTGTGTGAAGGATTGTGCAATACACGTGATCTTAACACAACAAGATCAGCCAGGATGTGCTGACTGTAAAAGAAAAACGCAAATTTAAGCACTGCTGTGTTTTCTGTCTACATCTTCCTGTGTATAAGGCACTTAGTTACTCTGGTGAAAGACTCTGCTGAATACAGTAATGGTAAAAGGAACATTTTGTTTTTTACAGTGATGGTTTATTTCTGAAATTTTTGTAATCTCTATTTCCGAAACTTTTGTAATCTCTATTTCCTAAGTGAAAGCAACATCCCAAAATCTTTTTGAGCCTTATTTAAACTGGACAAACCATTCAAAATGGCACCATGAGGAATAATTTTGTATTCTCAGAGATGATGAAGCTATTTGTTTGATTTTAAGTCACTCATAGCCTAAGACATCAACAGAAGAAATCTGGTTTTCATTAGTTTTGAATAAAGTCTTATATGTTTTCCTTCAAAACAGCTTATAGAGAAACAATGGAGAAACTGATGAAGAATATAAACTAATGACTAGAAGACATTTCACAAGGAATCATATATAATATGATAATTATATTAAGAGCCCAGTATGCAGCCTCAGTTAAGGGAAAAATGAGAATATGGTTTGTCTAATTTCAATATGAAACATGTTCCTGCTCAAAAATGTCCAGGTTTTTATCTCAGTTTAACTTCTTTTACAAAATGTATATCCTCTCTTGACCTCTTGCTGAAAAGCAATTCTTGTCTCCTGTGACATTACTGCGATCTGTGACCCTTTACTGAGCGTCTGCAAATTACAGCTGTTAAAAATTTTAAATGTAGGTATGAACATTTCACCTATCAATTAAGTGATACACAGTTAGAGGAGTAATTTTGCTGCCATTAAAAAGTAAGGGTATTCTCCATTACTCCAAAGAGATGCAAAGGCAAATCTCAACACACCTTTGTAAAATCAAACACATCTGATTAGCCATAGAAAGGCTTCAAATGAACACTTACTGATCACTACTGGACAATACCTGAAATACAAACAGTAATCGGCTCTAAAATCCTTCCAATTTCAGAAAAATGTAATAAAGATCTACACATCAACTGGAAAAAGTCATATTCTTCTTCTGCAATTTTTATAGAAAGGGCAAAGTATTTCTACACAGTTTTCTCAACAAAGCTTTGATTTCAGAGTCTGTTATGGAAATCTCACAGCACCTCTCCTGAGAAGGCAGAGAAATTTTTGCGGCTTTCTGGCATGAAGATGTAGGGGGAGGATTTTTTGGTGGGTTGTTCAATACTTTTCAGTGTCCATTAAAATTTTAAATTCTTTGATGAGATCAATCTGATCACAGCTGAATGTATTCTTGATTTTTTTCAGTGTTAAAATGATTTAGCACCAAAAATTTTCAAACCACAACAAAACGTACATTACATTTACTCCCTAAGGTTAAAGTAAGAAAGATAACAAAAAATATCTTTTCCCCCAAAGGAAAAAAATGGTCAAACACAGAAATCCAAATTCATTTTCAGAGGAAAATAGCCAAAATCAAATTGTGGGTTGCTGAAAGAAGTGTTAGTTTTGTGCCAGAAAATATTTGAAAGGGAGACAATTTCATTAATATATTGTGCCTGAGATTTTTAAAAGACTGGAAAGGATACAACCAAACTTACTCTACTGAAAAATATTGCTAAATACCCTGCATTTGAAAACATTAACTCACATGCCCTTTCTCATTAACAGACAAACCTCTTTAAATGACTAACAGCTAATTCACATAATATGGACATTCTCTACTATGCATGTGCTGCTTCCAGGAAAAGTTTATTTTTTCCCTATTAAATTGTATGGCTAAGTGACAGAAAATATACAGACTTGAACAAAACAAGGAAATTCTGAGTTAAAGACTGAAACTCAGCTCTTACCCACCCAACTGCGCCCCAATATTACAGTTTATATGGAATTCATTATTGCCCAGTGCTGAGTGATCTCAGAATTCTTAACCTACAGTAGGACAAAACAAGGCAAGTTAAGGATGAAATTTCCTCTGAAGCACTATGACTTTCACTGTTGTGGTGACTTACAGTGAAACCAGCAAAATATTGGAGCACCTGCATTCTGCAATTCAATTTATCAGAAATAGTGCACTTCTGTAAAAATCAAAACAAAAATGTATTTGCTTAACTCTAAGGAAAGTTTCCTGTGTGCTCAAATTGTAGCTTGCAGTTCATTTAGAGTTCACAGATACATAAAAACACATTCAAGAAATTCTGGTGCAACACTAAAATTTATCCCAGTATGCAAGGAGAAGCCTTTGACACCTAAGAATATACTATATTAATTCACTGTATGAAGATAAGAAGAAAAATAAAGAAAATGAGTTCTCACAAATTCAAAGTAGTGGAAAAACAGCAGTTATTTTCAGATTTCAGTAGACTAATTTTTTCTTTTTCTAACTCATACTATTAACAGTTAACAGCAAAAACTAATGCTAAACCAAACTCAGGAGAATCTAGAATGCAGGTTGCACACTGAGGTCAGAAGAAGTTCGAATATTCAAAGCTGTTTTTGAATCACAGTTGTTGCTACAAAACTGTCAGGATACTTTTATTTTTTGCAGAACCAAACAGTCCCATACAATGAGATTATTTTTCTTATTTTTAAATACATTTTTAAAACTACCAAAGTTTAACTTCAAGCACTTGACATCTGAGTTTTAAGCAACAGAAAATAATGCTGTAATGGAAACACTAACAGGCTCTTGACAAACAGCCGTGTAAGGCTGCACCTTTATATCACAACAAACTCTTCCAGCTGAAAAAACTCACTCATTACCCAGGATGGTGTGGAAAAAAGATCGTTGTTGCTTCAGGAAAGACAGTTGCTTGAAAATTGGCAATAAAGTGGTGAAAATTATAAAAGAACATTACTTTTTTTCCCTCTGAACTCAACCTAACTACTCCAGAAAGTAATGCACAAATCATTCATTATAATGAGTCATAACAATGATTTGTGATCTTCCAAGTTTTCATTTTACGCCCCTCTGTTTTTCCTTAAAGACAGGAGGATAGACAAAGACTGGAAACTTTGGGTCATATGGATCACGGCACCACTGCTATGTCTGGAATTTTCTTATAAATATCCTATTGCTCTGAGGTTCATAGGCCTGACTGAAACAGCAGGGACGATCTCATTTGTACTTTTATAGTTGTAGAGGGATTTGCAAGAGTTAACACAATTTTCCATAATATTTCTTACCGACTTCAGGAATAAAGGGAGAGTTCCCTTTTTAATCAGTATCTGAAACATTGTTAAGTCTAAAGGGAAACAGGAATTCTTTCAGATTTAACAAGACTTTTCCAAGTGCTGATAATTTTAAAGGTACAAAACAAGGCAACTTCAGAAAAAGAAAGGATTTCAGCAAAGTGTTTGTGGGCAGCAATCAGTCCAGTAGTCTGGAGGATACACTTTTCAGCAGATTTTACTGCTTTCTTGTAGCCTTGTGCCTTTTAAAAATTAAAAGATTATTTTTCCAAAAAGAAATGGTAAAAGATTCCTTTTGAGTTCATGAAAATATTCAAATCAAGGAAGTATTGTCAAGTTCTGTTACAGTGATGTCTATCTCAGAAAACAAACTGTTCCACTAACCTCCAGTGGGAAGCCAGAAAAGTGCCTTCATTTTGTATAGTCACAGAAGTCTTTAAAGACATTTTGCTCACATTCTTCTCCAGGCAGGCAGGCAGGCAGGCAGGCAAACTATGCTAACATGGCTGATCTGACTCAGATACTGAGCTTGAGGACAGAAAAATAGAGAAAAGAAAAGGCAGTTCTGATGTTATCCATGCAGTATTTCTCAGGGGCTACTCTTGTGTTTCCTTACCACATTGAGAACCTCTTCCATGTACACATTTATAAGTCTGCAAGTACACATAATTCTTTATAATGCTGCACAGATTCAAAGAGAAAATTAACTGAATTATTCAATTCTTGAATGCCTACTGCTAAATAAAATAGGCTTGTTGAAAAATGAGTGCTGGAAAAAAGTGATTCTGCATGCTTACACAGAAATAATATGTAATTACTATATATACATTATTATATATAAAAATGAGTAGGATCATGACCTTGTTGGCAAATTTCTGTGTCTTGTCTAAGACTAAGAGTGCAACAAGTAAACCCTTAAGTGTTCAACATGTAGGCGTAACCCCTCCCATCCTCTTTTTCTTAGCACATATGCTGGCTAATGGGAAAGGCAACTCTTAGAACAGCATAATTTATTCTTTTCCTAAGTTATGCTATGATTCCTTCAAAGAATTATCTGTATAGTGGTTTGCTATGTGATATGATACTAGCAATAGGTTTAGCTGCTTCATTTTGGGTATAATCTTTGTGCACAGAAATAGGGATCCAAGTGTTTGCAGGAACCAACTTTCCCTGCTACGGAGTCTGAAATGTGCCCAGTCTGAAGTATGAGAAGGACCTGCCATACCTAAATTTTGCGGAGTACAATAAAATTATCCTTGTTAAAAATCTAAAGTTTGTCCATTTTCTGGCCTGAACCCCTTCCAAGAATAGAGCTGACCTTAAAGATCTGTATAGAGGTATCTCCAGTTTTATTACGTGCAGGGGACAGATTTTAGCATTTTTCATTTTCAAAACTCTCTTGAAAATGCAGACAGCCATCCTGCCTAACAGCTAAGAGATGTATCACCCACCAATTTATTAGAGGTCATAAGATGCCAGCTTGTCATTAGAACAGGCAGCAGAAACCACAGTCTCAGAATCGACAAACACTGCTGCTTTTGTTGGAAAGTTTTCCCTATGAGCCTGTGGTCTGGGAAAAGGGCAAATAGTGAAAGTCAATCACAGGGGAATGAGTGATGGATATATAGGGAGTGAGCAAAACTATGAAAATAGGTGGGATAGAAAAGTGCTGAAGAAACATGATATATTGAGCAGATGGAAAACCTTGAGGCAGATACTGGTGAAAATATGAGCAATGTATCACTGCATCTGTTCCTTCCTTGTCCTCTCTAAAACCTATCAACAAGCACTGCAATTTTGCAAATTTCCCTTCTCTCTCAACTACTGCATTCAATGGATAGTATTAACGATATCTGAATTAATATGTGGTATTCATTTACTGTACCATACTTAATCAAATTATAATTCTTAAATTCATCAGCTCTCATTGACAATAAAAGCCACTTAAAATATATATAACAGAAAGATCTTTTAACTTTATATGAAGTGCTTCTGTAGAACTTTCTACCAAAAGTTTTCAGAGGTTTCCCAGGTTTATGCAGTATCTCATCTCTAATATCAAGGGGCGTCTCTAACAAAGTTCTTTTCTGGCTCAGTGATATTCCTCTGCTCACTGTTCTGTTTAATTTCTGTTTATATTCCAGTAATTGCTGTTTTCCTTCTCACCACTAGAGTATATGTAGGCACAAAAATAGGTTTTCTAAAATATACAGAGAAAATACAGTGTGACTTAAGGAACTAATTTTCTTTTAAGGAATATGTGCAGAGGAATGGTTCTATGTCCACACCACTGCTATAATTTATGTCAGAAGAATAATATATTTCCAGATTTGCTTATATAATGCCCTCTAAGTAGCCTGCAAAATTCCTGCTCAGGGTCAGGATTGTGTACTATGAAACATTTGACTTGTTTAATTTTTTGTCACTTGGTTTCTGTCCCAAGGGCTATGACTGTGCAAAGTTTCAATTAATACATTGAAGAAGCTCGTTAACATAGATGATATAGCCAGTTGCAAACATTTATTAAATATGACTTCCTGCTGTCAGAAGTGGAAGAATTCTCAAAGTGAGCACCAAACCTCGGCCTTCAGGGGTAAAGACCAGCAATGAGTAGCTCAGGGGTAGATGAATAGCTTTGAGTAGCTGTGGGAGTAGATGAGTGTTGTGAGTGAGGAATGATAGTCTTAAAATGCTGAAGAGAGTCTGAATCAATCAGTAATAAATCACTTTCAACTCTTCTCTCTGCAGAAAGAGCTTTGCATACAAAGAAAAAGAAATCTCTTTTAGAAAAAAACCCCAGCTGACTTACATGGCATTTACATAGTTGATTGAAGATGTATTTTATAAAATGACTAAAAAGCCATTTATTTAGACAAAACAAGTGTTCATTAGATTTCTAACAAGTTTTAAAACAGAAGCCAGAGTATGAAAATCCCCACCACATTATTTCATATATAAACCCAGAAACTGCAGGAAATGCAGATATGATAATTTGAATGGTTTTATCCATGCATGCATACCCTTGTCTTCCCTGTAATTACAAGGACTAGAATTGTCTGTATTATGAAGGAAAAAAACTTTTCAGGAATAAAAAATAGATATACCACTAATCCTTCATATTTCTTATTATGCTTGATACACACTTTTATGTTAGTTAACCAAATCTAAGTCAATAGATTGACATATACCGTAGAGTTTAGATACTAATTTAACACCTCTGCATAAAGTTAGAGAGGAGATTTATAAAATCACTTTGAATTTATTATTTCTAGAAAGAGTAGACAAAAGTCTTTGAGGATTAATTTCATGCTGTGGGTTAAATTTCACTCTCACGATAGGCCAGCTATTGCCTGGGGCACTACAGATAATGAACCTGACAAGGGATTAGCAAGGAAATACTTGTGTTATTATAAATCGTGTACACTTCCCTTTCTAACCAACTTCATTCTTCATGACATTAACAAATTACACTCTTTGTCCATGTTTCAATATAACACAAAATCATGAATGATCCTGAACCAAAAGTACATTAGATAAGGTCTTCACAAGGCATAAATAGCTACTGAATTTAGTTGAAATATCCAGACCTCCTGAAGTGAGAACCTAAGACATTTTATGTCAGATATCTCCAAGACCCAAAGAAACATTTGCACATAAAATCTGATTTAAGAGTATCAGCTGATGCAGTCAAAAATATTTTATAGACAAACATGTACAATATATTAAATGTAACCCAGAATCAGAGGAAATTTAGGGAGTATTAATCTACCAGAGAGTCTAAAACAACCCAAGCAAAAATGTTAATCACTTGGCTTCACTGTAAATACTGGGTTTACTAAAGACATCAAACACAATTTATCATGTGTATATTCTACCAGAAGTTCCAGTAATGATTTTGTGCCCAAAGCCAGTAAGAATATTTATGAAGTAAATACAGATATTTTCTGTATTTGATCCTTTCATCCTTCCATTTCTTGAAAAGCTTCAAACTTTTACGTGCAAAAACCAGCTTAATTTCTGGACAATCCACGCTGAGCTGTGCTGCCATGCGATGCTAGTGAAATTGCATAAAGGCTAAAGTGGAAATCTGACATCACAAACTGGACCCTTTATTTATACACTACCACACAAACAGAAAGGCAAGCAAGAACTCCGAGCTCTGAACCTTCTTCTGCTGACCCAAATCAGCTTAGGATGGCATTCCTTGTATTTTACAGATGGTAGTATTACTGCTAATGCCTTCCGAAGGGAAAAAGAATCCTAGAAATGGTTCTCGTAACATACCCTTCTGCATGTTTCAAAGGAATCAAGTGCAACCAAAAAGAGCAATTTTTTGTACCCAATTACTCTCCCATCTCCTTTGAAGCCAAAGCCTTTTCAAGAGAAACCATCTCCAGGCTATGGCACCACATAGTTTCTAATCATCACATGGTAATTGTCCATGCTAAAATGCTCAGAGATTTATTAGTGCTGGATTGCAAAAGGTGTGGACAATTTTTTCTTTTATTCCTCCTATCAAAAGAGCCTGCACATGAGCCCTTACTAATGCTCCCTTAGACTCTCTGAGAGAACATGACCTGTCCAGTTGTTCCTGGAGAAAGGCAACTCTTCCCCACCAAGCTGGAAAAGTATCCAGTTTCGTCTCTTTGCTCCTCTATCTGCAAGCCAGTGAGCTCTGCTGTCCCTGGCAGTAGTTACAGAATGTCACCATGAGTCACACTGAGCTGTGCCAGGTGACTCAGACCTACTGCATGGCCTGAATTTGCCACTCTGAGTCAGCATCATATAAGGCCAGGCAACTGCTCTCGTAACTGAACCAGCTCTGCATCCAACCACCTCCATCCCCTGAGACCAGACCTTTGGCCAAAGTTACTATAAATGAAGGACAAATCCTATTAAAATGACAACTGAGCATGCCCTTATAAATGAACACTTGGACAGTGTAATGAGTCCTATGTTGGAGCCCTCCACACTTTTCTACAACTGAAGGTGCTGCAGACTGGACTAGCCAGATTCAGGAGGGCTTTGTACTGGGAAAAGCATTGCTAACATCTTACACTTTCCACTTGGAATGTAATTTGGTGAGTGGCTGCTCTGATGGCAGAGCCAACTTAAGATCACTGCTTGTTGCCAGACACTGTTTTGCTGATGCAAATATCTACAATGATGTGGAGTAGAGAAAAAACAAATAGTCCCCACCCCTACACCCCGAGATTACTTTATTTTTCATTAATTCAGTGCTGCTCTTCAGTGGATGCCCACAGTTCTCACCAAAATCATCACAGATTTGATTTAAACAATTACCTTCATCCTCCTGATGCAGTTTGTTCTGTTTTCTGCCACAGGATCTCTTAAATACCATATTCAGCATTATGAGGAATATCATGACATGGTATGTGTCTCCCTGTCTCAGCAAGAATTAAGCTTACAGCAGAAAGTGATGCCTTCATTTAAAGGAGTTAAAAGGAAACAGAGCAAGTAAAGAACTGCCCGAAACTGAAGTGGAAATGAATTGGAGAGGAAGAATCTGGGACAGGTTGTTAAAAAGGATAAGGAAGAGACACAGAAGGAACAGATTTGGTGGAAAAGAGCAGCCACTAGTGTAAGATGAACTAAAAACAAAAAAGATTTTCAGACATAGAAAGTTAAAAGAAAATTAAGAAGAAATCACAGGTTGGAAACAGACATTAAAGAAATATGGGCCACAAGAATTTGCAATGATTTATACACTATTCATGACATATACTTTAACAAAATCCTTTTAATAATTTTCACTAATTGCATCATGAAAATCATATTCTCTGCCTGTCCATCATTTGTTTTTGGAAGTGGCAGGTTCATTCTGTGAAACTTCTTAGAGAAAACTTTCAACTTGAGACATTCCCAAAAGACACAACTCTGAAGGCAGATATATAGAAACAAAACTGTGCAACAAGAAGTTTATTTTTTCAGATCCCTTCCTTTCTAACTCCAAAGAAAAATGATAATGTGCAAAAGAATCAGGCTGCATCAGGAATAGGGATGCTGAAGATGGTGTTTAACATGCAGAAGATTTTAAATATGGTCATGTGGCCCATGTTACTGTAGAGACATTACTAGGGATTGTACAACTCACAGTTTTCTGAAAATTAATCGCTTTAAATTCAGACATATTAAATTCATTTAGGAGGGAATAATAGTGTATATTGCTCAGTTGGCCATTACTTGAATAAAAAAATCTCAGTTTAAAACAATCTTATGCTATACTTCTAACCATAGAATTGCTCACACTCTACTTTGCATTAAACAATTTACATTCACATCTGTCACATATTACTTGTTGTCTCTTTTCCCCTTTCCCTAAGGAGAGCTTCTTGTTTTGACAGCACCTTGTTGTCTGTACTTCTGTCTAACCCTTGATTTATAAAGGAATAATCACAAAAATACAGTAATTTTTTTTCTAATTTTGATATTTCACTTTTATTGATTGTGCCTATGGAGGAAGAAGTTAAAGAAAATCCTACTAACAAATGGAGTAAGAGAAAGCAGAGATATACCTGATTACTAACCATCATCTGCTTTTAACACTGTTTTTCCTAAAGAAAAGCATAATTGGATATGATGGATAAGAACTGTCATTATCTTCCTCATAAGAGATCTGCCACTAGTTATGAGCTGGCCAAACTGATATGCTGAACCAATGTCTGACTCTTAGAGACTGAGAAGCTTCTATTAATTTATAGCATATACAGAGGAGTTCAGCAGAAAAATGCTTTTTCATGGACAATCAGGTGACAGAGACTCTCATTAGGATATGAATCTTTGATGATTGATACTCACTTCCACCCTAACAGGCACTAAAATCCAACAGACACCACTTAAACTCTAAACAATGCTACAATTTTATGTAAACACCAAAACCAGAATAGACTGAGCACATTAGGTGTAAATAATGAAAATGAAATACTCAATCCTATTTGTCAGGTGGTAATAATAGTTTACCTTGTGAACTTTTTTTTTGTCAGATTTTTTAAAATTCACAGCTAACATGAACTTTGAAAAAAGAAGAGCTAGGCATTGCTTGACAAGCTGGATTAATGTGTCTATCAGCATTAAGCCCTTGCTACACAGTGACATCTCTCCAGTAGGTAAACTGCCTCTGAGACTAATGTGTCTTCACTTATTGCTTCACTCCTCTATGCCTAAGTTCTGAAGTGCCAGGGGATACAAATGATCTTGTCTTCAAAATAATTTAAGGCCTGCTGTAATATAGAATGGAAAACAGTGAGAGCAAGGTCTTGTCAAAATGCAAAATCAACAGAGAGTGTCAGGAGGCAGAGTTTGCTGTCTGTAATGTGATCCTTCCACACACCATAATCTCCATTTTATTTTGCCTAATGAGGCAGGAGTTAAAACAGTTGACCTGATCAAACTCAGATGGCAGCCCTAAAGGATGAGCCCCCTGCTGCACTTGTGTCCCGACACCCTTTGTTACCTCCAAGTGAGCTGAGACCAGGCTGTGAACCATGTAAATAGGAGGCTTCCAGGTTAATGAAAAGCTGCAACACCCTTCTAAACCAGGACAGAAGGTTATGCTTTTCTAATCCAAAGAAAGTTTCATGAACCTCAGTAATAAAGTTTAATGAATGCTGGTCATTTTAAACCTTGCAAGTAGAGACTGGACAAAAGGTAATCTTTTCCCTAAAAAAATTCATTATTCTATAAGCACAGGTCAGCACATATTATTAGAATAACATGAATTTGTTTTCTTATGAGAAATTCAAATATATCAATTAAAAAGGGATGTCTTGGGAAAAGGTAGTTAATAGTTTTTATGAACTGATGTTTTTATTAGGTGATGGCATGTTTGCTGTTTCATTTCATTACTTATCTGCCAAGGAGTTTCTTTCAACACCAAATCAGAATCTACATGCTACAATCATGTAACACATTCAACTTCAGTCCATTTGCCCCAGCTGCTGACACAGATAAATCTTTAGCAGTGAGCAAAACATAAAAATTGTCTACATTATCTTTCAGCATGTAATGTAATTTGCAGTCTTTCACACAAAGGAAATAAAAATTGGAATCACCAAGTATATTCCTACATGTGACTTGAAGCACTAGACTGTGTTGGATATTATGTCTATGGTGTCTGCAGAGAGGCACAGAGAGCCAAGGAGTGTTAATTTGGGTTAAGTGAGTGTTCAGTTTTCAGTGTGATGGACAGGGGGTTATATCTGCTCTCAAAAGATCACATAGATAAAAGAAAGTGGATACGATATACATAAAAGTACCTCAGTGTGACTCTGGTGCTTCATTAATAAGTTTGAATACATTTCTGGATGCCTGAATTTTTTCTAACATGAACCATTCCATATTATAAAAGTTTTCATACTAACACAGAGAAAACACAGTAAATTAAATAAGTAAGACACTGATACCTGCAGAGTAAAAAAAAAAAATACAGGTTTGGTTTATGCTTGGCTTGTGCATTTATATTGTTTTAATTCTACTGAAAATTTATATTAATTTATCTGCCTTAAAGAAAATGTGAGTGATTTCAGATGTGTTATGCCTTAGATTTATCTCCTGTGTGGTCATTAATTTGTTACTTAGTCCATATTACAATTTTGTGTTCAGATTTCACTGGGCTACATTTTAGCCCCTTTTTCCTTTCCTCAATGAGGCACTTGTGACACCACTTTTCATACATTCCAGTAATCAATTTCAAAGCCATTCATCAGGATTTCAGAAGCCACTCCAAAAATTAGATACATGTGCTCAGTGTAAATGGGAATGCAGTGATTTATGACACAGGTCATTTGGAAAACCCATGAGTTCTTCTCCGGTGACATGCCAGAAATCACAACTATTACTAAAGGGCTGTGATCTGTTTATTATACAGCATATGGGAGGTGTGTCATGTCTAATTCATTTTTAATGTGTTACATTTTTTCTGGTTGATTTCTGAAAACAAGATTTACAGTTGTTTAGAGTTTGACAAGAATAGTAAGCTGCTGGTTTAGTTAATACATTTTAAAATGAATTGATTAAACTATCAGCCTGTCTGCACTCAGTGTTCAAGCTATGAAGGCAGCACTGTTTTAACGGCAACTACAGCAGTCAGCAGTTCTGTAAATCATGTGTTATGCATCCCAAAACATGGTATGAAAAATCTACAGATGCTTAATCTAACTGTCAGGAAAGAAACTAAATTCCTGGTTTCTATTCAGGTCGCAATCACAATTTAAAAAAAGGGTATTTCCAGAATCCCATTATCTCATTTACCTGCTCAAGGGAGGGATGAGTATGTTCCTGAATCATCCAGCTCACAAATCTTTGTCATTGCATCTGTTGGTAAGGTACTTAAAATAAGAGTGACAAAGCAGCTCTGTCACACACAGCACAAATCAAATGAAGTTTTTCAAGGTACTCACCACAGCAAAAAAGCCAGAGAAATTTTTTATTGCTTTGGTATTGGCACAATTTCTAACTTCTAGTTAAGCGTAAGCTTATAGAAAGTAGTAACTAAGTAGTTTCTAGTACAGATGAAGATGGCTTTATCAAGAACATAAGAGGGTTGTAGTCCTCAATGCTTCTTCCCACAGGATACAACCCTGTTTGCATGACACAGCTGCAGCAATGCAGGGATGCCCCCCAAACATTCAGGCAGAGGGCATCAGAGGCTATCATCCTGCCAAAAGTGAGGATTGAATCACAGCTAGCAAGGCTTTCTGAGAGAGACACCTCAGTGCTACGGAAGGGCTCAGCCTTTAGGCTGAGTAAGGATCTGTCCTAAACTCCAGCAGTCATGTACAGCCTGCTGGGACTGGATATGCACTAAAGCAGAACTCTTGCACATATTTGAAGTACTTAAATATTAATTCACCATATTTACTTTCAGTTATCTTTTATTCAAGTGTTGAATTTAAGTCAGTCATGTAGGCTTCCCTTCAGAATTAGTGCAGATACAAGTATTCCCAAAGTCCAGTTCATCCCATGTCCCCAAGATGGGAATCAAGGACTGATGGAATTACCTGTCCTGCACAGTTTTTCCACTCTTTCCCTAGACTACAGATGAAGCTGTCTATCTTTGATACACTGCCAAGGCTCTAGCAAGTGCCCTAAAGGAAAAGGGGCACATTTGTCAACCATTTTCTTAGTTGGCTGTTTGCATTTTCAACAGTCGCAGAATAATTTCACATGAAAATACAACCAGCTATTCAAAGTAGAGAGGTCACTTAAATTTGACAACAAGCTGTCATCACGTGTCCCCAGACTCCCACTACCATATCCTCAGGATACAGCACAGCTGGAGGTGTCCCAGTATTTTGTGGATGTCACCACAGAAGCAGCAATGGTAAAGTTTGGACAGGTAGTCCCCTTTGCTCTGCTCTCTTTGCCCACAAGACTGCAATGCCTGGGGTGGGTTGTGCTCTTTGGAACTGGGAAGTAGTCCAGACTGGAGGATGACAAGGAAAGGAAGAGAAGGTCTAGGATAAGGGCAAGGCACAGAAGAAAGTTCAGAGAAGAAAGATGGCAGACTCAACATCTCAATATCTAGAGCAGACATGTAGATGAACAAGCAGATTGTGGAAAAAAACCCCTATGTTTGTGGAGAAAATCTAAGATTGTGGAAAAGAGAGACTAAAATAAAAAATGCTTGATGAAAAAATGCAGCAGAATTATATATTAATGTGTACTTTGCTTAATCTCAGACAGGCACCCATAAAACATGAAATCACTGAAATTTAGTTCATTAAAAACTAAAAACAAGAGTGCTAATTTGATTAAAAAATAATGTCAGAGGCACCCAGCTACCACAAGGAGAAAATACTTTTTCTTAATTTTATGGGTCCCCTCTGCAGATAGCTTGACCCCTTTGTGTTTCATTTCTGACCATCTCAAACTTTTTTTCCCCACTGTTCTCCCTTTCAGAACTGAGCTGACTTCACATGTCTACTCCTGGTGGCTTTCCTCCCTCATGAAAAAATCAGGGAAGTGGAACTTTGTACAGGTTGAGGAAGGGCTAGAGGTCCTAAGAAAGGAATCTGCAGAGAGATTGTGAAGAAATAAAGGGAGAGTCTAAGCAGGAAAAGAAGAGGCAGGAGTCCAGGGACAGTGGGGAGGAAGGGGATGAGTTGTGGAAGAAGATCTGTGCCCAGGAAACGAAGAGAGTCTGCACACTGTGGTGGGGCCTCCCTGGGTTAAATTTTAGCCTTCGTACATTCATGAGCCTAGTGGAAGGAAAGGGAGAGTGGGTGACATGGTGAGAGAGAGAGAGGAGGAGAAAGAAAGAAGAATCTTACCTATGGCTCACAAAATCTGTTGAAGCCCACATCCAAAACATTTCACTGTAATGTGTGGTACAACTTTATACCAGTACAGTGAAACACTGAAATGGGTTCACCTATACCTTGACCATTTCTGCAATCCCATTCCACTCGTCCTTTCTCTGCCATTCTTTCAAAAGACTCCAAATTATTTTATAATAATAAATAATAAATTCATATTTAAAATTCATATTAAAATGCTCAGATACATTGTAGCTTTCACATGCAATGTCTAGAGATTTCATTAAATGTAAGGAAAAAGTATTTCAAAGTAATTTAATAAGAAAGTGAAAGCCACTACTTAGTGTATAAAAATTACTTATTGTTTGTTCTTGATCCAAAGAGACCACAACTTTGCAATACATTTTGGATGGAAGGTCAGAAAATTTAGTTCTATATGCAAAAAATAGTTTTAAGAAAACCGTTTTTTTCCTTTAGACTCTTTGTTTCATTTCTTGGTTGTTATTTTGGTTAGGGTTTTATTGGGTCAGGTTTTTTTCTTTTTTTTTAGTTTTAGTTTGAGAGAATACGATTTATCATCTGGAAGGAGAAAGACAAATCTGGTATTACATTTTATACAAATAGCAGGACTTTATTTGCTGACACATAAGACCAGAAGAAATTAAAGGGTTTTCTAAAGATACTTACTTTAATTACTATTTTATCTGTGAAATGTAGTTAGTGCTAGTATCTTTGAGCAGAAGACTTTATTAACTTGGTTAAGCCCCAGGCAGCAACCAAACTTCACACAGCCACTCGCTCGCTCCCCCACCAGTGGGATCAGGGAGAGAATCAGAAGGATAAAAGCTTGAAAATTCATGGGTTGAGATACAGACAGTTTAACAAGGAAAGAAAAAACTGCACACACAAGCAAAGCAAAACAAGGAATTGATTCACTTCTTCCCAGACAGGCAGGTGTTCAGACATCTCCAGGAGAGCAAGGCCCCATCACACAGAACAGTGCTTGGGAAGACAAACATCACTACTCCAAATAACCACCCTCCCTCCTTTTTCCCATCACTTTAGGTACTGAGCATAGTCTGGAGTATCTCTTTGGTCACCTGGGGTCCCCTCTCCTGGCTGTGTCTCCTCTCATGCACCCCAAGCATCCTTGTCAGTGTGGCAGTAAAAGAAGCAGAAAAGGCCTGGACTCTGCGTAAGAACTGCCCATAAGAAAAACACCTCTATCACCTCTGTGTTCAGCACAAATGCAGAACACAGACCCATACCAGCCACTGTGAAGGAAATTACCCCTGTCAAACCCAGCACAACTGGCACTAGAAACCTGTTTTCAAACCTTGTCTCCCACAATCAACAAGTCTGAATCATGTAAGCAAAACTACATTGAGACTTAAAGCTACTGTTTTAAAATATTAACTCTGTCAAGATCCTTAAGAAAGCTGGGATTTGCATGCAAATCAAAGAAACAGTAGAAGACAGTAGATCCCGAGAGTCAGAACCTTTTCTAAACTAGTCAAGAGAAGATTTAGAGCACGTAAGCTCCTGCAACAACAACAACGACAACCACAGCATGCACTCTACACCATATGATGTGTCATGGACACTGCACAGATCTACCATTTCTGTTTCAGTTATATCCCTTTAATCTGGGGAAAATGATTATTTTTTTTTTTTTTTTGGCAATATTTCTGGATATATCACCCACTATGATCCTGATAGAATAGACTAGGGATGGACTTCCAAAAGAAAAGCTCCTAAAATCAGCTCAGGAACCTTGTGGGAGTATTGCCCACAATTGAATTTAATTTTGAGATGCTTCCTCTTCTGGTTTTAGTTAGTCTTAGCTAGCAGTACTAGAAAGAGTTATTCAGAAAGCAGATACTTGTATCTTAATCACAAAAATAAAAATTCATTCCAGAAAGGGCATTTACCCACAACTGCCATGTACAAGCCTTTTTAGCACAGCTGATTTTAGGTCTTTCAGTGGTTTCCTTGAAGATTTAAACTCTTTCAATGTTTCCTCCATAAAGTTAACCAGCAGTGCTTCATAAAACTTAGAGAAGGAAGAATAGAATAATCCTATTGTTGTACATATATCTAGCAGTTTATGACAGAATTAAACCTTAATAACAACAACTGAAAGCATATTCTAACAACAATGTCAAGGATAAACATCAGAAATAGCAGACCTTTGTTTAAAACACACCACAGGAAATATATTCAGCAGTTGGAATTTATGAACGAGTGTTTATTTAAAACATTTACCTGTCTGAGGCTATTGTGAAGTGACCAAAAGCCAACATAGCTTTCTGTACTTGCAGAAAGACTACAGGAGAAAGGAATAAAATTCATTACCCATTTTCAAATTTCCCCCAAACTCTATGGTTAACAAATTTCAAAATTGTGAATTGATATAATAATTTTGTCTTTTCATTACTTTGATTTTCTATTCCTTATCTAAAATATATTCTACACATTCTCTGAGCACACTATTTTCTGTATCTCTCCCAAAAGCACGTCCTGTATAGTGGGAAGAAAAATCCAAAATAACCAGTCCTACACATGAATGAAAAGAAAATACAGCATCTACAGATATTTGTCTGTTCTTATAATTCTGGAAACAACTCCAGAGCACCAGGGAAGAAAGTGCAAGTGTTGAACACTATATGCAAGTCTAACATGTAAGATGGGTGGAATTTTTGTCTTTCACCATGATCTAAGAAAAACAAAAACGCTTTTGTTAAGATAAACACTGATCATCATTGACGATCATGAGGTATCCCAAATGAAAGCCACATGGACTTGCTGACCTGAGAACTATGAGAGCATGTCAGACTTTGTCTTGAGAATCTACCACAAGGAGTGAAAGAACTCCAGTGCTTTAACCATAACTTCATCGATTCATGCAAATGTTCTTGATCCTTGGATGGCACAGCGAAGATTTGAACAGAAATACGGGAGAAGATTCTTCTTTTGACACTTGTTAAGCAATCAAGAGGGACATGAAATGGTGTGAAAAACAGGACTCTGCTGTTTGAAGGGAGTAGAGGTGATGCTGAAACACACAAAGAATATATTCAGTGTCTGCAGCTACCAGGCCAGATTCAGCATCCCAAGGGGTAATGGTAACTTTTAAAGGAGTAAAAATCGATACAGATTTCTTTTTTCTTACAGTTCAAATAAAATGAGATCCAGCTGAAAGACTCAAGAATACAAGTAGTTTAGAACTACTTTGGAACTACTCTTGAGGGCCATAGTTGAAGTATCAGCTCAATTTCTGGAACTTGTTGTTGTATTACACACATGCCACACACACAGGACATTCAGGAATACAACATGAACAGCACTAAAAAAGAAACAAATTCTGTATCTTGAGTATGCATGATTCTGCACCTGCAGCAAAGATGCACATACAAGAATCATTTAAAGAATGGATCCATTAGACACATTTTTTTTTTTTTATTCCTGTGAGGAGCAAAAATGTGCTTCTATCTAGTTATTTTGATTAAAAGGAGTTGTAGGTATTGAAGAAATGAGAGGCAGGGATTAGTGGCTACAGTATTCACAATAGGATCAGAGACACAGTCAGTTCTTGCCTTTTACAATGCAGTTTGTGGCTGCACATGCTGGAGGAATGAACTTATCTGGAACATATATTTTAGTCTTGCCTAGAATGGTTTCTGAGCTTTGAATAAAGGATTATCCCATAGAGACTCAGAGGTCAAGGCATCTGTGAAGGTTTTGGGAAAGTCAAGTCCAAGTCTGACATCCGGTTCAGGAAGGAGGAATTGGAACTTGTTCTCTCACTTCATAGCTGTATGCTGTGACGATGAGATTACTGTCTATTCCAAATCAGAGTTCCCTCTGTCAGTTTTATCTTGAAATTAAGAATTTATTATATGATTTCTTCATAGATACTTAAATATGTAATAAATACGCACAGCAAGTTATGTTAAAATTCACAAAAATATTTCCCTAATGGCTTTGAAGTTTTTAATTGAGTCTCTGGATTAACACCTGAATACTCAAGGAACACATGACTGCTGCTGAGTCCATCATACTTTTACTTCAGTGACCAAGAAAATGAGGACAAGTAGATCAAACCATGGTGAGCTTCTGTTTAACTACATGACGGAAACCAGCACAGCTGGAGTCAATTCTTAGCAAATTGATCAGAATTCCTTTACTTTAACTACAGCTTAACTAATAAATAGACTTTCATAATTTTCTGCAATCAATCTAAATGTATCTTAAAAATTAGTGAAACATTTGATCTTGAAATGTTCACTAAATCTTAAGTACATAACTTTGAAGAAGTTATATAGCTTATCTTTCTGCCAATTTAGAAAAGAATAACTATTTATAATAAAAACTTGTTAACTAGGTAAACTGTAGAAGATGAATGTTCATAATTCATTTCCTATGTAACAAAACTGGTGCTTTTTTCTTTTGCAGAAAGCATATTCTAACTTTGTTATTCTGTTTTTTTTGTTAGTTTGTTTAAAGATATTTTTGTATCAACTTCTGGAATTAGTAGTAATCGCACTGAAAATTTGAAAAAACTGTATGCATGTTGATGATCTTCTGCCATTTTTTAAAGTAAGCACACTTCATACAACAATCCAGACATTTGTCTGGATAGATCTGTTTCTTTTAAGGGGTTTTTCAAGTATTCTGTGAACAAGACTATCTTGAGCTCCCTTTGAACATAACAGGAGCTTGGAAGATGTAATGAAAATACACTCTTTAAAAATGTAATTGATCTGGCTTTCGCCCTTTTTCCATGATTATTTCTGCAGTTACAGACTGGCAAAATCTGAAAGTAATAGAAACGTCCTATTTGCTAAAATAAATGAATACATTGAACTTCTTTTTTTTTTTTCCTAAAAGCCCGTGTTGCAATTCCTCCTAAGGGAGGAAAAATAACAAGAAAAAGATGGAGTTTGAACTCAAAGCAAACATAAAAGCTTTATTCACAAAAAAAAGTCAATTACACAACCCAATTTGTTTTCACCAGCAACCAAAAGAAAGCCTGGTTAGGATGTTGCAAGATCCAAACACCTTGGATCTACATGTTCCACCAAAGTTTATATTATAGCTATTTCTAAGAAACAAACTAACAATTAGAGACACCTGTTAAAAGTGCCTGCGCTCTGTTCACACTTCATGCAGTATCTTGAAGTGACAGCATATTAAAATGTCAGTGCAATTTTTTTCCATTACAGAAGTATTTTTAACAACAGAAAGTGCAATTAAATTGTCTGCTCCTAAGTATTTGTATATAACTTGCTTAGCAAAAAGAACTAAAGTACAGTGGTATAGACAGGAAAACTACCAAATATATAAATTTTAATACTAGAAAACATACAATGACAAAAGACGTACAGAAAAAAATAGTAGTTAGATTAACTTTTCCCCACGTTTTTTTTTTGTACTTACTAGGCACAAGATACATTTCTTATAAGATAGTTTTTCAATTTTACATGTATAGTCCCATATTGTAAGATAAATATTGCAGACAAAATAAATACAACCATGTTGAAATTATTCAAACTTTTGCATTTGATTTTGTGCCCATGCTACAACTTGCAATGAAACATTCTTTGACTTTTACCCTCCCAGCACATAAATATGTGTCTAACTCATGCCAGAAGTCCCTGAGAGGGATCTAAGCCACATTATGGACCATACCTGAGAAACAGAGCAAGATAAGCACCTTCAACAATTCCTACAGATCCCTTTTATGGGTATCACCCATACAGTGAAAGTCCATTTACAGCACCTTCACTGTTAAATAAAGCCAAAGAAAAACTACAGCTTGATAAAGTGGGTTGCTGTGGGGAAGGTTCACTTTAAAAAAAACCTGCTAATTCAGAAGAAAATTCCAAAATATATTTAAGTTTAAAGTTATCAAAATAGGATGTCCAACAAAACATGGTTTAAATATTCTGTCATGAACTCAAGCCCATGCATGTGTCCAGAACAGAGCATCTAAAATATTTCAGCCCCGTTTCAATGTTCCATGGAGTATGAATGGTGCTACAGAGTGGGAAAGGTGAAAAATGTGACTGTCTCTTAGAAATGCTGTGTATTTTGTCATTTATTTAAAGTCACAGACAGATATCACCCTGACCTTCCTAAATGTTCATGTCACACCAAATTATCCAGCAATATTGGTTTACTTGACTGATTATTCTGAGCTATGGGACTTGGTGGAATAGATTTAACAATACTGTAATCAAGGGTAAATTACTTTCACTCACCTTACCAACACATTGCCCCAGGTAATCACTTTGCAGCAGAATGATCAAAATGAACTGTCCCTAGGTATTTCTGCTCACAGCCTTAGTTTTAATGGAAGTAATATAAAATACAGGACTTTAAGCTGTATTTCATGAAAAGTCACGACATTTTCATCTGTATCACTTCTGCCGTGTTCCACTAGCTTCCAAAGCAGTAGCTTCATCATTTTGAAATCTGAAAATTTACTGAAAATTATGATTGACATATCTTCAAAGGACATCTTCTTCTAATATATTTGTCTTTGTTTTCTGAAATATGTCTCATCAAAACTTTACGTTTATTCTAAGTTTTATTAAGCTCTGGATAAAAGTCCTGGTTTATTTTTCAAATACAGAAGCATTCAAATACCAATATTCAAGATATCTGTGTGTTCAGAAGTTAACTTGTCTTAATATAGAAAAATAACCTCTTTCAAAAGGTGTCTGAATCACATTGTTCACATCAATTGAAATTTGGTGCAACTGCATAAATTATGTCTTCCAAGAGCACCTGTGAATTGACCTCGTGCTGTAACATTTATGATTATAACTTTATGATTTGTCACCCAAGACTCAAGTTTACATTATTCTTAAGCTATGTGATTAAAGGGGAGGAAGAACTGTGGGCCAAGCTTTTCAGAACTGCTATAAGTATTTCCACTGCACTCAGGCTAGCCAAGAGCACTGGAACTGCTGCAGCCCCAGCACACATAACACAACTCTGCTCTAATTGGTGCAGAATTCCTATTAGTCACAAGGGTCTGTACTGGCAGCCACAAAAAGCTGGATTGTAAAACATTCTGACCATTGATTCCTTTCCAGAATTACCTATTCCCACATAAGAGTTTGTGAGGAACAGGTGAGGCAGTCATTAATCCACCTCTACATCATATACCACCTAAGGACTTCTGATTCATTAAGAAAATTTTCCAGTGCCAAAATCTCCCTCAATGTCTTCTGAGCTGTCAGAATAGCACAAAAAGACCCTGCTCTTCTTATTCAACTGTTCTAAATGCTTCTGCTGGAAAAAATTATTCAAAGGCTGAAAAGCAAATTGAAATGGCATCATTAGTGCACCTAATTGATCTCAAAATTTGGTTTGGCTAATCAAGGAAAGGTTTCATGCGGCAGAATCAGCTGAATCTATGTGAACTACTAACCTGGTTCCACACATGTGTTATTCTCTGGGATTTCATGTTGTTTCTAATGGATGAGATGTTTTTCATGGTACTCAGAATGCATATGAACATGACACACTCATCGTCATTCTTTTATTACTTTTCTGATGATTCATCAAAATAGTGGGTGGAAAGTGTCTGAGTCAGTGAATTCAGCTCTTAATATCAGGTAATTCTGTCATATATGCCTTTATAGGTCACTTGTCTTAAGAAAGTGACTATTATAAAGACAGGAGGCTTTTTGCCTCCATGGTACCTATTCTTAGGTATCACAAGACAAAGGATCAGAAGGCCATCTGTCCTAATATTTAGTCTTTGTCTATAGAGGATCATCAGGCCAGTCAGTATACAGCAAGATGACAAACATTAACCCTCTGTATTTCTAGATGTCATGATTCTGAACCTTGGGCTTCTTGTTAATTATGTCCTTGCTCTCTCCATCTAACTATGGGAATAAATTTAACATATGGCACTGTACTTATTTCTTTATACAGGTTTAATTCCTACCTAGAGCACAATGCTTCATGTTCCATAATTTCCATGCTGTTCATCAGAACTGACTGAAAAAAACACACATCTGCTTGGAGAGAGACTCAGTTTACCTCCTTCCATACTCCTTCCTCTCTAAACACATTTTTTGCTGGACAGTTTTGTTTATTTGTTTGCTGGTTTGTTTGTTTTTCAAATATTCTTCTTTTTGTTGTTGAATTAGTTTTTGGCCAAGTTAGAGAGCTGAATCTGATGAGTGCAGGGCTGACATGAGGGAATATGAGGCTCTTTTTAGTAGCCATGAATTAGCATATCTGCTAAAGCTGTAATATGAAATTTCCACCCTAATTACATATTTCACTGAAAAGTTAGCAGCTCTTTGTAATGTGCTATCATTTTTCATAGTAACAGCAGCAAGCAACTTCTACAATATTGTTCAATTTTATTAACAGAGAACTTTGGGAACCCTTTATTCATTCAAATTTGGTCAAGTATTTAGACATTTGAATTAAGTACTGCAGAACTGATAAATGAGTACTTTGAAGAACAGGAAGTAATATACCCATGACTTTAATGGTTTGATGCTTCTGCTGTAAGATCTTCCATGACCAATTGAACTGATGTAAGAGTTCACCTGAAACAGAACAGGGAGGTCTACCCCTCAATTTGCTCTCCCCTGTTCCTCCTTGGTTTTCACTGAGTGGTCCTGCTGCTTTCTCCATGGCAGGTCTGATGCTAACTGAACCCTCCTAGTTAGCTGATACAATTCACAAATTAATGAGAAACTGTACCAATTAGTCTTCCCCTTGGATAATATGTTCTACAGGCTTATGGCAAACTGCAAGGTTCTGCAAGGAGTAGCACTGCTGACATGAGGGAGACAATTCTTGTCTGTTCAGCAACAATGAACAACAAAATTGGAATTTCCTGTCTAGTAAAGTTGAAAATCTAATTTCAGTATATTCCTAAATTTCCTAAGACATATGTCATATACTGTTACAATGCATTATCTGTATAATAATAGAATTGTTAGCTGTTTTACTTCTAAGATATGTCAGGTTGTTCAGATAATATAACAATTTTGAAGAAAAATAATGTATCTGAAAAGGAAAAAGACGCATTCTATCAATTTGAAAAATTCACCTTTCAATGATGAAAATAGGAAAGATTTTTACTTCATTTTCTAAGACAAGATATAATACTATGCAGCATGTTCTGTCAGACAAGATAGGAAAAATGGCAATCATAGAAATAAAAGTTCATATATCACTCAGAGACATAGTAAATAAATGCCTATACATCTTTGATTAGGATGCAGTTTTGAATTACTAATAGTCTGCAGCCACCAGAGAACAAATACTCTTCAATAGCTTAATTTTCTGACACACCATCAAGCTAAATCAATTTTCCCTGCAGTTTTGCAACTGCTAGATCTGGCCCACGGGAGATGGTGGGACCAAACTACAAAGACTAGAAGCGTGCTGGGTGTTAAGGAACCAGGAGAAGGCCTAACTCTTTTGGTGTAAAACCACCCTTCCACCAGAGCAAATGTAACAGCATATTCTAATGACAGCATGCACACACATGCCCTTCATGCATACCTTTGGAATACAGTTTGGGGGCTGCCACTGATAATCTGGGTCTGGGTTGAACCCTTCTTTGTCCTCATGATACATAGTGTGGGGAATTAATTCAGAAAACCAAGCTAGTAAAAAAGAAACCAAGCCAGACAATGATTAATTGATAAATCTACCACTAGCTAGCTCCCTGAAATGCAGTGTGTCAAGGGGGCAAAGAATGGTTGTGCATGTGTCAAGGGAACATAGTTCCAAAAGAATTGAGCTGAATATGTTGTGGAACCATGTTTTAAAATGAAATATGCCTTCCTTCACTTCTTTCTAAGATACAAAGTAAGTTTAAAAATGTGGTCTTTTTTGGATTTTGTTGTTCGTTTGTTCATTTGTTTCCTAATTTCTATTCCAGTTTAGCAATTTCAAACCTATTTAATTTCACCCATCCCATCTGTAGATGACTCATGCAGGAAAAAGTGCATCTTGATCTAAGCTGCCACACCTGGGCAGATGCTGGATGGCCAGCAGCACATGTAGCACCAGGAAATACATCTCCCTCTGTTCCAGACCCTGAACTGCACCACGTCCATATGGGCACCCACAGCACCTTCCCACTGCCCTGCTGCAGGCCCACAATGGCAGCCAGGGCACAGGGGACACACAGGTACTGATTTGCCCCTGCTCCAGATTTAGGGAAATGGATAAAAAGGTGACCATACTTCTGTAGTTACAAAAAAAAAAAAAAATTAGTACCGCCATGCATCAGTAATCCATTACAGAGATATGAGAAAATTGGGAAGGTCGCAGCACCTCTGAGGCACAACCCCTTCTGTGTGCTGCTCCTCAGCTGGTGCCATTGAGCTCTGCCCCTGGCTCAACTCGGGTTGTAAAAGCACAATCTAACCCACTGCCTTCTCACCAGGGAGTCATCAGCTTACTACAACATCGCAGCAGCTAAAAACTTGCAAATATTTCCTTAGCTTTTTGTTGTTTCTTTTCACTCTCTTGAGAAATAAGTTCAAAAGACATCTCTATTGTGCCAAGATTATTTTGGAGATGGTATTTTACTTGCATCCCACTCAACATGAAGACTCTTGTTTCTCAAAACCCCCTCTAGACCTAGAATACACACTGATGCATCTGTTCATAAAAACATACAGAAAGCACAGTTCATAAAGATATTATCTCTCTTTTTATTTATTTATAGATTTACTTGGCACTTACTGGCCTAATGCAGTTATTTTCGGGACATACTTAAATACAGCATTAAGGGCCAACTTCTCTGAGAGAATTATTGGCATTGCTACAGTTACATTGTGCTTCCAACACATACAGCTTTATTCTCTTGTATCCATAGATTTGAAAAACTAACTCAAGTACAAGTAAGAAAAAAGAAATGTAAAGAGAAGAAAATTTACTTTGTGTTTATTGTAAATGAAATAATTAAGCATCAATTTTCCATACTTGAAATATTTCCCACTCATTGCAGTAGATGAACAAATACTCACAAAATAAACATAGGCAGTTGTATCTTCTTCTTTTCTTTCTTTCTTTCTGTCTTTCTCTTTCTTTCTTTTCTTTCTTTCTTTCTTTCTTTCTTTCTTTCTTTCTTTCTTTCTTTCTTTCTTTCTTTCTTTCTTTCTTTCTTTCTTTCCTTCTTTTCTTTCTTTTCTTTCTTTCTTTCTTTTCTTTCTTTTTTTCTTTCTTTTCTTTCTTTTCTTTCTTTTCTTTCTTTCTCTCTTTCTTTCTCTCTTTCTCTCTTTCTCTCTCTCCTTGCTTGAATTATTTTAGACATGTTCCATCCATGGCTAGAAATCAGGCATGACAGTGGTTTAATGCAAAAGTTTTGTCCATGGAGAAATCAGACATGACTACGGTCTACCCCTCAATGTGATCTTAATGTTTTATACCACTGACAAATCATTAACATCTGTTAATAACTCACCCAGCTGCTTTGTTAGATTGTTTTTAAAAAATCTTATGTACACCATAGATGTCTCCAACCCATAGTCTAAGTAACCTTTCCCATCTGCTTAATCCTTATTTAAAATCTTATTTTAAAATACACACATTTTTTAACTATCCCATTTCTTTGTCTCCAGACAAAGTAACTGTGCTAACATCTGTTCATTTTCACTCCCCAATTCCCATCTTAAATACTTATTTTCAGCATGTATTTTTCTTGTAAATAGTATCCCATGTACTTTCTCACCTCCTTGTCCTTCATTTTTCTCCTTTCCGCTCTTGCTCTCATTCCACTCTATCCCTCATGATTTCTTTTGACTGATTATATTTTCAATACAGTATTAATACAGAGTAAAAGATATTTAAAGAGCTGCTTTGATTATCTCACACTAATTTAGGCTTGGGAAAAAGAAAATGGGGGCATGCCATGAATCTACTATGTCTAAAGGGAATAAACAAAGGGGAAAAATATACAGAAAAGGGTGTGTAGGTAGTTGTTAGGGATAAAACTATGCAATGGAAATACAGGAACATTAGGAAATACCTACTGGCTGTGAGAAGCAGTTGGCTGTGCAGGAGCATTCTGACTGAATTAGAGGGAACTTGTCACAAGGAACACTTTAAAAGAGACTGGACCGAAGGAATGGTTTGGGACCAAGCAACAGGCAGAGGCAAGGAGAGAGGAGAGGGTGAGAGGGAGAGGAAGCTGAACTCAGCACTGGGATGGAGATTTCTGAGTGCTAATACAGCAATGGCAGAATATGACAGACACAGCCTGTAACACCTTGTTTGGGAACAGGCTCTGATTTTAAGTGCTGGTTCTACTGCAGTGATCTAAACAGTACAGCTCTGGATAAAATGCTAGCAGTCCTGTATCATTCCCCATTGCCAAAAAAATAGCAGATGAATAGTTGAATAGATGTCCCAAGTCCAAAATAAATAAATCAGATTTATAAGTGATGTACAAGACAGTTCACATTGCATTGAGCACCAAGACTTCTAATGTTACTTCTTTCTCACTGTTAATAGTGTAAGGGCACTGAGGCAAATTCACATAACTCAAAAAAGGTACATTACCATAAGTTACGGTAATTCCTTTTTTGACAGCAAGACAATAACATGTCCTGAGACTGTGGGAATCTAAACAAATAAAATAATTAAACACATCTAATGTATTAAATACAATATAAAAAACTATAATACTACCGGGTGTTTTCTGTACAAACATGGCTGTGTTTTTTCAGTTCTGTCAGCTGGCCCACATATCCAAAATGTTTCAAACTGAATTTCATTTTTGTCATGAAAATTTAGTCATGGCTTCAGATTCATGTAAATGTCCTGTTTATCTGTAGATATCTTCAGATAGTACAAAGAAAATCCAAGTGCTTCTATACTATCTTTAACTTCCTCAGTAGCTTCTAACTAGAGAAACAGACAACAGTACAATGAGTATATTTTAGAGGATACTTAGTTCTAGGTTCTCTTCCTTTTTTTCCTTTTCCCATTGGGCAGTGTAAAGACAAAAGAATTATTCTCTCATACCTGTAAGGTATGGTATGATTCTTCACTGTAATGGTTTTAGAGCTCTTTTGTCACATTTTCCTGTTCTGCCAAGAATAGGGTTATTCGTAGCCTCATATTATAAAAGGAAGTCTTTTCATAAAATTAAGACAATAAAAAAAGCAGAAAACAGTTTCAGAGCTTTCTTGGATTTAAACTGTGAGTGCAGAATGTACAGCCTGTGAAATCATAAAACACAGTCCACATCACTTTTTTGCAACTGTCTCATGCAGACACAACTAATCAACTGCAGGTTTTTCCAATGCTAGAGAACTTAAATATAAAGAAACTTCATTTCCTCTACCAAGGAAGATGCTGTACCAGTACAGTCAAATATGTCTGTGTACATTTATTTTTTTAAAGCATGTAAATATATAGATGCAGATTATACAAGAGAAACCCTCAGGCTCTTGTCATGTAACAAGTTCTGCCCATGTAGTTGCCAGTAATGTTTATATGAACTTTGTAAGCACTGGAAATCCAAACATTAAAAGAATATTGTGCGATGTCGTTAGAATGAAAACAAAATATATATTAAAGGGACCTGTAACAAACTGTTCTAGCTCATTGTCCAAACTGGAAAAAAAATAAAGTAACAAGCAAAAAATTGTTAAGAGAACAAATGAATATATCTTGCAAATGTCCAGAGTCAAAAGGATTGTCACTAGAAGGATGGATAATATTCAATACCTCTTCTATAATGGTTACCATTTACTCCCCAAATCAGCTGCTGAAGGAATCATCTCTAATGGTTCACCTAGAGAGAGGTGTGCTTGAGGAATGTAAAAGACCTTCTCAGAGAATCATAGAATTGTCTGAGTTGGAAGGGATCCATCAATTCTGCTCTTAAGTGAACGGCCCATACGGGGATCAGACCTGCAACTCTGGCATCACTGGCACCATGCTCTAATGGGGAGATGCAAAAAACCAAAAACCTCAAACAAAATTAAATACCACATCTTGAAGAGAACTAAGGCCAATCCAAGTCAACTTAGGTCCAACAGTGTTCTAGAAACCCAAAACATCCCCTCCACATCTATCTGACAAGAAATTATACAAGAAAACCATCACACATTCCTTCTTGTACTGGCATTCTTTATTTTTGCTATCTCTGATAGACTGCCCACTTGCTTCCTTGTCTGAAAAGCTCACCCCATCTACTACTGCCTCTCTCAAATCCCCTGTGATGGTCTTGCCACTTGCTCCCTGCATGTAGAGCCATTTCACTTCCTTCTGGTGTACTCCTGAAGTATATAAGTAACTATTTAGGCAACTGGAGCTGTCTTTTATTTCATATTATTCCCCCAAAAACCTCACAAACAAGGAAAATATTTGTTAATAAGTTAATAGAGATTATTGTTCTATCTTGAGCTGAAGGTGGACAAAATTTATTTTGTGGGTGCTAGAAATTCTAGGTTGTTACAGCTCACAAATGACTCAAGAAACTGAGGGATGTTTTAGTAAATCCAGTGAAATGGCACAGATAACATGTAACTCAAAGCATGCTATCATCATGCCATGCTGTCAAATTATGACTTTAGGGTATTTAAGTCTAAAAAAGCACCTCCTATTGATTTAAAAAACTCAAGAGTAGATGGCAGAATGTGCAATCAAAATTAAAGAAAAGTCTGAGAGATCTGCAGCATTCTGATTTGATGATGCAGAAATTTAGTTTCTATCAAAGAAGAGATAGAATTATTTTAAAATCAAGAAAAGAATACAGGTTATAAATCTTCCAAGAATTGACAATGTTTTGAAATAGGATTATCATCAAGCAGTTCAGGTGTTTGATCACAAATAACACAGTAGCACATGAGGAGATGATGAAGCCACACTTACACAGCTCCTTTTATCCCAAAGGATCTTCACAGTCTTTATAAAATATACACGTGGTATGCCTATAAATAACAAAAAAAAAAAAAAAAAAGCACATAGGAAGAGAAATTACTTTGACCAGCACTGCAAATTAGAAATTCAGAAAAGGATTTAAATTGCAATAGGAATTATTAGCCCATGTGCCCTTATTCATTCCTAACAGATTGTACATAGAAGGAAAAAGAAGGGCAGATTACAGAGCACTGGATCACATCCACATCCAAATTACTATAAACTGTAAAGTTCTTATTGCAAAAATAGAGATTTCTACTTAAATATCCAAAGTATCTTAATGCTGAAATTCAAATGCCAAAATCAGAATATAAGTCGCAATATGCACACAAGCCCTGTGAAAATTTGTGCCAAAGGCCACTGATAATTGAAGGAAATCTAATCCCAGAGAAAAGCCTTGACATTTGGATGAAATAAGGGCATTAAGTTGAATTGGTAAGGGATTATTTTTACTCAGTTCTTTTTCTTCAAAATGAAAAAAAAAACCAACATTTCTCAAGAAACTATCAGTTTCAATATATTTTTATACACTTCTTTTAGACAACAATGGATGTTGTTCTCTACATTTTCAAACAAAACCTTCTGTTTTTCTAGCTCAAAATTACTTAAAACTCATTGAAAAGAAAGAAAGAAAAAAAAGGAAGTGAAAACTTCCAAAGTCCAAAATTAATTACACGAAGTTTCATTGGCCATAACGCATTGTTTTTCTAAGTCTTCTGAGAGTTCAACTGTTCATTCCAGTACAGAATATTTTGGTATCCTGATAATTTTCCCAGGACAGGAAGACTATTTTCTGCTTAAAACTGTTACGACTCGTAACTAGAGCAGTTTGCATCAAGTACCATGAACTTAACATGGCCTGATGCAAACCAAGGGAACTACGGTCACTTGGATATGGTAATATTGTACAAGGACAATGAACTCTTCCTTAACCAATGTTTTTCAGAAACAAGCTCCACCTCTGCCCATTCAAACAAAAAAGACCAAAAATCAAAGAGGAATTAATGATATAAAGGAAGTAGCTCTTGCAAAATAACAGATGGAATGAGATCGGAAACACATGGAGTGAGCTGAACTTTTTTAATAAGACCAAAATGACAGAATTGGAACAAAGGAACAGAATGGATAAACATGCACACAAATCAGCAGAACAGTTGCTAACTAGAAATGGGTCTGTAATGTAGATTCCAAATCTCGATTTAGATGCCAAATTATTTTTTAGATTTGGGCCTTTGGATTCATGATGTTGGTTTAGAATTTTTCAGAAAGAGTAGCAAAATTTAAAATCTCCATCCTGACTACGCAAAAATTTCCTTCACAGTTTCTAAGGCGAATTATTTGCTTCATATTTTAAATGTCGATGTTCAGGATCACACATGAGACCAAAAGTCAGTCTAAATGAGGATTCTGACCAAAAGCTGAACTATGTGAAGAGGTATTACAGCAGAGCAAAATGGACTGCAGCCTCCCTGCCAAAGGTGAGAAACAGCTCTAAGAAAAAAACAGGGATGTTGGATAGGTTGATCATGAAAACAAGCTATACCTAATAACTTATTCCCTGATAAATTGAAGTAAAATCTTTCAAAAGAATGTCTCCTGGGTCTCCTACGCATTGATTTTGAAATTGCACACTCACCCCAATGTGAGACTGAACTGCGAAGGCACAACTATATCGAAAGAGAAAAGACTGTTTAAATACAGAGAAAAAAAATCAAATGGAACTGTCATTATTTGAGTTAACTAGAGAAGTATTAAAAAAATGCCCAGTGAATATATGTTTAAATTGTTAGGACAAAGGTTACTTTCATGGTTCTACTGATGAAATAATAAAATAGGCTTTCTCCAAGTCTTTTATACGGTATTTGTCATAACTTTCACCTCTCTTTGAATACACTGTCCAGAAGTAAAACATACTCCAGTGGTATGAACTCTATCTCCACTGAAATCAACACAATCTGGAGGACAATTTGGTATTAGTGTGATGTGAGAGAAACCATCTTTCTTTCAAGTATTTGTCTCAAAATGTATAGTGATGTCAAATTACACCTAAAATGGAATAGAGAAGTAAACGATTAATCTAATTCATGTAACATTTTTACTGTTCACAGGAATTTCAGACACATTTTCTTTTCAGATTTTATGCATTTGAATGTTTTTGATGGAGTATTGTCATTTTTTATCTATTATTTGAAAACATTTAGCCATACATTTCTTCATTTTAGTTTGCTATTAAATTGTCATGTAGATAGCTGTTAAAAAAAAGTAAGTTTCCATTTCCTAACTACATAATACCAAGTCATATCCAAAATTACTGTTTCTACACTAATATATGCTTCACAGTCTACATGAAAACATTTTCAAGAACAGTGGAGTCGCTAAAATTTATCTGTATAAATACTGGTGATAATCAAAGAAAAAGAGAAAACACATATATAGGGAATCAACACATAAACCTAGAGAAATATTAGCCAAAATTTTATTTCTAATTTTCCAATATGACTATTGGTTGCATGCATTTTTTGAGGTCTTAAAATGTAATAGTAAGGAAAATTCTATATTAGGGCATTTAGTAAAAAGTTATGGAGCTTCTGAAAACATCAGTTTTATGCCAACAAGCCAGTATTAGGGAAATGAAAATAATTATTTTTTTTCCCCCCTTGAGAATTAGAATTCAGATTACCTCAGAACATAACCTGGAACTGTCATGTCAACCACGGTAACATCCTCCAATTACCAGTAAGGCTTCCTTGACTACAATCAGCTTCTCCTTGACTTTATACAGCTCCCTGGAATTCTCCCTTTCTCTCACCAGCTACACACCTGTGAGCTTCTGCATAAATACTAATTATCCAACAATAAAACATTCTTAAGTTCTGAATTTTGTATATTTGATTGAGCCAAAACACATGGCTCTAGGACACAAAGGATAAACTCTACCTGGAAAAGCACTTTACTATTTTTAATTTTAAAGTAATATATATGGCAATGTCTTGTCCTGTGTATCATGACCCATTATGTCATTTTGTCATCCTTTGGAGGCCTCGTGAATGAAAATGACATTACAGTCTGCACTATGCTAAAGACACAAAAAAGGTACAAAGCAAGAAAACACAGTTTATCCAGGCAAATATGCTTTTCTCCTCCCTCACTTTCTAGCAAAGAAAGATCATTTAGAGTTCTTAATTAAAAAATAGGCCATCTATGTCTTGACTGTATCTGTACCAAAAAACTCTTGCTCCTGCTGTCACTTCTCCTACATGGGCACACACAAAAACTTAGCAGATTGTATTTAGGAGGACAAGAACAGAGGTTCAGCACTTTATTTAATGGCTAAGTTAACCATAAAGGTAACTGATATATAAAATAGCTATTAGAAACTGTTCTACAAAAAAGTTAAAAATTCAGAACAGATTTTTTAAATAATATCTCACCAGAAATGATTCCAATATATCTTGCAAATGAGAAAAGAGAGTAATTTCAAAGAATAAGTGGGATTCATAAAGCTAAAACAATGGATCACAGTTATCTTCATCTATCTAGCTAACAGGAATTTCTCAGAGCAGTGATCTTTGGTGTTCTAGCAAAGAAAAAAATAAAATTATTTTCAGATGTACGCTTAGGAAAAAACACTTCATTAAGCATTTGGATTCTCTATGGTTTATAAGCGTGTACTTATATACTGTTCCTCCCTTGATGTGAGCAGATAAACAAATCTAGTATTGTTACTGTAGAATAATAGAAAATTGCTAAACACAGAAAAGATATTGCAAAATGTCATAAAGGAGCCAAACTATTTTCCAGGGTTTCAAAATAATCTTTGACAGAAACTTTATTTTTTCCAATTTTTTATTAAAAACACACACATACACAAAATATCAATGAAGCACTAAGAGTCTACTAAATGTGAGCCTCTGATATCTTCGCTAAACTCCTTCAGAACAGTAACTTGGATCAATGAGGTTACATTAATTTGAAATGGCCACAGGACTCTTTTCAGCAAAAACATTTCTAGGAAAAAAGGTAGGAAACTCTAAACATCATAAAAATTAGGCAACAAATGGGGTTTTCATACATCCTTTCACCTAACCAAAAGGAAGAAAACCCTAAACCAGTCACCAAAATTGTAAAAGCTGGAAGTGATTAGGAAATGGTGCATTATCAATACCATGTTGGGAAAGATTAAGTACACAACAGTACTTAGAGGCACTGCAGGAAAAGAATAAAGTCAATGCAAAGCTATTAGAAAACATTCTATGACCAAAGCTCAGAATTAAAACCAATGTTTCATTTGAACTTTCAAGGTCATCAAAGAATTAATCTGCTATAGTAAATTGAGACTATTACAAAATGAAAGGAAGAAGCATGATAGGAACACAGAACAAATGATGGATGAGATCAAAGGATGTTCTATTCTTGGTTTTGTCATTTGCTTTCAAAATGTAAGTATTTTCAACTACTACCATCTGCTGAGATCTGCAGAAAAGTTACTGCAAAATCCATGTAATATCTCTAAATACATCTGCATCAACAAACTAGAAAAGCTACCCCTTGGGTGCTGCAAAGAGTTGCAGTTAACTCAGTGGAAGAGTTAACTCAATGGAAGTTTCTTCAAATGAAGAAACTGGTTTAATGCATTTTTTATTCGATTCAGCCTCTCAGTTTTACTTTGATTGGTAATCTGATTTCTTCTGCACATGTACTGTTCTTTCCTTTTTTCCTATGTCTTTGTTTCTTTCCTCTAAAAATTTCACTGTTTATGGACACACATTTCACTTCTAAGAGTTTCCTAATTTTTACCACTTTTTATTGTGTTTTTAAGGATTGTTATAGCTCCACAAACACCCTCATACACTCATAATTGCTTTACCTTTCTGTATCTGAGATCTGAAAAGCATTTTCACTACTAAAAGTGTGTAAAATCTCAAAGAGATATGGGGAAATCTGTCCTTGTGTTCTTAAGAGTGTGGCTCTTATCAAAGAACTGAAAGTACATCTGTTGACTGCCAGTATAGATGTGCAATTTATACATTTTCTGACACATGATACATGGCCCACACTAAATTACGAATTATCTACACTCTTACTACAAAAGAACATGACCTCTAGTACAGTACAAAGAGCAAAATGGGGAGAAGTAAAACCAAACTTGAAAGTTATAGGTGAGTTATAGCACAAACTGCCAAAACGAAGTCACTAAAGCACATCCTTTGGGGACCACTCTATAGAAAAGCAATACCGATTTTTTTCTTTTCAATTTGGTCTTGTATTTGTTTTGCTTGTGCCCTGGTGCTTCTGAGCCTTTAATTTCAGTCTTAGGAAAGTCTTTTTTTTAATAGCACTGTTTCAGTGGTACTTGGAGGGGCAGAGAGGACCCTCAGGGCTACCAGGTGCATTGTACACGAACCAACACATCCACGTTAAGAAGGGGTACCACGTTAGGAAGGATTGCCTGAGCAAACTCCAAGCCCCGAGGAGGCCCTACAGCACCTCAGTAAATGCACCTGGAGCCCGAATAACTGTCTCCTGGTGCTGGGCAAGGACCACAGACGGATAACTTCCTTCTGCAAATGCAACCTGCAAAAAAACGCATCTCAAGGTCTGCAGCAAATCACAGAATGTGATTTAAACAGAAGCCAAAAATGCATCCATAAAAAGCTCACACAATGGCTGACTGAAACTAGAATATGAAGTTGTAATTGACAACTTCAAGCACATGCCAGAGACCACAGCTCTCCTCATCATTTGTTTGGGGCTGTTTTTCTACCTACGTGTCTGTGACCTAGACAGAGCTCCAGGAACCATATATGATAATTTTTGGCACTACATAACGCACATGGCATGAATAGTTTTCTCCTTCTACTAGTATGCTTCTCCATTCTGGTTTGCTTTTCATGTACAGTAGCACTTACTTGTGAATTTATATAAAAAATAAAAAGCATATACAATAAAAGGATATCCCAGAAACTAGAAACACAGCTATTCATTTTTCATTTCAGTAAACAACATTAAGAAAAAAACAGATTAACTTGAGCAAAATTTCGAGGCCATTTAATCATTTATACTTATTTAAGAACAATAGTCAGAAATATTCAGAAAAAAAATAGACAGATAAAAAGGCTTTACAAATATAAAATCACGAAGTTACTCAGCTTGCAAAGAGAACATCATTATTTTTATTAAAAGTTGGTGAAAATAATTTTGGAGACAATAGGGTATTTCCCAATTACATATAAAAGCATTACTGCAGATATTACATCTACTAAGTGAATCTAACTTTAGCCATCTTCATGTTATAGCATTGTGTTACAAGAGTAAAAATACATGTCATAAGCAGATTTAACACCTTTAGATGACCTCTCATCAGAAATGTGCCATGCTACTCAAATTCCATCTGTCAAATGCTGTAAATACAGGTAAGTAAATATAAATGTCATTAGAGGCACAAGTTATCTTACTGGGAGAAGTTCTAGGATTTTATTTTTTGACAGCTTGTAATTTGGATATCTTCCAGTGTCAACAAAACCTGTTCAAGCATGATCTTACCTTGTTTTCACTACATCAAGGGGATGCATCAGGCAAATTTCTACAAGACCTATAAAAGAATAGCAAAGAAAGGCTTAATAAGCATTTGTAAAAATAGCAATTTAATTTTCATTGACTCCAACAGTTTTTGAAATTTGAAAAGCAAAGTAAAAACCTACACATATCATTGATGATACAGTACTTGTACACCTTATATATTAAATGTGCTTTTCTGAAGTGGGTATAAACCATTGGGGTTTTCAACAGTAAAGAGCATTAGTTGTTCATTGGAGTGGGGTAATTGAGGTTTTCAGCTATGCAATCAATTTAATCTAAGTTTTTTTCAGTTTCCTAACTTAAGAAGTGGGAACATTTGACTGGCTTCATAAAAAAATACATTGGCTCTTGTTGAGAACAGCAAAGGAAGGGAGTTCAGGTCACTTCTTTGTCATATAATTCCAAAGGACACTGCAGGACTGCACTGGTGGCTCAGATGAACTTGATGTTGACAGCTGATTCCTGAGTATCTGAGCTGCAGCATCATTGGTTCTTTGTCCTATCCTGTCCTGACACTGATGTGTAGTCCTGCCTTTTCCCCTTCCTGCTCCACTGCTCATCATTAGCACCTAGATTCACATTATGGGGACTTCTCTTGTCCCTGAAGAGAATGGGAATCTCAAGGGGCCAATGCCAAGGTAAAAGAGATCTGGAAGGTCCCAAATGCACCTGTCAACACCACCTTCAAAGCTGGCTCTACTGTTTTTCCCACTCAACTGATGCCTGGTGAAAAGTCCACACATAACCCAGGGAGAATTTTCTAGTTAAATTTCTAGGTTTGCCTACTCTACTTTCCATTTGGCAGATCAGCTTCATTCCAAAGAGCAAGCAGTAAAAAGATGTATTTATCAGGATCACTGTAAAAGTTTTTGTCGAGATCTGTCAATCTGCAGACACAATAAAAACTACTACACAAATCTTACAGGACTTCGAAATGCCAAGAGAATACATACATATATGTCCTAGTTAATAATTACAATGTCTTTGAAATTTCTGTGTCTTGGTTATTGGGACCTTTAAATGTCCACTCACGCTTTTTACCCAGTGTAATAAATTTAATGTCACATCACAAAGAAACAGAAGACTATACTTATTACAATCTTTGAATGTATTTATTTAACTTATTTATGGTTATTGCAAAAATAATTACAAAGCTTATGTAATAAAGAATGTGTCTTTTGATGATTTGGAGCTAAGTTTCTAAAAATCTTGATTCAGGAAAGTATTCTTCTTCAAGTTAAAATATCTGAAAATTCCTTTCTTTATGTATAACATATAGTCCTACTGAAATGAAGCACATGCTTATGTTCCACTAGATGCTCTCCTGTTTCAGATGTCACTGTCTTAAGTTCCACATCCTGTCCTCTTCCTTTAATGGCACACACCACATCTGAGCTTAGGTGTTACTAAAGTTACTAAAGCCTCTAACACAGTTTGCTGCATGCTAGGCTCTGCAACTACTTTCTTTTTCTAAGAAAAGTATTGGAATTAACACAAAGAGAAAACTGCATTTTTAAATATTGCACACAAAACCTATTGAGCTAATGGAATTTGAATTTTGGCCCTATTCTTTGATAGACTTGATGGAGAAAAGCTCTTGGTGAGCTTCATGCAGGCACCAGGCTCTGCCTGAGTGGCACACATTGTAGTATGCAATCAGTATCAGAAACCTTCTGAAAAAAGGCTTGAAAAGAAAGCAAGCTTCTTTTCATTACTGAATATATTCTAAGGGAGACTTAGAATTTCACATTTTGATTATTTTAGAACTAATAAGTTTAGTTTCAGGTAGAACAGGAAAATTGGGGATATGGTCTAAAGATTAAATCAGAGAGCATTAAATTTCAAAACATAGATTATCTACTTTTTATTTCAACTTTACGCAAACCTTCTTAGTAGCACAGAGACTTACTGAGTAAGCCTTTTAAACTGAACCAGAGCATTAGCAAAGGAGATGTAGACAATAAATGCAATAGAATTTTTAGCTCAGCCTATATTAAATACCTATATTTAAAAATTTTATTTTCTGCTTAATACATTTTACATATTGAATACACACATTATCATACACACATATTGATAACTGTTAAATATTTATCCTAAGGAATAATAAGCTAGCTTCCTGTCAGCATCAGGTTAATATTGATGTACATTTTGCTGTATTTTCTTTTCACTCCATGCAACAGTGGGTTTTTTTTTTCAATTTTGGATAAAAGGAAGACAACACACAGATGATATCAGCTAAAGGATATTAATATCAGTAGTAATGAGATTCATTAAAAAGAATGCAACTTTCTCAATGAAAGCAAAAACTGTCATCATTATTCCTGTGCAGGTACATTTATAAATTAATTTCTCCAAGAATTTCTCCTATTTTACTAAAATAAGATCATATCACATTTCACATAAGGGAACTGTCCCAAAATCTATAAACTGCTCCAACAGCTGCCAACAGGTGCTTTGTGAGTGGAACTGCAACGGAGTATTTCAGTGCTGGCAGGGGGCACATAGACTATGAGTTTTTCCCTTTCCAACCACCCTCCTTTTCTAAGCTCTCTTTTTCCAACCTTCTCCTCCTCTCCCCATTTTTCATCTTCTATTCCATCTTATTTTGGCAGATAGAGCCTACAGTAGGGGGCCAAGCATGGGGCCAAGGGTTGTTCACCCTATTCTGTTTTTGCAGCATTAATGACCATTTTGGGAGAAAACTGTAGAGTGCCAGAATTTGGCTTTATTTTCTTGGTCCTAGTAGGATAATTTTTAATTCAGGCATTTTTCCAGCAACTGAATCAGATGAATTCCAAGGTCCTTGGCAAGAGTTCTGTTTTGATAACTTCAGGATTCTATTGGTTATCTGCCTTTCTCAGTCTTTCCTTTGTCTCATCATATAATTCCACACCAGGTTTTAAACGATGTATAGTTACTTGATTTTACCAGACCAAATTCTTCAAAAGATGCAGGGATTATGACACAGCTCTCTGAAGAGCACCAAAGGACTGCACACTGTGCAAGACACTAATGGAACAGCTACAAACACAAGCCACATTTTTCCATCTACTATAGTAGTCATGCAAATCATTACAACATCCTACTTGATAGCCTGCCCAGAAAGTGTGGTGGCCCTACTAAATTACAAGCACTCCAAGATGTGCTCAATAAAATAAAATATATTGCCCTTTCTTTAGCTAATGCTCATCAGCTTTGTGACAAATTCAATTAGCACTATGAAAATCTAATTTACCAAACAGCTCTATCAGGGTGCAATATATCTTAACTTGTCACTCTGCAAAGACTACTGTTTACAAACTTTATTTCCATGATACAGTCGTTAAAATAGTTGCAGATACATTGTCCAAAAAAATACTCTAATCATCCCATTGGGTCTCCTTGGTGATGTCACATGCAGACTAACCCAGAGTGATATATGATGGCCTAATTATGTTTAAAACAACTCAAATCCAACTAGCTGAACAAGACCCCAAAGGAAATATAAGAAAGAACAATTACTGGGTCAGTTCAACATTTGTTGTCTTCTGGGTGGGAAAACTTTCCCTATGAAAACCAAATACTAACCATAAAACAAGACATAATCAAAATCTGTGTGTTGAAGAAATAACCAGCTGTCATCATTGACATGCTCTGAGCATACACAAGTGGAATATCAACAACCAAGAAGGGAGTCCAGAATTCTATTATGTAAAACATTCTGCTCAGTAACAGAGCCCATGGAGGGAATAAAATGACAGAAAATGCTAATTCCCAAACTGACCCTCCTCAGTAAAGCATTTTCCCATTCCCAACTAATATCTTCTGTCTTTAAATTGTTTCCCATTATGGATTACATTACACTTCTCTCTACAAGACTCATACCTAAAATTTCAAACTGGCAATCTTCACATACATCTCTTCAATGCAAACATTTTGGTGACTGGTGGCTATTTTGAGTTCCTTTGTTCTTTGTTGCTCTATTCCATCATTCACACAAGTCTTGCATCAATAATCCTACATGGCTTGAGAATACTATGACACTGTTTAAAATGTGTTGTAATTGTAATAATCCATCTGGCAAAATGTGAAATGCAAAATAACACAGATGAAAATAGAACCACTTGGGCTTTGGAGCTCCTTGGGAGAGGACTTATCTTTTTATCTTCAGCATTTCATTGATCCTCAAAGCTATGAACTAAAAGTGTGAAGTTTCTGTGATAGACGCTGATTTGTTTCAAAGAAACCTGAGCAGCTCATCCTCTGTGTGTTTTCTGCAAATAACACGAACACAGATTCGGCACAAATTCAAGAGATGTAGAGCATGATCCATGTGTTGGTTCAGACAACCCCCTACAGTGTAGAAGCCATTATGCACCCTCCTCCCCTTGTGTAACTCATTTCCCTGGAATAACACAGTCACTGGAGAAACACAACAGACAGGAGACTGGTCATAGAAAATGTGGCAATAAACACATCAGGCACTGTATATTGTATAGCTGGAACAGTTGATATTTATTTTGGCTTTTACACAGATATAGTTACAATGTACAAAATGATCATAAATATTTTATGCGTACTATGCATTTCCTTCTGAGAATATAAGTCTGACAGAAAGAATCTTGTGTTGATCTTTGTATCCTAATAAAAACAATGACAAATTCCTCTTAAATACGCTTTTCTGTTGGCTAAAACACTCCATTTGACAAGATGAAGCACGGACTCCCTTCTTAATTGTAACAGCACTATTTCATAAACAATCAATTCCTGGAAAAAAGCATCCCTGCAGTTCTGCACAGGTTAATTAATCTCTATCAGTTGGATATCTGACTTCATTTTCACAGACACATAAAGCTTTTACCTGTTCTGTAAGGGTACACCTTCCTCAGAAAAGCCCACAAAAGCTTAGGTTCACTGGGCAGGCAAGGCTGACTCTTTTCCTAGTGAAGCAGTCACATACTGTGCCCTTCTCAATTGTAGTACATGTCAATTAGGCTCCAAGGAAAACTATACAAGAGCATGCACAGACTGTGCTGAGAAAGATCTACCTGTTACCCTTCGCTTAAGAAAGTAACATTTATTTTAACTCTTGCCCAGGATTCTATTTAGTGATGTGGTATGGGATTAACTAATGGTACCCTGGAGCTCCTCACAAATATTAATTAATGTTTTAGGTAAGAAGCCAAATCAATGCTTTCCTTAGAAAATGTGGAGAATTGGAAAGTTACTCCAAAAAGTACTCCATAATGGCAGTGCTGCATTCATGAGTCATTCTTCCTCAGAGACCCAGTCTACACGCATAAGTACACTAGAAAACATGTTAATTAAACAAGTTGTTGAATATGATTTTCCTCTTGGTGTAGACAAGGATGTCTGTGTTTAAAAATGTGTTGGCTGATCACAGGAGGATCCCAGGAGGAGCTGTTGGTTTACTGTCGCATTTTAAAAGTCCTTTGCATGTCTACAGGAGGAAGTGGGCCATGCTCAACTTCTTGTTAGGTAAGGGTTCCTTTACAGATGCAACCTGTCAGTGTAGCCTTGCCATCTGGAACTGCTGCCCCCAAAGCAGGTTTGGGAACAGTTGTTACCTGGCTTTCAAAAAAAGAAAACCAAACCACTGTGGATTCCAACAGCAGATGGAAATTTTTGTTGTTTGGTCCATACTATTTGTGCTGAGAGTGGTCAGTGTCAGGGAAGCTTTCTCCACGAAAGCAATTCAGCTTGTATTGAAATAATAATGACTCCTTGGTTATATGGTATAGCAAAAAACCATTTTAATCTTCAAGGTTTCAAGTAAAGATTCCTCAAAGGCAGGAGAACCACATCCTTGGTGTGTGGAAGATAGGAGCTGAAACGAGTATTTCAGGAAGTATTTTCTATAGACCAGCTGTTACTCAGCCACAACCCCCTTCAGCCTCCAAATCCCAATACACAGACCTAGCTAGAAACAGGCTGATGCTCAATGCTCACATCAGAAAGTTCCAACTGCTCATCTTTGGTGCTCACAATTCTTACCCAGTATGTGCTGCATTTCTCTGCTGCCTGCCCAGCTAAAGAGAACATTATTACCAGATGGGAAACTGTTCAGTTCTATTGCAAATAAAAACCAAATGTAATTGCAGTCTATTATTTTTGCTGAGCTTGAAAATTGGGTTACAGCAATTAAGTGAATAAAGACAGAAAATGGTATGCATCATCTTAAATAGTCACACACTGAATAAAAGATACTCAAACTTAAGTTGTGATCTATGCCTGGGCACACGAGAATAAAGCTTTAGACCTTTGGAAGGGCAAATTCCACCGTGAGATAATACATGCATATGCAAGTACTGAGAGGTTGTCATAGTAATGATAAAGCAATACTCGAAATCCAACATTTGTCAATAAGGAACGCACTGAGAATGTATTTCTCTTGCCTCAGTGACTTTGTTGGAAAAATAAAAAAAACAACCCCTCCCGAGATTATTCTTATATTTTAGTTCCTTTTTTCTGACTTATTTTTATTGGATCTTTAGACTGGTGACAAATGGTCCTATCAAGCAATCTTAATTTCCTTTCACAGTAGCTCTGCCATAGTACGGACATCTTCTCGGTCTAGTTCTACCATGGTGTAGACATTTTTTCAGTCTAACACACAGCCAAGCTGATACATGTTGATTCAATGTGAGCGGGATAGTTGTAAATAAGCTCATCAAAACCATGGGTTCTCAGTCAACAATGTTGACTTATGTTAGCAGAATTATGCAATATTTTATCAATGTATTTTTTGTCTCTGGGATAAAAAATATCTGGCTTTAATATTCAAAGCATATATGAAAACTGCTCTAAATTAAGCAAAAATTTATTCATTGCTTCCTTTCTACAACATTCAAAGCACAATCAGTCAAATCAGGAAATTATGCTCATGCTGCCAGCAATAACCACATCTTTATACCTACTGTTGCCTAGAATACAGCTCTATGAATCTCTTAACATGCTTCACTTAAACTGCTCAATGCTCATTTATGTTCTCTAAGTACTGAGTAAAAACAAAGGGCATCTTCCAGTTTAATTTGATTTTTTTATTTGCTGCATACTTTAGAATGAAAAAATTAAGTCCTTGTTTCACAGACCTACCAACTTGATTAACCTCACGCCTATGGCTTGACTGATACTAACACATCTGCTATTAGAGGATTGAGTAAATTTTAAGTTAGAAATATATTTATAGTAAGACTAGAAGGAATTGTCAAATCAGCTAGCAAAGATCAGTGGCTCATAACAAAGAATCTTCTACTAGAGCTACATGTCTTTGGAAGAAAGCTTCTTCCAGACTCCAGTAGCACATACTACTTTCACAGGGATGCAGCTCCAACTGCACCACTCCCACAGAGACTTTCTGAGGGAAAATGCTGCTTAGAAATGTTCTTTGTATGGTAAGAGTCACAAAATTTGTATTTATTACCATCAAAAATACAGTTTTAGAATTCTAGGCTTTTCACACATTTACCTGATCGTACATAGCAAAGCTGTTCCAGTGAGGCTAAATAGCATGGAGGGTTTGATCATGCCGAGAAACAAGGTGACATTTAGGTATTGACACAAAATGCAGCAAAACACAGCACACAACATTAAAAAAAGCAAGTATTTTCTTCAAGTTCTTAAATTTTATTGAGGCAATATAACACAGACCACCAGAATTTACCATTTAGAATGTCACAGGAATTTGATTAATTTTAGGTACAATTTAAATTCCTATTTAAAAATAGTAATAAAAACATTAAGATATTAAACAATTCTCAAAAAATACACTGAGTTGGATTCACAAATACTTCTGTGCAAAGTCGCTTTTCCCAAAATGACTAGCAATAAAGAGTTGCTTATATAACTGATTTTTTCTTTAGTTAAGTCCTTCTGATGCTATATTAGCATTAAAACTTCGCATTATAAAATAAACACTTGCAGTTTACAAACTTCAGTATCTGAGTCTCTAGACACAAGTGAAAGGCTATATATTGTGCAAATTCTCCATAAATTTTTCAGCAAGTATTACAGGCTATTATGTCACTCAAATATTGCATATTCTTTCCTTAATGTGTGTCTGAAATGGAAGTTTTTTAAACTTTGACTGAAGGGACCATTGAGGTCAGCGCTGGGTTACATGATGTTTGTGTCACTACAGCTTCAGATATTTCAATGCATATTGAATCAATATTCCTGCAACAAAAATGTGTAACTGATATTTTCGTTGCTGCTGTAGTAAAATGCTTCTCAGTAAACTTGTTTTCATAAGAAGTTTGCCCATTCATATGTCCCAGAGCTGCTGTAATCTTCATTGCTAATGCTGATCTAAGAGCATGGACATTATTTTATTTCTTGACACATTTAAAGTTCTCTAATGAATAAAGCAAACAGCTTATGGCTGCTTGGACTGTCACTCGATTGCCCTGGAGGGTTTTAATGTCTTTAAAATAGGCCTCCTAGTTTGTATTTAACTACCTTGCCCACAGAGGTCTGAGGGGTAGAGCAGATCAAAGATGTGCTGGCAACATAAAAAGCAGCTGTCCTTCATTTACCTTTAATTAGCTACATCTGACCAGATTCTTTATGGCCTCTTTGTCACACATTCAACAGTCTATAAGCCTTCTGACCTGTCCTTAAGGACTCTACCATTACAAGAGTTTCAACAAAATACAAACTAAAAATACGAGACACAGATCTTTGAAAAAATATTTGGTTTCACTATAGAAATACTACCTGAGGTCATTATTTGATTTTATTTTGAATTTATCTGCAAAAGCTACAAATTGCTCGTTATTTGGAGAGTCAAAATGGAATCAATGCTGAGCTTAGGTTAGCTATTTAAGGTTCTCTGTGTACTACTCAACGTTGCAGTGAATAAATTTCACATGACAAGGAATCCTATGGAGAATGGAAAGCCAAGCATGTGCCTCTAGGACACAAAATTGCAGGAGCTGCGGCACTCGCTGTAAAGGAAGTCACGTATCTGCCCCCATCCCCTTTTCCTTTCTTACCTCACTTTGTACAGAATCCACACCATTATCCAGTAGGATTTTGAAAGTTCTCTTGCTGCTGCAGGATCAACAAGCAGTGTGTGAATCTTACAGCCTTGTAGTCAGGGTGCACTGAAAGCTTTGTGTCATCGAACTAAGGCCCTTATGGAATGGAAAAGGCTGTTTAACACAGCAGCTGGAGTCTATGCTGAATGACTCAGGTTACTGGTACTTGACCACACAGGTGATTAGGTTAACCCATTGAGACGGACATCTTCAAATTACCTGGGGTTTGGGTTAAGTCTTTTCACACAAGATTAGCAAACAAAAGAAAAAGATATAAAAGATATACACAAAGTAGAAGAGTTTCAAAAATTGATTCTGTTGTCTAAACTATCCCTTTTTATCTTTCTCTGTAAGTAAAAATTATTTCTAATTTTTTTTTTTCCAAAATTCCAACTTTTCAGGCTTCCCTAGGAAAGTTTTAATTAATCAGATCTCCACAGATGTTAGCATGCCTTCCAAGGAATTTGTGGTGAGGTACATAAGCAACCAAATAATCTGACTCAACGAATGTACCTTAGCTAGCAGGTGTGGCTAGAAGCCTTATTCTTCAATAAAGGACTCCGCCATGAGCAGCAGACAGAAGTAACTTTCTCCCCAAGACTAGGGAGTCTGAGGGATTACTGTTACACCTCAACCTTACTCTCACAAAGTTCTTTTCTAGTACGTGGTGTACATGTACTGTTCATAGTGCCTGACTCAGTGTACAGCTGACAGACTTATCTATCATTTATTACAAAGGCATGCATCTTTCCTCTCTCATTTGAAAGATTTGATTTAAACAAGGTGTCAAATTTATTTCCATAACTAAAGGAGAAACATGCATGAATAAATAAAATTAGAAGATTTAAAACCAAATTAAACATGCTTACTTTTGTCCCACAATTCCTCAAGTTAAGAATAATTGAAGTTATTAAGAAGATGTGGATTTTTTTCAAGTTTTTTACCACCAATATATAGACATATCAAAGTATCAATATCAAAGTACACAGATGTATGAATAATGAAAATGAGAGTACCAGTTTCAGTTCAGGTGAAGAAAGCAAAAAGAGATACACATAGTAATGATGAATGTGTAATATAGACAATGGTAATTTTTCATGTACTCGTCCAAGTTACACTGAAAATACATCACCCTTGACTGGGACACTCCTGAAATTCCAAAAATTGTCAAAGAAATAGATTGCACAAAGACAAACCTAAGTGTAGGAATAGAATGGTCCTAAAACATTGCCATTACAAAGTATATACATAATGTAGAATAAAAACTCATTTTTCTTCTGAATCAACAAAAACAAATTCTTCAGGGTAAAAATATCTAAACAAGTAAAAAACTCATAAAAATTTTGTTTAAAATATACATGCAAGACATAAAACAACTACTGTTTGAGACCTTAGAGCAGTCGGCTTTGGAATGGCTGCTGAGGTGAACAATATTACAAATAAGTAGACCAATTATCAAGAATCTGCGGACAGAATAAAAAAAATAAAATTATTTTCTTGACTGTGACCGGTATACACAATGATGTCAAATATTCTAAGGTCTTCTACTGCATGCATTTTTTGTTGAATTCTATGTTGTGGCAACAGGTGATGACAGCACCACTATTATGCGTTATTTTAGCAGTCACTGGTCTTCCCAGTATTTTTCACCACTCCCATCTGCTGGCAGTATATCATGGCAAAGATTCAAGAGAAATCCACTATGAAGCTGATTGTTAACTGGGAAATGTCAACATGCAAAGCCATGTTTAGAATTAACCTGTCTTTAACATTTTCAGGCACCCACACCCACTCTTCTTTCCAAACCTTAATTACATCAGAAGCTTGACAGCATTAAAAAAAACCCAACAACCCTGAAACAAAAATGCAAAGATGTAGACAGGGGAAAGGTGTAGCTCTAGTTAACACAAAGATAGAGCAATTATCCTCCAACAGAGGCACAGAGGTAAGTAACACTGAACTTGCCAAGAGATAAATGTCTTAAAACTAATAAATATCACCAGTTAAGAAGGAATAATTTTGCACTAAAAGTATGAGGACTTACCACCACTGACTGTAATGACAGAAATTTTTGAAATATTTCTTCCTTTGGGAAAATACCTGACTTTTATTGGTCAGTAACTACGTATGTAACTGAATTCTTAAGGCTCTTTTCTCACAGACGATGCATTTTCTCCACTAATTGTTTTAAAATTAGATCTTTTTTTTCAGAACAAAATAAACAAGGATGCTATAATCCCATTGTTGATTTCTTTAATACATGCTCTAATCACTGACTGTGGTCAGCTACATGTCAAGTAAAAAAGGATAACTCTAAGTCTCAACGTAGCTATGGTTATCTTTAGAGGGTTTTTGTCACCTGAATAAAATGCCCTTGCCATGTTGTAGTGGGCCATGCTACTTTTGATGCTAATAAAGAAACTCTATATCCCTTAAGTCATACCCATACTTCCCCTGCAAAAATGTGTGTCAGACCCAAGTAGTGTAATGCAATCAACATCTGAAAAGTGTTCAACAGATCCAAGCTTCTGGCATCTAAATAGTGGATATCCTGAAATGTGCACTTCAAAGTAAATTCATTGTTCAAACCTCTCCTCTCCATCCATCCATCCATCCATCCATCCATCCATCCATCCATCCATCCATCCATCCATCACAAACAAACAAACAAACAAACAAACAAACAAACAAACAAACAAACAAACAAACAAACAAACAAACAAACAAACAGGAAATTCAAAATTCCTATATACTGGCAAGTTCAAGTGTTGTCCTCTTCACAAACTGTGAAAGTTAGGAATAAACAGACCTGCAAGATTCACCCTGTGAAAATCAAAACCAGTTTGAGTGCTTGCAGAAGGTAAATGCTGACATATGCTTCTTCTATACTATGACATCAAAGAAGCAAAATATCCAGCAGATTTCCTAAAAACACAGCATTTGCATTTTACATTATTATTAGAGGACTGTGATTAATAGACTCAACTAATTAATTAAATTCCTTTTGTTACCTTTTATATCTATATTTGGAAATAATTCAACACAACCGAAAAGAATGACAATATTAAACAATTAGTGCTGAGGTCCCAAAATACCTAAATTACATACGTTTTTAGTTAAAACCAGACTTTGTCTTATCCTTTTGTTTGGACTCCTTTTGTTTGTTAGTGTTTGGAGAATACTTGGTGAACTGACAGCAGAGCAGACAGCTTTCACTGAAAAGGTATGGAACAGTGATTTTTGTGAAGAGGGAAAAATAAGTTTCTTTTCTTATTTTCCTGAACTGCCAGAGAACATAGCCCACTCTGCTTTCTTTAGAGCTAGTTCTCTGATCAGTTTTGATGTGATATCAAAGAAAAAGAAGACACAATATAGCTTTAGAGATACTGTGCAGCTCCTCTAATTGTTGTTGCATCACACCACTGGCAAGTAGCACAGCATCATGGATTCAGCATGGACTGCTGGGTGAGACTAAGGTCTGATGGAGCATAGCTCCATAATGCAGTGGAGTTTTGCAGTGTCAGGAAGCCACTTTTATGATCCATATCTGATATTTGTCTCAGAGTTCCCTGCCTTCACAGTTCTTTGCCACTTCTGTCACTCAGCCCCATACGGTTTTGGCAGTAGACTTAGAAATCGGAAGTCTGGCCACCCTTCACGGGGAATGGGGGAAAAAAAAAAGGGAAAACAATTATGACAGCAAGAGGTTGTAAGAGGTGGAAAGTATGGGAAAATTCTGGGACTTGAAGAAAGAAAATGGAATTCAGCAATGTCAGATAGTGTTTGCATACAAAATCCCACAGAAGAAACCACATGGTCAAAAGCCACATGTAAAACTGCATGTAGTGAACTGGGGCAAACACCAACACAGGCTGAAGCACGACTCAATGTCCACACTCAGATATGTAGAAACTGGAATCTTTCTATTGATGTGGACAGTGTCAGGGCAGCAGTTTCAGAAACTGCTTTAAACAGACACTTGCTCATTGACTGTCCTTAAGCACGAGTGTGAAACTGCAACACTGAAAATTCAGTCTGTAACACAGAGCATTCTTGCTGCAGCTACTGATAACAACTATCAGTGACATAAATTTTCCATATAAATGGACCTCCTTTTAGTCCATTTAGTCTAATATTATAAAATCCTGGTCTGCTCCACTCTGGTGCTATCCACAGTATTGCTTCCCATGCAACATCAGTGGTTCCTGGCTGTCAGCTGGACATTGCACCACTGATCACAACTCCCACAGAACAGCAGTCCAGTCCATTTTTCACTCAGTGACCACTGGTCCAGCTCACAATTCACCAGCATTGTGACAGGAAACTGCACTAAACATCTGGCACTGGCAACAACAACTGTCCTCCCATTGTACACAAAGCAAGGCATCTCATTAGTGTACAATTAGTTAATGTAAAAACTGGAGACTGAAGACTTAGTTATGCAGATTGCTTTGAGAACAGATGCAGTCCTGTTACTAACAGGAATAGTCTTTCACTTGTTTAAATAAAATCAGGCCTTTAATATAATTGCTCTTGTTTTATTTGTGATTTGGTTCTAACAGTTACATATTACTTAAAGAATTCTTTAAAACAAACTAGGAGTAATTTAGTGAAACAATGTAATCATGGCATATATAGGCTCTTTGACTTTTATCAATCTTAGTATCATAAATTACTGAAAAAAATGCTCACTATTACAGAGTAAAGTTTTCATTTTAATTAGGGCAAACACATAACCTAAATCTTGGAGTTGTCTTTCATTTTAATTTCCAAATATCTCTTTTCTCTGTATGCAATATACATTCAGCATTTCCTCCACTTCTGTCTGTACCTGGCATGACAGATCCAGATAAAGAGAAACATCAAGTTATGAAACACGAAAATTCCGTAGGACTTGAAAAAGCAGGAAATGACAGTTTGAAAACTTAGACATTAGCAGGCACAGAGAACAGTCAGTTTTTAATATCTAATTGTTCTAATATTCCTAATATTCCACACTCTGTGCCCATGGCAGAGGGGTTAGAACTAGATAATCTTTAAGGTCCCTTCCAATCCAAGCCATCTCATGATTCTATGATGTTTAATTTGTAGGTTAGATGTTTCTGCTTGGATAGCCCACGAGTATAAAATTAATCTGTTCAATCAGAGCTAATTCCAAGAACTCATTCTTGCAGGAACCATAGAAGTCCTTTAGAAGACTACCTCCAGGAACCCTACAGTCTGGAACTATTCCACTAGAAAAGTGTGTGAGACAGCAGCCCTGCACTACAGAGCTGCAGGAGAGAATTGAAACTTGATACTTAAACTGGAGAGGATATCATCTGTGTAGCTAATTACCACTGGGTTTATGGTATATGTATAAGCACATGAATAAACACTTTGTATATGTTGCAGGGTCCTTAATTTACAAATGGTCTTGATTGCAACTTTTATTTGGTTTCCTACCATGAGACTCAATAAAGAAAACTTCACTGTTTTCCTCCAAAATAATGGCTGGTGCCTCTGCACCTGACTGTAATCATTGTAGAAGCCTGTACTTGAACGCAAACCAGTTCTGACTAAAATGTACAGAAAAAAATAGTTTTTCTTTTTAAATGGAAAGTTGTTCTGAGAAAAGCAACACACCTTTCTGAACTATTACAGTCTGATTTAAACAACAGCATTCATCCACTCCATTTGGTACCAAAGCACTCCTCAGAAAAAAAATACAATCATCTGCTAATCGTTTAAAATCAGTAGGAATTTTGAAGAAGAAGCTAGAAGTACAGCAAACAGTAACCTTTCTTTTAACTTAAATACAGTGTGCTTTTCAAATCTCAACATTATCAAGTGCTACCACAAATACAAAGATTTCTCTCCCTCTTGTAAACTAAACCATTAGGACATTTCGTCATTAAATAGTCTTTGAATAGTGATTTTTCATAGATATCATCATGTTTCAGAGTTGAGGTTCAGATGTTAAGTTTTGTATCTCTGTAGAGCAATGTTCAATCTGTGCTACACAGCAGACCTGTGCACAGAACATTAACATTAATCAAAGTAACATTCCTGCATGAATCATACAATCATAGAATGATTAGGGTTGGAAGGGACCTTAAAGGTCATTTAGTTCTGATCCCCTTGCAAGGGCAAAGACACTACTCCCTAGATCAGTTTGCTCAGGACCATCCAGCCTGGCTTTGAACACTTCCAGGAATGGGGTATCCACCTCTCTGGGCAACCTGTTCCAGCGTCTCACCACCATCTGAGCAAGGAATTTCTTCCCAGCATCTAACTGAACCTCGCCCTCTTTCACTTCAAAGCTATTGCTCCTTGTCCTGTCCTTATCTGTCCATATAGAAAGCCTCTTTCTCTCCATTTAATAACCCCCCTTATGGTACTGTAAGGCCACAATGAGGTTTACCCAGACCCCTCTCTTCTCCATGCTGAATTCCAATTTTGTCCATCCATCTTTGTAGGAGAGGTACTCCAGCCCTCAATCATTCTCTCCTTCCTCCTCTGGCCCTGCTTTTCCTTGTCCTGAAGACTCCAGACCCAGACACAGCACTGCAGGTGGGGTCTCAGAGGGGCAGAATCCCCTCCTTCACCTGCTGCTCCCACTGCTTTTGACGCAGCCCAGGGTGCCACTGTCCCTGGGGTCTGCAGGGGCACGCTGTTGGTTCACATCTGGCTTTGCACCCACAGGAATGCCCAAGTCCTTCTGCACAGGGCTGTTCCCAATGACGTCTTGTCCAGCCTGTTCTTTCAGCTGATATTGCAGAGTAGCTGACAGCCAAGGAATCTGGCAATGCATACCATTATACAATGGCAACAAAAAGGGTAAAACTTCAGTAATGACAGTTTAACCCAGGTCAGCTACAGAATTTAGATGGCTACAGCTGTACTCAGACTTTGCACACATGGCACCACCACGTCATGATAACTGCCTTGTCTTTTCCCTTTCTCTACATTTAAATTTATCACTGCCATCCACCTGTTGTATCTTGCCATTTTTTGTGAACAGTGAGTCAGACTGTGGCTGTATAAGCACAGCTTAGCAGTAGGAACCATAATTTCACAGCCTTGATTTACTAATGTTGTTACTTCTGAATAAATAGTATTTTCTAACTTTATATCTTACGCCTTACTGCTTTCTTTTCACTTAAATCATATTTGTTTCCAGTTGAAAACCCTTTTTTTCCCTGAAAGACGTTAGAAAATATATTACACATTCTCCAAAAGCACAAATAAATATTTAAGACCTGCATATTCTTGTTGTTCCCTGAAGATCTTGTGCGACACTGTCATTCATTAGCTTGCTCTGGGCCATTACATCTCTACACGTTTTACTTTTACTGGCACACAGCCAGCACTGACTGCTCAAATCTAGAAAGCCCACATGTTTTTGTACTTTTTGAAACTAGCATGACAACCATTCTGAAGAGTAGCTCTCACCTGCTACGTTAAACTGTAAAACCATGAAAACATTGATGCTCTTCTCTCTCTATTTAGTGCTGAAAAAGGAACTATTTTTTCAGGTGCAATAAGAACCATATGAAATCTCCCTAATGTGTAGTCATGTTTTTAATGGAACAGGTCCATTAAACTTATCTAGAAAAGTAAAAAATAAATTCGAGTTTTAAAATAGTATTTTGTGTATATTGCTGGACAAAGATCATAGCTCTGACAAATGCTGGGTAGCACTTGTCTCTTTCTCAACTTAAGAAGAGACTGAGAAGTAAGGCAGCAAGAAACATCCTTTGTGCAACAAAGTTTTCCTCCAACATATGAATGAATCATAATTGACTGATGAAAACTGGGGAAATACTGAACTTCAAACAGTATCATAGATCTGTAAAACTAGCAAAATATACATAGATTACTCCGTTTGCACAAAAACATGTGAAAACTATTAACTTCAATCTATATTGTCTGATTAAATTCTCAGATTTAAATGTATGTAACTATGCATGAGAATTACCTGGATTCAAATAATTAGCCAAAGCCTTTCAGCAATATAATGAGAAGATTTTTATTTAGCTAAACTTTTTTTTCTACCTCTCATGAGCCCCCTGAAAAGGGAAGGAAAACTGAGGCTTTAATATAACCTCACTGGGATTTTTAAAGAAGAGTAAGTGGTGTAAAATGCTTTTCTACTGGAAATGCTTCTAGCAGGTCTCCACTGACTACTCCCCTAAGTCTGCTCAGATGTGTCCTTTCTTACTGCTTCTGAGCCATTTAATGGCAGGTATTCTTTTTAAACTGTAGTACTCAGTATTATCACTCAAATAAAGTTTTTTAATCCATTTCCTGTGTGTTAATTGAGAAGCTAGGAACAAAGGGGATTAGAAAAAAGCAACCCTATTTGTGCATACCTATAGGCACTGATCTCCTGAAAATCTGACCCGACCTAAATATTTGGACCTTTAAGTCTATGTGTTTATCCAGAAAAATATTAATACCAAGTTTTCAGGAAAATGCTGTAATCTTGCTGTATGAGGAACTAATATGATACACTACAAAAATAACTAATATGTACATATATATAGATTGTTTAAAAACAATTTCTTTCATATTTCCACTTTTAAATTAGAGAGTCAGTAATTAATTGAAAAAATAGTATTTGTATTTTCTTCAATTAAACTAGCTAAATATTAATTAGAGCTCATAATTATGCTTTTCAATTTAGATCACTAACCTCACGTTCTCTAGAAACTTTTCTCACTGAAGAGAATTCCTCCATTAATACTTGCATTTCAAAGTATATTGATCAGCAAGAATCCTGACAGACAAGTATCTTACAGAAGATAACTTTTTTTTTAAATAATGTTTATTTCAGAGGGGAACTTATAATAAAGTGCCATTTAGGGCAGAGTGCACTATGATTATTGTAGTTGGAAAAAACTATTCCATAAACAAACTGCGTGATACAAAATAAATAATAAGCAGAGCAGTTGTAGATTCAGAGGCTGTTTTGTGACACTGGCTGGTGATTCCTATAAAATTTCAAAACTGAAGCATCTCTACAACTGGAGAAATCCTCAAAGGTAATTTTCTTGGTACATTAACATTGTTCTCTTTCCCTCCAGTCTGCCTGACTTTGCTCAGACTCTGCTAAGATTGTTCCCTATTCTCATATTATTCCTATTGTTCCCTTTTCTCATACTAGACACTTTTGTATTTGAATGCACCATGTTTCTTTAACCAAGAGATGAGTAAACCAAAGTTGGAATACAAATACTGATGTAAAAAATCAAATTTGGAAAGGTGCAAATGCATGTCACTCTTACTGGAACACAGGTAACATAAAAATCCATAAATGAGCACTGTTCATAGTCATTACATTTGTCCTTTACTCTTCCAATCCAAACTATTCAGAACAGTAAAAAGAATCATATGCTACAGAACATTTTGTAGAATGGCACAGTGCACAGCTGGGGAATAATTTGGCATTTTTGAAAATCAGCTATGTGTGAGAGCCGAATGGAATCAAAAGGGGAGGACTAAAACCTTTTCACAAGTCAGTTCTATATTTTTATATTCTTCCATAGATGTATGTATTATGTATATTATAAATGCATATAGGTTCATAGATAAATGTACTCAAAGTTATAACTGTGTTTTTTATATAGTCAAATAAACTGCTTACATTGTACTATTTTTTTGCACTCACAAAACAGTGAAATAATGCATTCAGAAAGTTTGAGATGTCACATAGTTGTAGGCACTTCTGTGTGAATGGGAAATCAGTAGCCTGAAGAAACTTCATTAAAATTTTGGGTATAATCAGAAGACTGGATTCCCACATTACTCTTCAACACAGCAAATTCCTTGATTCAAATTCACATATCCAGAACAATAAATGGTGCTATTAATTCTCCAAAAGATGCTGTTCCTTTGCATAATCAGAAAAGTATTGTCCTTACAGTATTGGCTAGTATTCCTTCCTTAGCTTCTGCAAATTTTAATATTTTATGAACAGGTAACAATCAAATCAAATATACTTAAAAAAATTTTTGTTGTACAAAAAAAAATAATTACTCCTATTGCTTCTAAGTAAAGCTTAAATGCATTCAAGAGTACTGAACTGTAAGAACAGGTACAGAAAACATGTGCAGTCTTGTACTTGAAGAGTAAAGAACAGAGAGAGAGAATCTGGAGTGAGTAAAACAAAGAGCCCAGAAGATTATTAAGGGACAGGAGTTTCTCATGTATCTACCTGAAGAGGCTGGCAGTGTTCAGCCTTGTGAAGAAAAGACTCTGGGGCATCTCATCCATATGTACAAATACCTCATGGGGCAGGAGGCTGCCCTTTTGCAGTGGTGCCCAGCTGACAGGACAAGAGGCAAGGGGAGAAAACTGAAATACAGGAATTCTGTCTCACCTAAGAGTATTCTGTAACGGTGAGATTGAACAGATTGCCCATGGATGTTGTGGAGACATTGTCCTCAGAGTCACTCAAAACCTTATTGGGCATGGCCCTGGGCAATCTATTCTAGCTGGCCCTGCCTCAAGCAGAAGGTTGGACTCGACAGTCTCAAGAGACACCCTCCAACCTCAGCTATTCCAAACACTTTGAATTCACTGGCCATTTTCAATTATATTTACCAGAGGAATAGCTGTCTTAGAGAGGATTCTTCTGTTTATTTGATTAATTTTAAAAATAAATTAGCTGTTGTGAAGTCAAACTAGATACTTTTCTACTCTAATATTCTTAATATTCTTTATCAAAAGTGAAACATGATTAGGAATTGCTTGGCAAGAGCCACGCAGCCAGCTGCAGGTGTTATTTACTAGTCTGTTTATGTACTCAATGCATCAAACTAGCTGCAGCTGATACTGCCTTTGCCCAAATGTAAGAACACATGGGAAAAGCTAGCAAGGTTACAGGATGGGGTTAGGAAGGAACTCAGGAAGCACAGACAGAGCACCTCAAGGTATAAAGAAGAAAGGATTGAGGCATTAATTGTTCAGCTAACAAATGCACTTTCATAAATTACTTTGAATGAGACTCAAAGATATAAAGTCACTTTTACATTAATTTTTGCTACTTGAAATGGGAGAAAAAACTTGCCTTCTTGCCTGCGTTGCAAAAAAGATGGCAGAATCATTACATTAAGTGCTAGTTGCAAGAAACCAAGATGCTATTCAGCTAGAGGATGGCAGATGGTGCAATGGCTTGCACAGAGAGCAAAGGTTCATGCAGTCCTGGAGAAGTCTGAAACAATGCAGGTAACTTGTAGAGTTGGTGCCCCAGCATTCTGCTGCAAAATGGGGCTTGTTCTCCCAGTGATGTCAGAAGGATAAACACCTCCACTATTGAGAGGTTCTCAGCCATTCCAACAGCAGAGGTAATTGTTGCTGCTGAAAAAACTGCAGTCATCTGCATTTTCTACCTACTACACTTGTTTTAATCTTAGCATTTCATTTTTTTATATACTGTATGAACAATGATGTTTTACTCCTCAGCCTCCATCTGCTACTTTTCATATGCTACAGAATTTTTTGTTTGCATGTTTCTAAATGCATCCATTGCTCTTGCAAAGACAAAATCAAAGACAAAATTGCTCTAAAAGTTGCAAAGAATGACAATTAGCTTTTAAGCCTTGACTGTGAATGACAGAACCACAACTAATAATGGAACCATAATTTTTGCAAGCAAAAATACAAATACTGTTAAAACTCAGGCGCCTCAAATCAGCAATGACTGGTTATGTGAAATTAATGGCTATACAGCAGTGTGCACATAAATCCTTACAGGATCAGAACAAAGGGCTTGACTTGACACCTGCTGAAGCTGACAGAAAAGCCTTGCTTTTAAAGATTTCAGCAAGTTCAGAATCAGGCCATCAATTTTTCCTGTGAGGCATGGAATAGAGATGACCAAACTTAGTAGTGAAGGTACTGTTTCACATCCTATTTTGTAGAAAGAGCTGCTTAAAAGCATGACTAACCTGATGTTTCTCTTGGACTGCCATAAATCACAAGCAACTTAACTGAAGTCATTAGTGTAATATGAGGAAGGTAAGAAACAGGAGCAGGGTGTTGGTACATGAAGCTGTACTGTACCAGTCTCCATTAAAAAGAAATTTCCAGGTAACTTCTGTTCTGCTTAGAAACTAATGGTATGACAGAGCTCAGTAAAGTTTCCGTTTGGAAAAGCATTCTCAGAGAGCATTTCCAAAAGTAAAGATGCTACTCTGTTAGCACTAATAATTTTAAGAACTAGGGGTGTTTAAAATTTTATCTGTAAAAATGAAATATTTCTTGGTTTACAAGTTTAAAAAAAATGTTTCAAAACCACTAATTTCTATGTACGTACAACCCAAGAAAACAGAACTATTTTTTCAAATACATAGTTCAAAATGTCACTGCCATGAAAAGACCTCATAACTTCTCTAGTTTATTTTCAAAAGTCTGAGTACAGTGATAAACACCCTAAAATACCATTTATTATGGAAGTTACACATTTTTAACTATAGAGTTATGAATAGAATTGCTACTTTGATTCTTAAATTATTTGTAGAAAAATGCAACACTTTAGGAAATGTATTTTGTTTGCAATCTCTTCTTTCCCGGTTAGTAACTTGGTAACTTCTTTGTTTAGTGTCTGTTACCCACATAAATGCTTAAAATCAGGTATGAGAGCTTTCTCATTTAACTCTTTTACAGTTAAACTGAAAAGTACAGAAGTGCTTCTTATGCAGTGCAGCCAGAGGATTTATTTAGTATTTATTTATTTATTTATTATTAGATGTATTTAGTTTTTGTTGTATGCCTAAAAGAAAATTATTATAATGGAAATGCAGTTGACCAGGTGGCAAAATTGGGTATTTGATTTTTACCTTCTGAGAAAAAACAGGAAAATGATGGAATTTAGGGAGGAACTGTTTCTTTTAAATGAAATATTCATACTGCATGTTGTAACAAGACAAAAAAATAACAGTTATACACATGTATATAAAATGATGTCTCAAAGGTGAACCACAGAATTTTACTAGAAGCCCTGAAATAAACCAGCCTTTAATGTTGCTAGAAATCCTGAGTCAATGTACAAAGCAATCCTTTGTATTGCTCTATCATAAATTTTAAATGTGTAAGCCTTACATGGTCCTCAGCCATTAAACATAAATGGGCCAAATTCTATTGAAACTTTCACTGTTTTGGGGAAGAAGGTATGAAACCAGAGCATAAATCTTGTCAGAATTTCAGCTGGCAATCAGCTCTGTAAATCATACTGGAATTTATTTATAGGAATGACACTTTATAAATTATTACAAGTCTGTTTTTCCTAAATATTTAAAATCCAGATTTCTAGAAAGTTTATATTGAGGATGCTTGGTAAGACAACCCATCTAATCAGTAAAGTTAGTTCATTTTACTTATTGACAAGCATATTTTATTTTTGTGTAATATTCATTTTGCTTATTAAATTTGCCTACTATACATATTTAGGTATTAATTTTAAAGGCATTCACAGAATGCAGCAGAAGAATGATAAAAGGAAACAGTTCTGATATGTAACAAATTTATATTCATTAGTAAGAGTCAAGACAATTTAGTATGAACATGCAATTATTCCACCATTGAGCAATAAGCAACTTGACAGTGTAACATAAAATAATCTCATCCAAATCAAATATTATCATTAAATATATTTTATTATAAAGACAAAATACCATGCTTGTGGCCTTTTTAATACTTGCACTTGGCTTTCAGAAACATGCAGAGTCTCTAAAACTGACAAATTACATTTTTAATTGATAATATTAGATAGTACAGTATTTACAGTACATTTAATCTTACACAGGGCATTGTCTGACTATGGATACTTGAGACATAACTTTACCCGAGCATAGAACAGCAGTGAAATGAATTTTAGCCAGGATCAGTTTTCGAAATGCATGCAATTTTTTATGGAAATAAAATTCTGTAAATTTTATCTTCCTTTTTCTTCCCAGTACTTGGGCTTCTCAAGAATTTTCAGAAAGCTGGAAGTAACTACTAGAGTAGAAAGACAAATGAACTATAAAATACAGTACTGAAAGTAGTGCATCTCTAATTAAATCACCATTATCAAGGCTTACTGCACTGCAACATCTATTTATTTAGAAGAAAACTTTATTAATTTAAGCTCTTTTTAAAGACCAATAGTATAGTCAAAAGTATAATTGTTCTGCATATCTTACCTTGGGGCTGAAAACTGCTTTTCTTCCCCAGTTATTTCCAGGATTTGCTTTTCCATAGCTATTTATCAGACCACAATTAAGTTACTCTGCACCATCTTTCACAGTTAAGCAACTTTGCTCAATGATTAAGAATTTTATTTGCATTAACTAAAGTAACTACACTACGAAAAGCTTCCTTACCATATAAAAATTTAACTCAATAAAAAAAGCATGCATAGCACATATTTTTCACTTGGAAAGAACACGTTCTTAAAAGTTCATGCAGAACTACCTTTCCAAAAAAGCACCTAGGGATAATAATAAAAAAAAGGTAAAAGAGCTGTGCTGTCACCTAGCGGATAAAGGTAGTAGAATATGATTACTTTTTAAGTTACAGTTTTAACAACTTAAAATATATTTCAGATTTTACATTGATTTCCTGCAAGAGACATGTAAACATGAGAATTGGCTCTATTGCTGACACAGGTCCTCTGAGTATTTTAAAGACAGACCTGCAGAGCCTTTGGATCTTTGGATATCTTTTCATTGCAATGTTGGCTATTACATTTTAAATCTGAATGTAAACATGGCATATTTAGGAGCCTGGGATGTAGGAGAAAAGCCTCAGGTGGAGGGGTGACTGGTAGTGTAGACAACACATTACAAAAAAGACAAAGATAAAAAACGTTGTGCCATCAACCTTTCTTTTGACTTCTGCTGTGAACACACCATCTTGGTTTTTTGTACTGACAAAGTAAGGCTGCACATGTGGTGCTTCTGAGACACAAAAATGCATCTACACTATAAAGTTTAAGTCACTGAGTTAATAATTCAACCTGAATACATGCATGGATTAGGCCCCTCAATTGTACAACAAGTGAAACTGTATTTTTTCAGATAAATTCTTGACATAGGAGCAGGTAAATATTTAATTGAAATTTTGCCAAAACTTTTCACTAGTGCCTGTGATTTAGGACTAAGGGAAAAGCTCTGCTTCAGGATCTTGGCATCAAAACTCAAACCAAGACAATGCTGCCAATTTCCCCAACCCTTCTTGTGCAGCAGAAACAGAATGAAGACTTGTAGACGTATGATGGGACTCTATTCCATTTAGTCTAACATGACAGGAGAGGAATAAGCATTTGACTAATGACTATTAAAACAGATTTTCAAAGAAGAAAAACTAATACATCTTACTGAAACTCTTAAAGGTATTATCTTTATAATATAAAGATATGTATATCATTCAGTAGCCATATTCTCCAGAATATTTTCTATTCCATTCCAGCATCTGAAGCTCTGTATAATCACCTGATCCTTGACCACAGATTGAGGAACTTTAGAAAAATGTAGGAAGTATAGATTGTCTGTGGATGGTCATTTTGTCTTTTTTTTTTTTTTGCAACACAGAGTAACCCACATTAGTTTTGCAAACATTAGAAAATTCTTTGGGAACATGCATGAAAGCAGGTCACCAAAAAGCATTATTATCTTAAGGTATATGCACAGGAACTCATATGAGATGCCTTCATGGTGGTGTATTACCTGACACTGTCACTTCACCCTTGCCTGCCTTCAGTGAAGCAAACAGATTCATTTGTTATTAATGCTCCAACCTGAAAATGGATTCATTCCACTAAGTTTCACATTAAAAAAAAAAAGGCACATAATTTCCTGCCTTACATTGCACTTTTCAAAAGATTTAAAATACCAAGTCTGTGGTCTTTCTACTGCTAGAAGACTTGAAAAATACCAATAATGAATTTCTACTCAATAGTAAACGTACTGTTGATCTTTAAATATTTTAAAGAACTAAACAGCCAGACAAAAAACCCCTCCAAACTGAAATGCTGTGGAAATCAGAAATTACTATAAAACTGCAAAATTTTGTTCAGGATTTCCATTCAAACATATTTACAGCAAGTCAGTCACTTTTTGCTTTCTGTTTTGACATAGAGTATTTTAAGGAAAAAGGTTTCTTTCCACATACACTAAAACAGTGTACACCACATCTACAGAGGAAATTAATAAACTTGGTATATGCCACAGGAGCTGCAGTATACATTTTTTATTAGTGATAAGTATGTATTTTTTTTCCTGCATCCCTTACATAATTTGCTTCGTAGTTACAAATTGCAAATACTCAGCTTAAAACAGAACTCAGCAAACTCCTTGCACTGAAAAATGTTTTACTGAGTTAAGTACTGAGCATAGGTAGAGGTGAACCATGAGTTTCATGTGACTGTGCAATTTTAAAAAAGTGGCAAATAATACGATACACTGTTTTGTCTCTGGTATGTGAGAGTTTTTGCTCAGTCTCTTCCCTTTCATGCTAAACTCAGTGATTAGAACTGCTTGCAACAAGTATTTGTAATTCAAATTCTGTGAGCAGTCAGCAGTATGTGCTTACAGCTTGTATTTTCAGACAGTGTCCTTACAACATATTAGATAAGAGTAGTCAAAGCTGGAACGCAAACATCAGAGGGCATGATCAAACAAAGAAATTTGTAAAAAAGATTTGGCAATACATTTACAAATTCCCTCCTAGAATGCAATACTTTTTAACCTACATTTTATAGAATATGGACTTTAAACAATATTGACTGATATTTAAAATGGACTATGCCAAACTTCAAATTAAAACATGACGAGGCATATCCAATGATAGATAAATAATGCTTGCTTTAAATTAAAGAGTTACATTTGGTATAACAATTTATTCCACCTAGAGAAGCAAGGCAATTAAAAGTTTCACAGCTCTGGATGTGAAGAATCCATTTTAACCCTCTAGGCCCTATTCACAAGACATTAGTTCTTAAAACAAAATCAGGACACTCCAGAAGTTACTCTACCTGATTGTTTCCTAAAGCTGGAGAATGAAGAGTTCAGCACAGACTTACTCTTTACGCTCACTGAATTTTGTGAAATACTTAAGAAAACATAGATGAAATAGGAACTTTTAAAGACTGGAAAAAGTGCAATACCTGCTAACAAGCAGAAGAAAGAAACAATATTTCCCTCTGACAGCAGAATTAGATCCATTTGGTGTCAAAGGATATGGAATTATTTGGAGCCCCTATCTCTTTGCACAGACCTCAAAAGCCCTCTGAGATGCACACTGCGAGGACACACGGGTTTGAAGAAAGTCTGGGTTTTTCCCTGAACGTGTGATGGCAATTCAACCACGTTCAAAACACATGTCCAAATCATGCATGTTAAGAGTGGGGACAGAAAAAACTGTGGAACTGCTTTGGAAAGTGCCTAAAGTAAAGGAGATGGTTGCATGAGAATGGTCTGCTGAGGGCAGAGAAATGTGGTGGGTAGGTGTCTGCGCAGCTCATCACCTGCTGCCCTCACTTTCTCATTGAGACAGGGCGGTTGTGGCAGGGCTGCTCCTGTTACTGTCATCCAAACCCTGTGGAGCTGCTTTGAGCTAAAAATGGCCCCAGAATTCCAGGGCTCGTAGTCTCACAGCTTGTGCTTCTCCTTCCTCTCATACCTGCCTAAAAAGACTCATAGTTGAAAATATTGTGAAGCTAGAATTTTTTGTGACATTTCCTGCCAGATCTGAGTTCTGTTAGGTTGAAGATATTGCAGTTTCTTCTTACCTCCTGTCTCTGCTAAAGTGAGAAGTTTATAGACAAAATGTAAAAAACTAAAGAAAATAAATTTAAAATATAAAAAGTTTAAAATTTATTTAAAGAATTTTAGAAAAAAAATGCTAACAGAAAAAGACATCCTTGGTCTGATTTTAATTTTGAAGATTAGGGATTAATCTAAAGCATTACTGGAAGTTTTATTAACTTTATAAGAAACCCAAATCATGAAATAAAAATTAAAATAACAAATGGTTTCATGTCTCAGTGTAAACAAAAGACACAATAAGACAGAGTTAATCCTCAGCCCCAACACAGGCTTCCTGTGTGACCTATGTATGCCACTCAGTCTCTGATGCTGTAATTCCTTGGCTGGGTAATTGACCTAGAACTTCCCTGCCTCAGAAGCATCCTATGGAGATAAAATGAATAATTATTTGCTTTTGCCTTAGCATGGTGAAAAAATTTAAGTAGATTCCAAAATGAGAATAATTGTTGCAGAACTTAATACAATTTAAAACAGAAAATAAGATGTTGAAAACAAGGATTTATGATACCAGTAATTTCAAGGTTTCCCTATTTCTTCTTAAAAAAAAAAAAAAGGGAAAGAAAAATCCAACAACCTGTTAACAAGCTGATAATTATATATACACCATTAACATAAGAGACCAGGAAAGTTGTAAAAGGAAAACTACCTTTTTCAGCTAGATTAATTCTAACTAACTAACTTGTACTAACTTTAACAATGAACAGTGATACTTAGTCAAATACAATTGTCTCTTGTAAGATGTCTTTCCAGAATACAAGGTAATCAAAGTCTAATGTTGAAACCTTTGATCAGAATCAACAACCTAGCAAATGGCAGATGTCTGCAAGGCTGTACAATTTTTCCTAAAAGCAGCTGCAATTTGGAAAATGGAAGTATCAAAGCTTTATGAGATGTCAGGCATGAATACCAGGGCAATACAAATCAAAATGAAGTGAATTTTTCTATGGTCTGTTTCAGGATGGCATAGCTTCCCATGAATTAAAAGACTATTAAAAAGTTATTTAACTGCATTTCAGTAAAAAAACAGTTGTGACTTATGTCACGCCATTGTTAAAGTCTAACTTTTAACGTCATCATTAGAACAACAAAAGAGCACAATTCAAAGGTATATAGTTAACACAAGTATTCATAAGAAATCACTAAAAATACTTTGGGAAAGCAAAGGTAGGACTCAATCAATAACAGCTTGCTGTCTAGAGATAGCAAACAAGATGGCTTATCTACAAATACATTTAACACCTCATATCATTGTAACAGGTCAGTGAAAAAGGGCTTCACTTCAGCAATCTGCCTACATACCTAGCTTGCAGTAGGGTATCACAGACTGAGCACAGCTTCTGCAATGATAGATGTTCTTAGCACTACTGCTGACACAGGCTGACTTGCCCAGTCAAGCTTTTAGTATTTCATGTGTGTCTCTTCATGTTTCATTACATAACAGTTTCTTTTACGCATCTCACCTCTCATAGCACTGTCATTATGGAAACATTTCTTGAGTAATAGAAAACCATAAAGTCCTCCTGAGCCAAAGGTCAAATGCAGTCAATTTATTGCAAAAAACTCTTAACAACCCACAAAAAATCTCAGCTGCAAGTTACTCCTTCACTCCAAGGAGTTTTATATTTTCCTTGTCTTTCGAAACAGCCCACAAGTGATAATGAAATGCTTAAAGCAATAAGAGAGAGAATCAGGTTTCATCTACCTGGACCGTCTGGCAGCATACTGTGTAACAATAAATGAGTGTTCTTAAGTCACAGCATTTCACTGGAAATGAGGCAGAACTTGTGTATTTTAACAGCTTTTTACAACTAGTAACCACTAGCAAATTTATTTTACTTTCTCAGGGAAGACCAGTGAACGTCCCTAATTTAAACTAAAGGGCCTTTCAGCCTCAAAGACAAAAAGCACTTCTGCTTAGCACCTGAGTAATACATGGAATATGTACAGGTGAATCAAGAGGACTGGAATCAAAGATAGTTTGTCTTTGGCTGGTCTGAAAGGTCTGACTCATTTCCAGTTCTGTGATCATTTATTATCCAGAAAAGAAAGGCCAGCTTTCTGCAGTGCAAACACAGTGGTGGTCTGTGGCTCATGATGAATAGATTTACCAGGTCTGCTCTGAATTGCATGACATAGAGTTTTCCAACAGGCTCTGACACCTGATGTATGTTTAAATTTCCTTGCACAGAAAACCCTGAATATCTACCTGCATGCATTTTTTCTTAAAGTTATTATACAGAAAATACATTCTTAGATGGCATATTATTTAAAGTGATGTTACAGTACAGAAATATTTTAATCAGTAATTTCACGTCTGATAAAGACTTATTTCCCTGCCAGTATTCTGACTTCAGTATAGCACAGGAGTTTGGTTTTGGTCTTAAAATATCAGTTTCCATATTTTCAAGTTCCATATTATACAAAGTTTATACAAGAGTTGATTTACATTTGTAGAATAACAGAAAAGTAAAAGACATCGATGATATTTTTTTATACTCAAATCAGTGCAAGTATTGGAGCATTTATCTGCACTGCCTCATGATAAATAGCAGAAACACCAGCCAATTATTTCTGAACTTGGGAGTTACATGCCAAACTAAGCATTGCAAAAGTCACAAAGTCCCAATTAAAATCAAAGTATTCACTGGAGGAATATCACAAACCCAAGAAAATTCCCTGGCAACAGTTAACAGTTGTCAAATTGATAGTCACACTGTTCATTACAGTTTACGTGTTTTTGTAGATAAAAAGTAATTTAACCACTGGACTGGAAGTCCACACCTTTTAGTTTTAAAGAGCCTGCAGTTTGAGTAGTTTTAAGTGTGGGCAAGAAAATAAAGCAATATTAAAAAGTGATCATTACTCAAATATTTAGAATTATCATTTCAGAAAAGCCAAACCAATATTGATAAACAGTCTTTGGTCTGTAAGGAAAAGGACGAAAATACCGTGCAACTGTGTTAAACTACATAAACCCACAATTACACAAAAGAGAACACAATTTTAAGTGCTTCATCTATGTCCCCTCTGACATTCAATTTAAATACATAGGATAGTCCAACTTTTTAAATAATGTGGCTTAGTTGACTAGCCTGATAACTACACTGCAGACACAACAAATTGAATCCACTAAAAAGACAAAAGAAAGAACAACAAAAGGTCTTTTCATTCAGCTCCTAATAAATCAAACACAGTAAACACTATGCAGAAAAAAGCAAAACATTTATTACTTTCTGAGGTATTTGAGAAGAGTTCAAGATGCAGAAAGATGAATACACTGAATACACTCATAACTGCTGACAAATTTACACAAATTGTTTTTCAAAATAAGTTGCATCACTTATCACTTTAATCTAAAAATTCTTCAACAAAGATCCACATTCAAATTATCTTACAGTTACACTGAAGTTCATTTGTACTGTCTCATTTCAAAATGTTGTACAGCACAGAAAAACATCCCCCACTCTGCTTTATAAAGCTTAGCTTCCTTCACTTAGTCCTCCCCTTTTACAGTCAGTTTATTATGTATGATTCTTTCAATTCTTTAAATTATGAGGAAGAGGATGTCTTTGGTCTGAGTGGAAAGGAGTGTGTTGTCACTCTCTCAATACCACTGACTTCTACATTCACTCATTACACTGGTAAGAAAGAACAGAAAACTTAAAGCACCCTGAAGAATTTGGAGAGGCTATATACAGTGCATCAGGATCACACCTTTATGGATTTGGATTCAGGAGACAGAAGGGCAAATATCACCTGGTTAAAAGGCTTTCACCTTTATTGTAGGAACATGAACATTACCAGAACATGACTGGAAAAGATTCTGAATCAACTTCCTTCAGAAGTAAAATCAAGTGTATAGAGCAGACATAACTTAGCTAAATTCTTCCACGTAGGTCCTGGTTAGTGAGAACAACTCTTAAATAGATTAAGTCCAGTGTCTGTGGAAAATCTAAGAATTATAATATTAACTTTTTAAATATAGGAGTCCATACAATGAACATCAGACAGAAATGTGGTCTTTTTACAAGACAAACTGTCTGACCATGAAAAGACCACACATCCTTTATTTCTCTGAGAAGGCCCATGAGACAAGATTACCTGATCCACTTGAGTGCTATTAACTTCCCTAACTTTGTTTTTCTTAAGGTGTGGTGAAAAACAATGTGTAAAATATTCTGCATTTATGAAGATTAAGAGAATTTGAGCCTAGCACAGAATATGGTGAATTGGAAGGGATCCCCAAGGCTCATCAAATCCAGCTCCTGGCCCTGCATTGGACAGCCCCAAAGGTCACTGCACTGAGACCCACCACACGCCTGGGAGCATCGGTTGTGGGTTTAGATTACTGACACACTGTTGTATCTGAAACCTAGATACACATAGGTCTTTTAGTTACTTATTTTATAACATTTTTTGTTAGATTTTCTTCAGACTAGGTTGGATTACAACCAGATAATTTCCCTGACTATATCTCAATCCATACTCTTCGATGATCCAAGGCAGGGAGAACAGTTTTGCATTCTTTGTTGGCACAGCTAATGAAGAGGGAAGTTTTTAATAAGCATCTCCCTTTTTGTCCTAGCCAATTCTCTGCCAGGAGAAGTACACTGAGTTTACATATCATCATATTTTGAGACAAGGAAGATGAAAGCAGACCAACAAACTGCATAATATTTCCAATATACTGATATACTTTTTATTTCCTGAATAAACACAAACACAAATGTGCAGCTTCAAGGAACACAAAATCATAGTTAAAACTTTTAAGGACAAAGTTGGTATTAGGATCCTTTAATTAGTTTTATTTAAACTTTTAATCACCCAACTTTGAAAGTCAATGTCAGTTTTGACTGAAACATATCTAGAGACTCCAACTTTAGCTAAAAAAACTGATTGATGAACCTAACAGGTTTTCATTTCACATTTATTACAAGTAAGAGCAATGTACATGTTGTAGTTAAGATGAAAGCTTAAGTTTTACATTAATATAAAGAATGGCTTTGAGTGTACAACACTTCATAATTTTAAAATCAATTCAGTATTTAGATAAGTAGCTCCTGCAATTGCGAGTTCATTTTAGTCTTAAGATTTTGTATGGGAAGCAAGGTTAAAAACTACCCTTCTTCCTTCTTGTTTCTTCTGTGATTTGATCTCACAGAAGAAACAAATCAACTTCTTTATTAAATACTGGCACCATCTTTTCACTTCTTCCATTTTCAGCCATTGGGGATAGACATCTTCAGATCTCTTTTTTTTGCAGATTTCTTTCTTTCAGTCAAAAAAGAAATAGTCAAATAGAAGACAGATCTATTCAAATTACATGTCAACTGTTACTGTCATTTTCAGAAAAAACCTAATTTCTGTAACATTTGTGCAGAAGGTTGAGCCCAGAATCCTTTTCCTAAATATTGCTTAAAATTCTGCTTTTTTCATCTAAATTTTCCATTTTAAATTGAATAAATTTAAATGAAAAATTATTTCAAGTAAATCATATTTATAAAAAAATCAAAGATCATCCGTATCCTGATAATCATATGAGAAGACAAATACAGAAATTTCTTCCAGGGAAAAGAAAAAAGAAGAAGAAAAAGAGACACTGTATGAAGTCCCAAATTGGTCATACATTTTGGTACTGGTCAATAAACTAGACCATCATATATAAACAAAACATTCCATTCAGCATTATGTCAACCTTTAACAAAAAGATCATCAATCAACTGCAAATGCATGTTCTATGCACCTGTAAAATCTGATGGACATTCTTTCAAGTTTTTATTTCAACACTGTGTCTGTCAGAATTACCCCCCACTATAAACTTATTATTAATGTTGGGAGAAGTTTTCCAAATGTCACCAAAATGAATTAGTATCACACTGAGCCCAAGACTTAAGAGAGTCACCATGTGCATTTATGTATTTTCCCTCCTGTAATACTGACACATTTATATCTTTTCCACGTCTGCTCCAGGTCTGGTGAAACTGCACAGTATGTGTCTCATTTATTTTGCTAGAGCACAGTGACACATACAGAGATTCAGTTGCATGAAATTCGTTGAAAAATTGTTAGCAACAATGTCCACTGATGAGATGCTCTAAATTTAAGCAAAGTAAGCAAAAATAATAGTATGACAAAGTGAGTTAAAATACCTATTGCACTACATATAGTTTTAACAGTTGGAACTTCTCTATGTTTCACATGCACATATGGGATGATGTGTTTGACAACAGAGGACTCATTTTCATAGTGGATAAAGCTGTAAGAAGATCAAAAAATTAAAACCCAACACAGATAAATTAAGACTGGAAATAAAATACTTCTTAACAGAATGATTGTTAGCCCTTAGAACAATTTGCCAAGTGCTTGTGGATCCTGTGTAGCTAGCATATATGCTTTGAAAGAAGAAACAGAGCTAAGCAAGGGAAGACACGCAACAATTGTTTCATCAGAGAACTCTACCTCAAAATAGTGCTTTCCTAATTTGTACTCCTTTAATTTATATTTAGTTTACTACTGTAAACTTAGTGTTCAAAAGAGAGCTATAACATACTACAGCAGCAACTCGCTATCACTTATTTAGTTACTAATAAGGCTAACAAATTTCAAGGTGAAACAGGGAATGGTGTTTCAAAGAAAAAAAAGGCCATTTTCCATTTACACCTTCACTTCCAACAGCATATATATGCCTGTGAATGATTTTCAGACCATCCTCTTGAATTCTGTCTGTCTACTCCATAAATACAGGGAAGCACAAAACTTAATCATTGAAGACTTTACAATATCGAGAAACTATACATTTTGGTATATACATCTGTCTTCCTGAAGCAAAAATTGTACTTCTCAACTTCCTCTTTGCATATACAACATAAAAAAATACATTCTCTAAGTGCACCAATTAAGTATGCCTGATTTCCTGTAATCTAGCTAGATTTCTATTTATGTTTTGCCCTACATGACTAATTCAATAAACCACTCTGGTACACTTTAGCCATCTAAAATTTCTTCAGTCTTTACATCGCAACCTAAAAGGCCTTTATTATGAAGACAGCGAAATTCTGAAAAAATGAATAGTGACTCAGCTCAGAGCTCTATTGATTTTATTGAAGTACTTTGTTAAAAAGTCAATAAAAGTCATTCAAGGTCATGACATAAGACCCTCATTCAGATTTTACTGTAGCAAAGTTCTACCTTCTAGAGATTTCAACAACAATTTGCCTGAAGAAAATCTCACTGTAGGTTTTATTTGTCCTCAAGTAAAGAATAGTTACTTACTGTTAGTGAGGACATAGACAACAAATGGACAGAGACAATAAATGGATAAATTGCATAAAGATTAAAAAGTGAAAACAAGACTTTCACAAAGCAGTTTTATGTCTTGTGTGGTTTAGGAATTCTTTGCTGGGTCCTGGAATTGTTTCACTTGGACTAGGTGTTAGATTTCTCTCTTACAGCTGTGTGAATCCTGCAGGGTTCAGTTCACAAAATGAGCCCCTGCAGTTTGATTCAGAAGTTTTGGAAAGGAGCCAATATTTCTTTGTTCACTTACAGATTCAAGCATTTGGTCATCTCTTGAATTCTTAGCACCTTTACGTTAAAGCATTTATCCCTTTAATCACTAATGAATGAATGAATGAAGGCAGCCCAAGGACTCCTTCCCTGTGTGTACAAGGATGTAATTCACAGAGCTCCAGTCTTTCAGTCCCCTGGGGATCTCACTATAAGCAGGAGGGATAGTAGAATTTTCCTGCTCTCTTTTTACTCCAGGGAACTCAGAAAACCCAAAGAGCTTCCAGATCTGGAAAGTAAGGCGGCAAATGCTAAAGAGACTCAAAATCCAACCATTCAAAAAAGACCAGTGACAGGGAAATCACCAACTCGTAACTTGAACAATTCCACTCAAGGAGCAAGACTCTGAATTATGTTCTGAGGATGCTGGGAACTAACAACTAAAGACAAGTCCTGTAGATTCACAGAGTTACTCTTTAAAGAAAAAAATAAGTGTTACAGCATTTGATGAATGAAGATGCTTGGCTATGAAAACAATATTGTAGGGAAGTCAGGGTAAATGATGACAACCTTCATAAGAACAGACTCAGATCCCTTAAAGCATCAGATATGAAATAAGCTGAATTTTGTATTTGATTCAAATAATTTGTGCATCTCTTCCATGCTCTCCACTTCACTTTTTTGCTCTGACCTACATCTTTATTTTTCTTTTCCAGGCAGTAAAAACATTGCAAAATATCTCCAGCCCATAAAGTTATCTTTTTTCACTTGTCTTGGCCTACAATTGTAGCCATCTGTGGCTAGCAAACACAGCATTGAACAAAAATTTACATCTAGCATTTGTCTCCTTTCAGCCTCTAGCTACATCAAATTAGAATGCAGTATTAGGTTACACTAGCAAATAATTTATTCACCAATTCTACAACTAAGCTATCATTTATATTAGCAGAGTTGTGTATCATATTACTCACATGCTGTGCTAGCTTCTAGCATTTCTACAAGACTGGCTGAGAAATTAATGCAAGTGACTGAAACTCATCACCTTGCATTGAAGGGGCTGGTGTTAATCCAAGGGTGAATCATCTTAAATCCTCTCTCTGGTGTGGCTGAAATGCCTGTATGTTTGTTGGTGATTAGGCCTGACACTGCAGAAGCAATTTCTGAGAAATCCGTGTGAAAATCTTGGTGAGTTTGGGAAGTTTGGGAAGAAAGTCGTGAACAGCAATGAACAGGAAAGTTGAAGAAGAACCTAAGTACTAAAACCTCAAAATGTCTGCAAAGAAATTTTCTCCCCTAGCCTTCACGAGGGAAGAAGAAATAAGGGTTCCATAGAATTTTTAATTCTATCAAAGGTTTTAATTTGATGGATGAGTCTCATATTAAATTTAAAAAATTCATTTTCTTTTAATTTTCTACTTCAGTAGCTCCTTCAACCAGTAATCTTCAAAACAAATTATTATAATATGATGTCTGGGAGTCTATATTGGAAAACTGCTCTAAATGTTTTGTGGAACATGGTAATAAAAATAAATCAAGACCTTTGCCTGTAAAACCAATTTTACACCTAATATTTGCTGTGAATCAAGGGAGAACAAAGTCTGGGTCTTACATTGTTGGAGATCAGCTTCTCTGGATAGAAAAGGGCAAAACAGAGGACATTTTCAAATGGGAAGAGAATGAGGAAAACATTACCACTGAAGGCCTAGAAGCCTGGGATCACCACTGAAAAAAATCCCCATCTGCACTGTCAAACTGAAGTTCATAGAATGAATTCTTTTGTCTTATGTTTCTATCTTCATTATCTCACACCTTGGTTTCATGTGTTGGAACCATAATATCTTCTGTGTACTCACACTGTAAAAATTACTGATCATCAGATATCCTTTATGTCTGTGTGCCTGAGACAATTATTATGGTTAATGTGCATCAAGGCAGCTGAAACGCTTCGAGGCACTGAGAACACTGATAACAGTACAAAGTAAGTGTTAATTTATGAGCTGTTCTCTCTGCTTAATATAAAAGGGGGAATGCTTTTAAACCAGTGTTCTACAAGCTGAAAACTAATCTCCTTGTATGAGATGTCAGAATGAGGTAATATACAGCCAAGGAAAGCATCATTCAAAAGCAGAATCAGTAGTTTGAAAGTCTGATAAAAATCTTTAAGCAGATAGTTCATTGGAAGTAGTTTTCCTAATCAGAAAGGAATGTTGTATTAAATCATCATATTTTGACATAGTTTCTGGAAGCATGTGTGTCGCAGATTTTCTACTAATTTGGAAGGAGGCAAGCCTCTGTGAATAGGAAGGCACACAAACCACATCTGGGAATGCACAAGTAGTCCTGTGGATGCTTCCATGAACCATGAATGCTGGCATGAAGCCAGCATTAGGATGGAGTTTAGGTGTTAGATCTAAAAATGATTCAGCACATATGGCCACACAACCAGTATTCTTTAAAAACTACATTTTATCAACTACATATACCAGTGTTGCAAACCTATAAATTTGGCCAGAATTCTGCTTCTTTTGTCTCCTGATCATGGAAGATGAATACAAAAAATCATGAACAACTGCTATTCCGAGTCTCATATAATATAGCAGGAAATAAAGGTGGTGGGCTAAAAAGAGAATATTTCTCTAAAAAGCACTTTTATACAGGAAATACATCTATGATTTTGCAGTAATGATATGTAAATGGATGTATTATCATGTGAACAGAAAAAAAACCATTGTTTGGGCCCTTAACTGAGCTTTCGTGTCATAAATTATCTGGATTTCCATCCAGTTTAAGCACTGTTTGACCCTCTTGAGTTTCAGTGTATGTTTTAAAAAAATTACTGCAAAAATTTCAAAATACTGTACTTCCCATTCAGATATATGCAGGCTTAGTCTCCAGCTGCACATACTATAATAAAAGCAGTGAACTTGCTGAGGATCTGTGCATGAAATAAGGTTGAGGACAATGTTTGTCACTCTTCTCCACTGGCATAACCTGACACAGGTTATGGGCGAGTTCAGGTTTTTAACCCATATGATCATAAGAATGGCTGTGGTGGGCCAAATTAAAACTCCATCTAGCCCAGTACCTGACAGCAGATATTTGACAGGTTAAAAACAGTGAGCAGAGTGCTACCCTTCCCCCCACCAACAGACTTCACTAATTTACAGCTGAGGGATTTCCCACACCAGACGTGTATCCCTCTGTATTTTATATTCCTCAGGATTTCTTTACAAAACTAGAAGTCTGATTTGTTTATATGTCCTCTATATCAATACTGCTTCATGGTGAGCCATGCCACCATGCCCAGAATCCTGCCAAGTTATAATATGTCTTTATAGAGGCAGAGGGGGACTGTAACCTCATATGGTCTTCAAAATACAGTAATACAACAGCTGTACAAAGAAACATAAATTTTGTTGTTTTGTTCTATGTTCCCTTGCAAGTAATTACTAACATTGAATTGGTTTTCTTTTGATTGATACTAGGTTAATGTTTTTGCAGGACTACTATTTCTATTTGTATCTTTTGCTAAAGAAATATAGTACAAATATTTTTACTTCTCTTCAGAAGTATTATAAGCCCAAGTTCTTACTACTGAGTGATGAGATGTCTCAAACTCTATCTTTTCAAATGTAAGGAATACCCCACCTTCTCTGCCTAATAACTGACAGTAACTCACACTGATTTTATCTAACATTCTTTCACAAAGCCATGAAATGGACTTCGTAATCTCCTTTTGCAATTCTCTATATTTGGCCCTTGTTTTAATTTCTTTCTATAATAGTACCATCGACAGACGGTCGCCTCATTATTCCTCCCTTTTTTTGGGAAGACCAACTGGTGACTTCCATTTACTGTGAAAACTGATCATGTACCATTATTTTATATTTAATTTTCTTCAGCTACTTATCCAACACAAATATTTTTTCTGTATTTTATGCCAGTTTCTTAAACAACTTTTGATGAGGACCCTACTTAAAAGTCTCTTAAAAACCCAGCTATAATTACATTATTTGTACACACTTCTTTCGACCCCTTCTGAAATCCCATAAGTTACCTGTGGGTCAGCTGAGGCACACTTATAAATTGTTGAAGCAACTCGGCTAATTTTCAAGAAAGAACCTTGGAGGTTCTCCATTCTGGAGAACCACAAGCAAACAATAAAAGTATCTCAAAGCAGAATAACTGAACAGAAAATAGTTTGGGATAAACCTCAGTTCTACTTACAGAACTACTTTTATGGGTTGAGATAGACGCTAATGCAGGGGATTCTTATTAAAGCCACTATTTAGTCACAGTAAATGCAAATGGAGTAATTAGGTTCTTCTAAGTAATGAGGCAGGTGAAATAAAATCAGTCAAGATCGGCACATAAAAACAAGTGTGGGCAGAGATGTTTGATTGTGTGCGTGCACCCATCAATTAAAGAAACAGCAAGAAACCAAAGAAAATCTTGTGAAGAAAACAACAAAGTAGTGCTGAACACAAAAGAATGTTTTGTGATCCTGGGATTTCAGATTTAGGAGTTTCTGCTCTCACTAGTGTGGCTACCCAAAGAGATGTACTAACATCAGGAGGAAAGGGGGACACAAAAGGCAATTTTTCTTCCTGACTGTGATAGATTGAACTATTACACTGACAATTTTGTATTGGAAAAATGCCTGGAGAAGCTGAAGGAATGATACTGAGAAACAGCAAATAAGATACTATACATGGACCTGAGGGTGGATATGCAAAACTGGGGGGGAAAAAAACCCCAAAATGTCGAACCTCTGTACCTGGTATAACCCTAGAAATGAATAGTAAAACATACTCTATTTGTCCATATACCACTAATTCTATAAAAGAAAGAGTCAATGTAGATTTCAGAGAGGGAAGTCATATCTCACAAGTCTATTACCTCAAACATCGCAAAAGTCAGCAAGTAAATAAGAGTAAATGTCTAATTGACAGAGATGGAGTGCAGGAAGCTCACTTAGTGATTACCAGAAGCAAGGAATAGATACTTGAAGAAGCATTCCTGACCATTTACTACTCATGATTGCTGTCAGAGGGAGCTCACTGGACATTTGCTCTGAACCAGGGGATGCATTCCTATCTCATCCTTTTCTCACATAATTTATTGAAGCTGAACAGTTATGAGGCTTCCAACCCTCTGCTAGATCTGGTTATGATTGGCAAAAGATTGAAAAAGCTATGAAGGGGAGTGAACAAAAGGCAACAAGAGAGAAACACAGCAGGAATACATGAGCTTTCCTTCTTCACATTCCTAAATGATTCCAGCAAAAGCTTCTGCTGAAGACTTGGCCATGGTTTGTATCTTGAATCATTTAGAATGTAAAAGGACATTTTTCATTTTCTTCAAACATATTTGGATTTAATGATAAAATCCCATTGAGAGCATTTTTGTCTTTTAGCTATATGTTCTGTTTTCTGTGATACAGTGAAAATTAAAAATCCCAAACCTACACAATTACAATGTTTTTACTGATACATCAATATTTATACTTCCCATTTAAGTATGGAAGGGAAGATAATAATCTTAATTAGGGTCATCAAGTAGTTTGGCCCCTAAGATATATTATCTTAGCTGATTTCATATAGATTTTTGCTAGTTTCACATGCATTTTAGAAGTGCTTATCTTACTAAAATCCATTGTTTTTACAAAGCAAGGAATTGACCTTACCCTACATTCAAGTGCACTCTGATTTAATAGGGCAGAATTACATCCTAGGACACATGCAAACACAGACTTTTACATATGCATACTATGAAATTCAAAACTCTCGCCTCATTACCTTAAGAAGTTTCACAGCTGAACCACACCAAAACTTGGGAAAAAAAAAATTCCCATACTGAACTCTGCAGCTTGAACATATTTGCTAGTAAAAATGTATTGTTGTTTTGATTTGTAAAGGATGGTTTAGAAAATAAATAGGACCATCTATAAATAATGGCAATAAAGTACCTGTTACAGATGAAAACAAACTCCTTCTAGCATCATGTACAGAATACACTTCATTTACAGAGATCCGTAACAACATTTAGATGGAAGTACAGTCAGTGCCTTGAAAGCAACTGGCTCTGGGTAAGAAGTCACAGGGAAAACCTCTGTGGCACAGGAAGTCCTTTCACTTTTCAGAACGTCATTCATCATGCTGGGGAAACAGCAGGAAAGTAACCTACTACTACTTAATAGGCTTCTGCATAGCAAGCTGCTTTGAAGCAGCAGCTGCCCACAGTAAATTTCGCTGACCCTTAGAGCCTTTCTCCAAGTTTTCCAACTGTTTTGTCTCCTGAGTTACAACTCAGTGTTAGGTCCAAGTCACTAGCACCTGACAAAACTTAGAAGCTCCAACAATGTGAGAATGCAAAGCTTTCAGGGATGTTGTCTTTTCCATACAACACCAGCAGAGAGACCTGATGCCATTACATTTACGAATAGAGAAAATTTTCTCCCTCTGAAACAGGGGCTATTTTAGACGATGGCATCACACAACGTGTATGTGCTCTATTACAGAATGTAAGACAAATAAAACATCACATTGCTGGCACAGTAATTAGCACTCTGTCATGATAACATGCTCTATATCTTATTTATTAAACCTTAAACATGCAAACATTTAAATCTGCTGTTTTCACTAAAGAGGTGAAAATAAATATTAACATGCAATTATAGAGAATGGCAGAATAGGACATCCCAACACATCAATTAATTAAGTCTTATATTAGTTATTTACTCAAGACCTGCTAATCAAACGCACTCCTGCATTTTTTGTTCCAATGCCAGTGCCAGCAAATTACTTGTTCTGCTTCACTTCCTCCTTAAACCATTCCTTCTCATCAGAGTTTGTGAAACTGAAGACATTATACCTCTCCCCTTCAAACAAATCCTATCATTGTCCCCTCCTGTCCTTGTTGACATCAGGTGTCACCTTACTTCTTGCCTCTCCTTATCTGTTTTCTTTGGAGCCCTCCTCCTCTCATTTTTCTCAGTACTGCTCGTACGTCCCCTTCCTGTCTTCCCCTCCCAATATCCATCTGCTGTGGGTGCCACACATGCCATAATACTCCTATTTTTAAAAACATACCTTTCACAGTGCCACAGTCAGTCCTTCTAGATTGGAAAAAAAAACCACATAAAAATGAGAGATTAAAGATTGTTAAGAAGGTCCACTCCTTTTCTATAAAATTTGCAAATCAGGATATTAGTCACTTTTCCCATTTTCTTGAACCTCTGAATTCTCATTAGCTTTTCAAATGGACTAGTTAGAGAATAAAAGTTTCATTTAGCTTCAACAGTGGTGAGTAATCTAGCCTGATATAAATGCTTGGCATGCTTATGTTAGTGTTGGAGCTACAGCTATACTGTTAATGTTCAAGGTTAGGTTGTGTTAAACACCAAAAATAGAAACATGAAATACTGTGGCAAGATTACCACTTGTCCTTTACACTTGCACATATTAAATGGAATGTAAATGTCCTCTTGGCTCCTCACATGAATAAAACATGGTAGGGATCCCATAATGGTAGAAAGAATATTCATTTTGTCTGTCCTCAAATCACAAGTTGGTGGGGTAGCAGAAGAAATTCGCCTTTCTTGGAAATTTGCTTGGGTGCTTACAAAACAAATACAAAATTAGATTAAATTGCCACCAGTGTAGACAAGACACAAACCTGACCAAAAAGACAAAGTCACAGTCAAGCTTTTTGCTATGGATTCTTAAATTTCCTTTCTCGTCAAAGATCATAAAGAGAATTCTCAAGGAAAATAATTGAAGAATGGTCTCCATCTGGAAAAAAAGAGAATGTATGAAGTCAGATTAGATAGTTTACCAGAATAAAACGATTCTAATTTGGAAAAGAAAGATTACTTTTGGAAATAAATTTTGAAATTGCATTCAAGGGGTGAAGTGCTATTGAGTAGCTCATGTCGTTGTTGGCAAGTGCAATTTGAGTAAAAAAAGCAAGTTCAGTTTTAAATGACAATACTAAGAGACAGAATACCACTCAATCTCATCTCTAGCTCCTTCAGTTAAGACACTTCAGAGAAATCACAAGCAGAAACTAGACAGATACTGGCAAGTAAAAACACATCGTATATTATTCTCTTTTTAACTTGGATTCCAATTTTAAAGTTGAAAATATTACCACCCATCTTTTGTTGAAATCCTCTCTGTTTGGTTTTTTTTCTTTATCTTTTTAAATAAGTCTAGCATTCCAAGTGAAATGAGGTGAATCTGACATATGGAGATTCTAGGGACAGAACAAATCCAAGCCCTCCAGTATTACTCAAATTTAGTGCAATACGGGAACCTCAGGAATTAAAATTGCTTCTAATCAAGCTGCAAACAGCATTTTGGGGACTGGTCTGAGAAGCAGATCTTGCTTTTAGCTGGCAGAAATAAGTTAATTCCCTTTTGGTAAGGATCAAAGAATAGCATAAGAGCCTACAACGCTTGGCTAACACCATTTTGTCACAGCAGCTCTAAAAGCTATCATAATATAAATAATAAACTGTCATTACAAATCTTTGAGCCAGTGTAATATCTTTAGTTCCATGCACTACTTTAGTCCTTCTGGTTTCCTGACCAGAGTAATTTTAATTGACTCCTCTAATGCAACTCTGGAGTGAATTCACACAAATCCTCCTTCTTGTTCCAGGCATGACAGCGCCAACAAGGGAGGAATGCAAAGCTGTGAGTTAAATAATTTCTTCAGCGGCAAATGCTAGATCAATATTTAAAAGCAAACAAACAAAACTCCAACTTAAGTGCACTGACAATTCCTCCTCTCACATCAGCCAGGCCATTAAGTGGATACAGTAACCACAATTTTTTTCTATGGTACCAATAGGAAAAAGCCATTGAAAGGCTCTCTGCAAAGGCCATTTCAAGTAGCCAAATGTTCCACAATAAGTTGCAAGACCTTCTTGTCCAACAAAAATGAAAAGTCCTGAGATATAAAAACTGTGCAGTAAAGGCCGTTAACAGATTTGAAATAAGTTTTTTATTTGATGGAGACAATTTTGCTAGCATAAACTTATTTTTGATGGCATTGAATAAAAATACATGTAGGTAAATTAGGATATTTCTGAAGAGTTCTTCTGGAGCAATTTTTACACAGATAATGCAAGTCTCCTGTCCTGATACCTGTTGATTTCCCAGCAGTTTTAGAATGTGGAAAAAATGGCTTTTTTTTGATACCTAGTTTTAGTTTTTAATTTTGTTTGCTATTCAGTTAAGTAAGGCAAAATGGTATCTATTTCATGGTTGTCTGTGAATTTTTTTTCAACTAGGGAAATCAACCTAGAATAAAATAATGAAGTTACTGGTTTCTTGAGAGTAGAAAGATACCAAGCCATTTACAACTGTGTGCAGAAAATGTTTTCCTTTTCTTATTTTTTGTTTTCAATCATAATTTCAGGCTATATGTGATGTTTAATATAGAATGTCAAGTTCTGCTGAAGAAGACAGAACATTCAAGGCCAATGGTTTGTGCATTTTATATCACTTACATAAATAGATAATTTATTTTACAGAAGGTTTAAAATTAATATTTGAAAATGAACAGCCCCTGCCTCAACCCCTTCTCCCAATGAATTAGCCTTAACATTCTAAAGAATGCACAGCAATCAACAATCAATTAAATATATGGAACAGAAATGAACATTACTGACATGTGATATTTTATAAAACTATACATTAAAGAAGATTTTAAAACTTGGACATGAAATCTTTAGAAGATAATTATTTGCATGCACTGCTTCAGAAAATTCATGTTTAAACAGAAATAAAAGGAAAATTATGGCAGTATAGCATAAATAAGTGATGGTTGAAGGTTCAGATAGAATGAAACAGTGAATTTAGGAGAGCTGAAAATAGGATCCTGTGCAAATGCCCCACAGTTTTCGGTACAGGAGTTGCACTGACCTCCATCTAAAATGACCAAATATAATTCAGCTTAATTTAGAAACATGATAAAATTATGCGTATTCTATTTTCCATTAATAGCCTTGCAATTCTGAACTGAGAGAGTGCTCAAAGGCTCCACCTCAATCCTCCAGGCTTTTTAAGGGAAGTGACATTCCTAAATTCCACATCAGGCTGACACAAAACTCCTGAATTGTCCCCAGAGACTCCTCCTATATCTGTTACTGTGCCCTTCTGGTTACAGTCTTAGCCCTACCACACAAAGTTTACTGCAGCACCCCTTCACTAAAAACTGAGCTAATATTTATGTGTCATATTTTCACCTCCTTATGCAAATTTAATTTCTCATATTGTTGCCTATTAAAACGAGTAACCTGGTCACTCTGTACAATAAGATTTGCCCACAAAGTATCTAAAGAAGTCATATAAATGTATCAGGATAATCAAACATGAAAGTGTGTTGGAAAAGGGGTTAAGATAAAAACGCAATAAAATGACAAAAAAAGGACTAAAATTTCTTTAAACATTTCAAATTTCATACATACTTAAGTGCATTGAAATGTCAGAATGTAAAAATTTACATAAAAAGGAAGAGCCCTATTTAGAAACTAAGAAATTGCCTTAAGAAATAAAGCTTTCTTACATAAAAAGAGCTAAGATGTACAGAGTTCCCAACTGACTATATGCAAACGTTGAACCACAGAGAAATCTAAGTTGAAGACTATGACAAATCTTTTATTTCCGCACCATTTGCATATGAATAAAGAAAATAGATAACAATGATATGGAGCTAATTGTAAAGTTCTATGAGGAGAGGAGAGAAAAAACAACAAACATGACACCTAGTAGTTAGGGTCACAAAAAGAAAAAAAGCTAAAATAGAAAGTTGCAGAGTAAACATCTGCAAGTAGTGCTACTGTTGAGAGAAAAGGGAGAAGCAAATGCTCACGTAGGCCATCACCACGCAGGCTGAAACTCAAAGCAACACAACTGGCACAGGATTTTTCTTGCAAGATAAAAGGAAGCAGCAATGCCATCTGCTGTTTGCTTTGAAAAATTGTTAGAGCAGATGTTCCCATGTGTGGACTCTCCATCCCTTCTACTAAGAAACCACTTGAAAAATAGCCATGAAATAACATGGGGAAAACATCTGCATGGAATACAGAAGACCACCAGTAGTGAAGCGCAGGAAAGCCAAGAGAGGAGGAGAGAAAGCGCTGGAGCAACTCAAGCACGTCTAAGACTAGGTCAGAGACAGGCACCCCGTTGTGTGGCATAACCTCCATATGTATACATATGTATAACCACTCACTGGTTGTCTTTTCCTTTCGTTACTCAGCAGGAGGAAGCCAGATTTCTCATCCATTGGACCGATGTCAGGCAAGGCCCTCTGTGTGTATAGCAAAGCCAAACACCACAAAGAATGTGCTGAAGAACCTGTATGGTGGGGCACAAGAACGATTTACTCCTTCCTCTCCCTTTTCACAGGCTTATATCCCATCCAGCATAATAAAAACACAGTAGTGTCTTTCTCATTGTGGATAGAGAAATTATGTGCTTCACACATTTCCAAAACAGCTTTCATTTCAAAACGGTGAAGTCGTCATCAATTCATACTAAATCTTCCATGAATTCTGACAATCTGTCAACAAGTACAGGACGGTCACCAAGATTCTGTGGTACCATCCAAATGCTACAGGAGATAAACAGAAAGGAGACACAAAGTGCACTGAATGTCTTATGTGTATCCTAGGAGTCTTAAAAGGAGGACATTTACCAGTCCTATAGCTTTGTTAGAGATTATGCAAAATATATACCAGCAATGAGACTAGCTTCAAAATATATATAATATCAAAAGATATTCTAGATAGTTGAGAAATTGGACAGTTAGTTTGCCTGAATTTTAAAAAATGCTCAATGTAGAACATTTACAAGGGACTGATTGATCTCTACAGCATGTGATTTTAGTGAAGACATTATACACTATGACAAAGTTCTGCAAAAATCAAGAGAGTGGATGACAAGCATCATTTTAAAAAGTCTGAAGAAACAAATTACATAAAAAAGTGAATTTTTTATTTCAGTGGTGACACCAAGGAAATTGTTCATTTCCCTTGACCTTATGACCTCATATTTTAGATGTTTATTAAGAAAACTAACTCAAATGGCACTACATAGATATTCTATGTACAGGCATATAACTTGGCATTTCAAGTTGCCCTTGAAATTGTGCTGTGCAATTTCTTTGCAGACAGAAGACTGTAAAGGAAGTGGTTTTTTTGTTAGAATAGCATAGTCTTCAAACTTCTTCCTGGTCTCATACCATGGTTGCCAATGTATGTATGAATAGACCTGTTTCTTTCCTGGAACTGTGGAGGACCAGGGTGGAAATTAACATTTTTTTACCTACCACCTGTTCACTGTAATTTTAGGGAAGGGATAACAATTTTATCTTTGTTATTAGCAGACTGCTGAGTCATGATCTGTCCACTATAATAATTTATTCCTGACTAACCTAGAACAACTGAAGACTTTCTAAGGCTGATGAACTGGTAGATTTCAACTTTTGGAGCAGATAAATATTAGGGCTTGGATGGAAATGCAACTTGCACAGACACTACCAGAGAGAATCCAGAGAAGTTTACTGAAGATTTTCAGAGATAAGAACTCTTCCTGCTGCTCCACTTCTTACTGTGCACCACCGATAGACCCCTTAAGTTACTGCAATGACAATGTATCTGCCATCTAAATGAGTGAATTTCAGTGATTAAAAAGTATTTTGGCAAATTTCGCCAATCTGTGTTTTCTGAAACTAGAAATTTTACATGGGCAAAATCAAATCTTCAAATTATCTGCCAATTAAATGCTTAAATGCTATATTTTACTAAGAAATTATGGGTAAGACAACTTAATAAATGCACACAAAAATTTTTTGTTTTCTATTATTTTATTTAGATGTTACAGACTAAATAAGAAAGTGCAGCATTATTTCTGTGAACAATCACAGCTTGTATTACCAATTGGTTATATATACATATGTGGTTATATAATCTTTAAATAAAACTATATGAAGATTATAACAGGTTATTCTGACACATTCATACAGCTGTGTCTTTTACTGTAATTTAAACATATCATGACCTTTCTAGATTTATATACTACTTTCACTTGTGAGGTTCAATTTATACCTGTAGTATTTATTAGGTTTGCTTCAGGTGGGTATAAGAGATTTAAAAAATGTTGCTTTGTTCCAGAAGATATTCTTACTGAGAAAATACCTCAAAAAGACCATTTTTTTTTCAAGGGGTTAGAGCTGCATAAAACCACTGCCATTATCTTATCAGTGACTGCCTCTATCCTGTAGGATATCCTGTAGGAAACCTATCTCTCTCTGCAAAGGATTTAACAATTGACTCCTGTATGTGTTATCAGGAGGAGCAGAATAACTGATTTCCAAATGTTTGTTGTCAGTGTGACAGTCCCTAAGTACAAGCAAAAATGTTGCTCTTTCAGATCGCAGAGAAAGAAAGCAATAAATCAATGTTATGGGGCAAATTTCAATACTACTGATTTATTAAGTGAGATATTTATATTAAAACCATCATTTGGCATGCATCTAATGTTTTTGTCACTTCAACTTTATACATCCCACTTATGATTCAAAACTTCAAGCAGGTCCAGGAATGACCATTTTCCAGGAAGGATCATCTTTTTCTTCCATTCACCTGGGGATCTACTAACACTTAATGATAACTTACATGTTTTACAAGCTGGAAGCATCACTGAAAATGGAACACAAGTTGATTCAGATTCAGACAAATTTTGTTGATATGCACAGTTTTTGTAAAATATTCTGTCTCCATACCCCCATTTTCTGTAAGAAATACTGTTCTATAGGCTCAGTTCTTCCCCTGAGTCATTAATCTTAGAGGCCTCAGCTGGGAATCTCAAACTGTGAAGCAGCTGTCAATGCTTAGAAGGAAATGTGAGCAGCCAGAATGAACACGAGCTCTTGCCTGCTTGCTGCTGCCATCATGCAACAACACTCATCAGATCTACAACACCAGAAATGCACATTTAGAGTCCCCTAAAGTGATTTAAACAGCTGCTAGATTTAGAGACTTTTCTACTCGTAAATATTCAATATTTTCAGTTTAAAGGCTGTTTCAAATGAAAACATTCCAAACTGTAGAAATTCAAAAGAAGAAAAAATTAATGCTGATTCTTTTCTTTCTTGTAATACTTTGCTATCTCAATCAGAAAAGGGATTTCATTAACTTCTCTGAAAATACAGGAAAAAAATCAATAGCAAATCAAAAAATGTTCTATAATAGTTTTTAAGGAGAAATTTTATTTTTCTGCATTACTTTTTATCTTCACTAACTTATAAATCAAAAGAAAGAAAGGCAGCTGTTTTGATGCTCTGGTTTGTATCATTATAGTAGCCCAACTTGCATGGACAATAAGAAGATATGTGAGGGTGTTAACTGTTCCTATGATCTCAGACTCAGGCCACACATTTCAATATTTTACCAGGAAATTCACTATACATTGCATTGGGCACTGAAATGCAGTATCATAAATTCAGTTCCAATTAAATTGGCCACATATTGCCTGTTTTGTTCCTTACTCTAGGAGGCTGCCAAAGGAGGTAGAGAACATTGGACTATACCCAGGACTTTAAATTCATGAAAATTTATGTTTGTGAAACAGCATGCTCCTTGGGCCTGTAAGCAAGAGATAGACAAGGAAGCAGAATTAGAAGCCAGCACACTGTGAGCAGTTGATGAATGTGTCTAGCTTTGTAAAGAGTCACATCTGGTATTATAACTCTTTGCCTCTCCAAGCTTGGAAACCAAAAACATATAGTCTTCTTAAGAGTTCTGATTGCAAAAAAACCCCAAAAATTTAATGCACAAACCTTTTGAAAACATGCTTCACACAGGAAGCAATTCTAGCTTAGCAGCTGAGTCAGAGATTTAATGGTAAGTATGATAAGTTTGGTAAGCGAGATATTACTTTCACTTGACACTTTTCAATACAAAGACTGTCCTGGAAATAACTAAGGTGTTATTAGCTTTTCGCTATTTTCCTCTTGCTGGCTACTTCTGAAGATGTTTTGAAGTTGCTGTTGTAAGTAAGAAGCTTAGCAAAACATGGATAGAAATGAGGATTTAAAAGAAGGAGTCAGATGTCACTGGCTAATATTGACATAGAAGTTAAGAATCTAAAAAAGGAACAGTTTGAAAATAACTGTTTACAGATGTAGCAAAGCCAATTATTTTCAAATTATTATCTGCAAATCGATCAGCTACAAATTCACAGAGGTATTATTTCCTAATTCTACGAGAAAATAATGTAACGATTAATTTTGTTATTTTAGGGGCTGAGAGGACTCAAATCTAAGAGGTGCTGCCCTATTTACACAAAACAGCTTTTGTGTTTTCTGAAATAAGTGACTCACCCACAGATATACTTTTACTATGATATATGAAGTAGAATCAGAAGACACCAAAGGCTGTTTTGTTTGTAGAAGACAGGAAAAGATGGTCTTCTAATGACCTCAGAATAGGAAAGGTAACCTTGCCTTGGAACAATGGCTGTACTCTTCCCTTTATTTTCTTCATACCTGTTATATAAGTTTTGTTCCTACCTCAGACTGTCAGTCTAAGGAGATGAAGTCAAAAGGAGAGAAAATTTGAAATGGAATGCATTTTCATGAAATACAGCACTTCCCTTCTAGCTCTCAGAAAAGGTGACAACAACAACTATCTAACATGGAATTTATATGCCAAAGTTTGAAGCAAAAACATCTGCATAGAAAATTTCTGCTGAAACAAGGAAACCAATAATTTTCTCAGAGCAGAAAAAATGCATTCACTTGTCCAAAACTCTGAACATTAGCTTTATTTCTATGCACCAAAAAATGCCATTAACAAAATATTTGGAATGCTATCAGAGTTTAGCTTTCAACTCAAGTCTTTTCTAATAGTCGTAACTATAAGTGGGGATAACATCCACAATGTTGAAAGTTTCACTTTGAAAAAGCTTTTACAGATGTATGCTTTCAAAGCAGATTTTATGTAGGGAATTTACTTGGAGACGCTTTCCATGTGAACAACAGTGTGCCTGCTGAACACATTCAGAATACGAGTCTGCAGCCAGAACCACCAAACTCACGACTGCTGGGAACAAGTCTGGTCCATATAATAATTTTGTCTTCCCTTATGAGTGTTAGCAAAGTTGATTTTCTCTACTGCCATTGTACAGCTCTGCAGAAGTGCATAAAAGCCAGTGTTGAGGGTGAACTCTGAAACAAGGCTTACAAAGGATGATGGATCTTTGACAATAAAAGCTGTTAAACAGGCAAATAAATAAAAAAGTGTAGTTCGTGAGGAGGAAATTTCTATGCGTGTATACTAGACTCCTAGGTACTTTTTGAGATTTACTTTAGCATAGTCAAATCAAAAGCTACTGAGAATTCCCCAACTATTCATTTCTTGTATTCATTCACAGGGAATACTGGAGGCATATCGTCTGTCACATTGGACTCTTGCACAGACTTACAGCATCTCTAATTTGGCCTTCCAGCATTTTTCTCCATCTTGTATGGTTCATGAATGGCCCGCAGTCACAAAAAACATTGTGTATTAGGGGCCTTACACTGATCTTGTCCATGGTAGGGGGTTTGGAAGATGATTTTTAAGATCTCCACCCAAACCATTCTATGATTTTATGATCTTGCTGCCCTTTGCAAAACACTGAACCTTATGAAATGGATGTAGAAAAAAGAGGTAGTTTGAATTTACCAAATTCACATATACAATATACGAAATCTTTGCATCCAAGGATAGACTCCCATTGCAATTTTAACCTTTGGAATACTAAACTTTAATGTTACTGTCCTGCAGTATTCCCAAGATAGCGTTCTTCAAAAAAAGTGATGGCTATCCCTTTCTGATGTCTTTAACATTTTGGAAATCAGCAGCTTGCTGCTCTGCAAAAGTGAGTTGATTAACAGTGTGGCTCCCCTGAAAAATGCTAGTTTTTCATAGTCAAACTCAAATACAACAGTGTGCTTTTATAGCTGTCTTGTTTGCAGTTTTGTATGCTTTAGTCAGATTTGTCAGACACAAAATGTAAGGCACACTGAGTCTCAGGTTCACTGTAGGCAGTTGACTGAGATGTAAATATCCATTATTAATGGTTTTCAAATCATTCACAGGTTGCCTTTCAATCATTTTGATAGTCAAAACTGTTTCAGAAAGTAGCTCAGAATACAACTAAAATGTATTAAATCAAGTTAATTGCAATTTTGTCAGTGGATATATCACTTATCTCCCAGATTTACTTACCAGAAGCTTCTCCTTTTCACTAAGCACTATATTCCCAAACAATGCCTAAACAAAAATAAACATCAAAGAAAGCAGCATTCTGTTTACTGGAATATCTGCATATCTTTAATTTTAATAAAGTCTACTTAGACTCTACTACAAAATTTAAAAATTGATTTCCTAGCATGCCAATTATAATATTTTTAAAATGTAAAACATATTGTGATATCACACGTAATGTTACAAGCTGAAATAAATATGTTATACATAAATATTGAAAACACAAACACAAGTCAGACAAAATCACTGAAATAAAATATTTTATCATACCAAATGCCCAGATTTTTGAAATTAATTCAGAAAAGTGTTGGAGTAATTTCTATTCTTATTATTGAGAAGTTATCAAAATAAGCTGCTCCTACAAAGCTTTTTTACTGCACTATAACTGCACTTTTATCTTTTATAAAGAAATTTGTTCCATTAAAAGTATTTTAACCAGTCTGGAAAGAGATGAGTTCATGTTATCTGCTGGAAAGTGTTACAGAGCCTACAAAGTGTTTAACAATTAGTTCCTGTGGCTGGGAAGCCTTGGCTCTTCAATTAGTGCCCAAGAGTTGTGGAATTTTGTTTCCATTCCTTGAATAACAACAGAATGATGAAGATGTTGGTCCATCACATACCCAAGAATGACTGAGTTATTTACTGAAAGCACACAGGCATAACCCATAGAAAGGAAATGCATGAAAAGGCTGCCCCAAAATGTCTCCAGCATAGAGATTAAGGTGGAACAGGGCCATTTCAAATCTGTGTAGTTGCTTTTTCTAAGAGAGAAATATTAGATTTCTAAATCTAATAAACATGCACCATGAGTATTGTTAGCAGCCACATATTCCCTCTTCCATAAATACTGAGGCATAGAAGACAAGCCAGCTTAATTAAATGCTTCCATCAAAAATGAGTTACATTTACTGCTTCTTCTGCAGCTTGTTTGTGGAATAAATTAAGTATCTTTAAGTCTGAAATTTGTTTGGTCTTTAAACATACTTGCCCAAAGATATTGCTAAATACTACCACTGGCCTTGATCTCAACAACTTTCATCTTGCAGCAGCCAAAGCTCCTGTATCAATCTGATAGAGCCCAGGCATTAACAAGCTGCTGCCTTTACACTTCAGTTGATTTGGAAGTAACTTATTCCACCAGAGGTGAATTCCATTAGTGTAAGTTACTCCTAAGACACAGGGTGTGTGAGGATGTGAGGACCACCTGTGTGTTTTTTCCTTTGCGTGATTATTATTATGCATACATGCTTGGATTTTCATTTAGCTCTACAGTTTTATGTTTACTTGACCCTAAAGAATAAGTTACAGAATATTTGCCTATACGTGAACATTTGGCAAGGCATATTTTTCTAAATAAGACATTGTTCTATTCTCACGATTCATATAAAAGATCTCATACTATTGTGGACATTTAAGAGTTATCCAGGAAAATACCTAACTACACAAAAATGTCTGCTTTAATTTATTGATTCATTTTGGACCATCATGGGAAACTTAGGGCCTAAAAATATCTTACCCATAGGCTTTATGTTCACATTTCATATGTACTGGGAATGACTGACTGTACTAGAGGCCCTTGGTACCTGTTGCTGAAGTTTCTGTACTCAGTATTTTTCTTGGATTGGACTTGCAGCCAACTGGTTGTAATTGACCCTCTACTGGGACAAGTTAGGATAAGAACATATGCCTTTCCTTAAAAAGAGAGAGAGAGAAAAAGAGAAGGAGAAAGGGAGAGAGAAAGAGAAATATCACCAGTATTTATTTTAAGTTGCCTACATTTCCAACTTTTTTGGCAGAATGTCAAGCTTCTGTCATAATGCAGAACTCCAGCTAAAGCAGCTCCTGGAAAAAAAGACTACATGAGGAATTCTACCTAAGTAAAATATAAAATTTAAGAATGGAGCAGCAGAGTTATTTCTACCCAGTAGGGTATACAGTCCACTTGATATTGCCATAAGATTTCTGCATATGAAATGCCAGGCTGGCATCTCTCTTTAGGGCAGTCATTAGTCAATTTGTCATACTTCACACAAACATAAATTACTAAATTATAACTACAAATGTGAAAACCTCCAATAGTCCTTTACCTCAGGCCAACTATTTCTCGGCTAAACAAACTTGACACCAGGCTTCAGCAGCAATTGTAACAATTCCATGAGGAACTCAAGGGAATTACTGGCTGTACTGTATGAAAATATGCAAATTCTATCAAATTTTTAGTCTATGAAAAAGGAGCTTTAGATTTATTAAACTTTTGCATTCATAAAAACACATTAAAACCCAAAGATAGTGTCTTTGCATAAATCTTTCATGCAACATATTAAACTTTAGTGCATGTAAATGGAAACCATCACCATCTTATTTTTGCTGGGTGAGCTCACACTCACGCTAGCTTCATTCTCATTTTTGGCATGCAAAGAACCTCTGAAATCAATAGTCCATTCCAAATGGAACTCAGCATCCCCTTGCTCATGTCCCAGTGCCCAAATACAAGTAAATGTCACAGAAATCATCCTTTTATTCTTTAGAAATAGGCAAAAGTTTTCTGTTTTGAAAACTGCCATATATAAATCTCTTCCTACTAAAGAAATATCAGTATTTAAAATTTTCATAACCAAAGTTAAACACTAAGTTGCAAAACACTAGTCCATCCTCAGACAGGTGAAATTCCTTAACTAGGCATTGAAATGCTCCAACTTTTATCAAAAAGTACCACAATGGGGACCAGCCTACCCAGCCATAGACTCCTGTGGTATCTTTAATAAATACAAATATTTCGTGGCACTATTTGGCTTTGCTTCCAAAAGACAAATCAACAGTATGTCAGTATCTGCTAATGCTACATTACGACACTGATGCAACATTTAACAGATAATTTAACTTCTCCCAATCATATCCACAACTCCCAGAACAAAAGGCACGCATTCCTGACTGACAGTTCAATCTCAACAGCAGCTTTGTCTGCAACAGAGATGCACCCTTCTCCAAGTCACTGATCAGAGCATTAAAACCAGCACAGTCCTTAGCTTAGACAGCATTCTTACCAGTTGGATATAAACTACTGAAACTACAATAATGTCATAGAGAGATTCAGCAGCTTATAATGGATTTATGAACAAAGAGCAGGTATATGTAACCTAATGTCTTCTAGCTGGATGGAAATATTCCTTCTTAGGTGGTAATTGGCTCTTGAGTAGCCATATGTCCCAAAAGGCAAAACAAGGGAAGGCCTTTTCTGCAAGGAAAAAGCAGTACTTGTGTTCCATGAACATGCTTCTCATCCTCCTGCAAACTGCTCACCTCATGTCTCTCAGTCCTCCCACTCCTCTCTGGCCCTAGCTGCATTTCTGGGCCCACAGGAGCTGTGATGGACTCACAAGCTGTGAAATTGCTGTGGGTGATTTCAGCAGCAGCAGCCGCGCAGTCTCGGGCCAGGGCGAGGTAATATTAGACAACAGAGCATCTGTTCAATTTTATTTTAATATACCAGCCAGTCATGGAAAAAGCATTTTTTCTAATTGTTGGTATGAACACCAGGATGGTATTAACGTGGACAAAAGAACCATGAGCTGGACTGCCACCCATGACAGCAGGTATGGCTGGAGTCTATGGAAGTGTCTGTAACAAAACCGGCCTCAGCTGTCTTGCAGTCCCAGCTCAAGTATTCACCCACTCACCACCAAAAGAAAATGGTCTCCTGACACACAAGTAGTTCTGCAGAGATATTCCTGAATAGTTCATGGACACTTCTCCTTTACAGAAGGAAAAAATATAGATCTCATGCTACTTTTTACACTGTTGGCAGGTGGAGATAATCTGAAAAAATATTAAATTATGCAGAATGAGAGAAGTTTTCTGTATCTCTCTCTGTTTCTTTTTTTTTAAAGCAGAAACTTAACCTCTTCTATGGATTTAATGCCATAAATTGTTGCAGCCAAGATGTTTATAAAAGACGTTATCAAAACTGGAATCATCAAGAAATTGTATCAGAAGACACTGTTTATGTACAAGTATAACTATGCCAGTCCTTTCTTTCCCCCCCCCCCTTTCCTTTCCCTCTTTTTGTTTCCTTTGCATAGATCCACTTAATTCCATCTCTTCGTGTGGGCAAAAGCTGACAGTTGCATGACAAGGAATGTTTCCTTTATAAAAGCCTACTTCCTCTCTGTGTAGTTTTAGCCTCATTGAAATGTTTCCTATTAAGCTCAATCAAGGCAGTAATTATCTAATTACTCACTTATGCTTTTCCAGTCAAAAATTGTACAACCAAGCATATTAAAGGGCTGCATACATGTTTATTATTGTTTTTATATATCTCTGTTTAGGTTTAAGAAGCAATCAAATATTTTTACAGTACTTTTGTGCTGGCCCCAAGTCTGTTTGCTACAATTTTCTACTACAGCAGGTCACAAAACCACTTCTATGCCTCCTACCAATTCCACAGTAGGTAGACAGTAATTTCAGAATCAAGTTACAAACTCATTTCATACCAATGGGCTTTGCATAAATAAGTTTGCAAAGAAGAAATGATCCAAGTGAACTTTTAGGTCTTCTAAAACGCACCACACTTATGACAAAACTCAAGTAAAAATGAAATTTACAAGGCCCCCAAAAAACCCACATCTTCTATACCTAGATGTTTTCTTTAGAAGGATCCTTGGGATCAAGAGTATTAATGATGCAGGTGGTTTATATTCTTCAAATGAAATATGTGACAAATTATTGCCATAAAGAACCATGGCAACGAACCATCAATGACTAGGTTTTTTTACTGAAGTACAACAGAAATTACACTACATAAAGGTACACTATGCCAGTCTTAGTTGGCTACCAAGTTCTTGCTCTATATGTAGACTACTATAATTTTGTTATTTCTCTGAAAAGTACTTCTTATTGATAAATTATTTTTTAAAACTGTGACATTTTTTAATGCATGATGCTTTGTTTTAGAATGCCTAAAGACCTTCTTCCTCTTAAAGGCATGAACAGAATTGTATTAAAATGTCTTCACATAATCTTTAGACCACGCAATACTTAATGACTTGAATTCGTTCTAGTGATTATTTTTTCAAAACTGAATTGTGACTTTGGGCACCATGGTTTCTAGGCTCATAACCTAATACACCATATAGTAATAGCTACATTTTCAAAACGATGCTGAGCAACCATCCATCCATTGAGACCTAGACTTCTTTCCTACCTCACTTTAAGAACTCAAAATCTATGACCCTTTTTCAGTGGCACTTGAATAGCATAGTTTGGATCATGAATACTTAAAGCTCCATTTGAAGCCTAGAAAGATCTTCCCAGATCCAAGTGATCTTGTTCTCTAACTGCACAATCTCAGAGTGGCTCTTCCAACATAGTTTTAGCTATAAAACACAGTACTCCTTCAGTAACCTCATGCTGGTTGGTTTTCATACAGAAACCTCTGTTCTGGGAGGCAGATTATAGCAGAAACACAGCCACAGAAAACTTCTGACCTATGTTGCAGAAATACCTCAGCTTTGACTCTTCACATAGGTTTCCTGCAATGCATGACAATGATGACTGAAAAATTCCCTTTGATTTCACGTGGTCCATAGACAAAAGGCTAAGTCTTTTTATAACACCAGGGTAAGAATAAAAGGACAGGACACACCAGCTAAACACTTGCTGCTTCCCCCAGACAGTGCCTAGAAGGGCACAAGACCCACTCATAATCTCACCTTCATGTCACCACTGGGGAGAGACTGTGTTCATGTGTAGGAGAAGAGCAGTGTTCTCTGCGGCAGAGAAACCCCAGCCTTCCTCTGCAGGGGTTCTATCCTGGCTTGCAGAACATAAGCCAGTTCAATCCCATTCACCCTTTCCTCCTTCTCAGGCCACAGACAGATTGCCCCTATCAAAGACAACTTGTTGCTTCTTTTATTTAAGTTTCGAGTAACTTTATGAATAAAGACTACTTGAAATTCATGGGAGTATTTAAGCATTTTAAATAGGAAGAAGCAAGAAGTACCAAATATTGAACATTTCATGAAGACAAAGTTACTTATCATTCAGGGTGTAAGAATCAATGTTGCAGAACAAATTCTAGAATTACAATTGCATTATCCCCCCAGCATGACACATGCTACATGTACATGGTTTTAAAGCACACACACAGTGAGTCTGGAAACATCACTGACAGCCTGCACTGGTGTGTAGGAAATATCTTTAATTTCTAGACCCAAGACATCTGGGACAAAAGTAGAACTAAATTGTGTTCATCACATGGCTGCCCTTTATTAACTCACAGAGTATAATACTTTTTTGTCATTAAGTTTTGAAGATATGCTGTTGTCTAGTTTTTAAAGTGAAAATGTTCATTCTGAGGAGAAAGGATAGTTTGACAGAAAAAAAAGAAGGAATTTCAGGCTTATGTTGTCAAAGCTAGAATAAATGGATATTACACAATATTTCATAAATTCATGAAATGCAATGTTTTTCCCACCACCTGACTATGATGTTGTTTCATATACATTATCAACAAAAACACAGCTGCCTGGAGTTTCTGGAAGACATATGCACAGAGCACACACTCACACCCCATATACATTGAGGTAGTATCCACGTGAAAAATTGGAGAGGTATGTAATACCCATGACTGCATCACCTGCCCACCAGTCCAGTTCCCTGGGAGTTACTCTAACATTCCAAACTACTGAGCAGCTTCAAACAGTTGCCACTGAAAGGAAAAATAACAAAAAGGAAAGAAAAATAAGGAAAACAGCCCTAAACCTCTAAACATGACAGTGAAATCATTTTCATTTTTGTTTTCTCTTACTTCTCTAGAAAATATTTCCCTAATTAAACAATGAGCCACCTCCACCTGAACAAGATAAACAAAGCCAATTTTATAACTGAATTTTGAACTTCTACCTTTAGAAGTGATTCACCAAAATCCAGCCCTTTTCCTGATGGAGTTTAACATTCGAATGGTATTGACTAAAAGGATTTATTGTAATAACTGCAGCTATGATGAACAGTTCCAATTTTAAAAAGCATTGAAAGAGTCAGAATTCCCAACATCCCAATGCAATGATTGCTATATCCTTAAGAATGAGCACAAAGAAATAGTCAAGCTGCACAGAGATTTTAATTCTAATTTAAAACCCCTCAACCCTACTATGATATTACAAAATAATTTTCAGGGCAAAACTGCTGTAATTACAGCAAAAATATGTTCTGTGTAGTTCTTTCTATTACAAGAGAAAGACATTCTTAATAGTTGTATCTTTATTAGGGCTTTTCAATGATAGAAAACTTCTTGTTGCCCCCAATAATAAACTGGATGGCAGAGAACGTGGTAAGATGCAGAAAACATCCTAGAGGATTTTGAATAATGATGTATGAAAATGTTTAATCTCACAGAACACTTTATGACATTACTGTAGTTCCCTGTATAAATAAGTAAGTCTGTAGAGCAGGTACACCTCCGCTTTAATAAGCTGTGGTCCCTATAAGAGAAGTTTTTACAGTGGTGTTCACTATCTCATGTCTACACAGTAATATCAAGTCCTCTCAACTTGATGTAACAATATGACAAGATGCTATGCTCATAGACATAACACAATGCCAAGAGTAGTGCTGAATTCAAGTTTTATCTGTAAAGAAGGTAGATGTTCCAGCAGAGAAGTCATCAGTCAAGAACTCTGGTATGGAAGACCGTTTTCTGAATTGTTCATTCTTCTGTCAATAAGCTATTATTTGGATGATTTAAAACATACTCTATGTTTTTGAAGTATAAACTAACCCAAATACTCTTCACTCTTGATTTGAGCCCAATACAGCCGCCACAATGCTAAGAACATTTTTTTCACTGCTAGGGCTGTTAAACACTGGAATAGGCTGCCCAGACCAGCTGTGGAATCTTGGACTTTAGAGAAGTGGCAACTCAACTGGATATGGCCTGAGCAGCCTTATCTGACTTTAACCTGCTTTAAGCTGGATCAGATCACCTCCTTATTACTGGATTAATACAATCATGTAAGCATTAATTGCAATAGCAATGCTATTAACAACAAACTCAGCCTGCAAGACAAAAAGCTTCACACAAGTACACTAAACAAAGTAAAACATCTCAGTATTTTCTTTGAATATATACATCAAGTAGAATGTTGAATTTTTTGATTACACCTCTTTTTAGATTTCCTTGGTCTTACAGAGATCTGCAATGACTACAAGCCAGATACTATTGAGATAGAAATTGATTTCATCTCATTAAACAGTTTAAACGATACATTTGAATGAGGATAAATTTTTAATTTAAAATTTTTAATTCAATTGTAGTGATTACTTGGATATGCAGAACAAAATTGACTTCTTTTACCAAGATAAAGATTTGAAAAATATAGAGAATTTAAAAATTGTATAGACTAGGTTTTAAAACAAGTTAAGGTTCATACAAGCAATACAAGTACAGAAAGAAAATACAAATAAAAGGAAATTACAGCTCTGCATTCTATAAGGATTAAAATTACAAAAATGCTAATTAATTAATAAAATAATTGGATACGATTTATATTTTCACAATGTAACTTAGTATATAGAGAATTTTGACAGTTAATACCAATAGCAGAAGAAGAACAAAGTATAAACCGTAATATTTAATCTAAAAATGTTCTTCATACTGCTGAGGATAGATGCAGTGGAAATAAATGAAAGATTTATTAAAAATAGCTACTACTTATTAATTTTTCCTGAGGCCAATAAAATTGAAATGTAGAAACATTAAGAGCGGAGAGGGAAAGGACTAGGAGAATTAAAATCCTTAAAATCTTTAAATCATTGCAAAGTCAATAAGGCCAATGGGGATTGAGAACATGATGAAAGTCCCAACTGTGCACATAAAATAAAAGAATGGATAAAACATATGTAAAACATGAATATTTTTATATTAAAAAGACTAGTGTTTCAACCATTACAGCTCTGTCTGATTAGGAAACTGATATGAGAATAGAGAAGGCTGGAAAGCACGATCTGTACCTCGCTGATTCTCAAGAAAAACATGATGTCAGGATCCTGATGGTAGGTGGTCTTTGCAGAGAATATGTTGATTTCACATTGATTTCAATTTAAAGTGTACATGGAAATAGACAACGCACATCCAGAGCACAAACCATGCGATATTACCTCTGTACACAGATATGTAACAGTGCAAATTCCTCCAAATTAAAGGGTAAACTGCTCCCAGAGGAAGAGCAGTCTAGCCAGCCCCACAGCAATGTAATCACATTACAGACCCCAGAGGAAGTTAGAAGCCATAGGGACAATCGCCTTTGGACTGCACTGTAGAGCAAGACACTGCTGCCAGTAGCCAATTTTCCACAAGTGAGAATCTGTGTTTAAAAACAGTTCTAATCCATTTTGCAGCAAGCACCACAGCCTAAACACTAAAATAAAGCTGTAAATGGTCGAAGTCTAGCTGCCTTATTCATGTGGAACTGTTTCCCATGTTCTCACTAATAAAAATTCAGCCAGTGTAGTTTTCCTTTTGTCCTTTCACAGAGGATATACTGTGTTATAACTGCTATTGTATTACTTTTGAGACTGTAGCACCTGGAAATTTATCTTTCTGAATGTTTTTTCTTTCTTTTTTTTTAAATTTTTTTAATCTCCGTTTGGATATTTCCATTAACTGATCATCAAATAGAGAAATTACTTGGCTCCTCCTCTTCTACTAGTTTCACAACTCCAGCTTGCTCACGTTTGTTTGCCTTCTTGAATTCCTGGTAACATCACATCCCACTCCAAGCAGCACAGGTGAAGGATGAACCTCCACTAGTACAATTATTCTCTGGGACACAGTAGCAGGGGACTCATCTAGTATCCTGGAAGGCAGGGGATTAATCTCTTCAGATTGGAGGGAATGCAAACCACACCTACTTTTCGTGCTTGTCAATAGCAATTACACAACAAAGAGGGCTGCTGCATCCCACTCTGAGAAGACATTCTCAGTTTGGATCCCAACTGGATGAAGCACTCACTCTGCAACTTTAAAACATGCATCTCAGCTGAAAAGTGGATCAAGAATCCCGCCCCATTGTCCCAATGTACCAACTTTCCCTTCAGACACATTCATATTTTTCAATTGGCGGCTCCAATTGCTTAACTCCCAACTCTGTGTTCTTGTTATACTTGTACAACTAATTTTTAGCTACTGTCATTCTTAAATCGAGGGCAGCAGGTAGGTGTCCTGGACACCCTCCTGTTAAGCTCTTTATCTATCACCCCCTAATTTGAAGCTGCAGACACCCAGAGCTGCCAATCCCTGGTTCCAGCCACAGTGCATGAGAACGCTGTGAGTCTAAAGGCACGATTTCCTAGCAGCTGTGCCTCGAAGTCAGCAGGAGAGAAGCAGTATTTCATAGTAACAGTGCCATACAAAACAACCATAAGCAGCACGTGGCTACTTTATTCTGTCCATTCCTGAATCTCACCCTGTTCCTGATGTAAGTGTATGTTGTAGTTCAACTTCTGGCAGTCAAATAATTACAGAGGATTTCCAGTCTAGCCCTGGCAAGTTCCTTCCAAAGATCTAGAAACTCACTTCAAAAGAAACTGCCATGGAGCATTTTCTCTAGTGGCTTTTCATTCAGTTTGGCATAGCAGTCATCTTTTCTGTCCAATTGTTTCTCAGCTAAAAGCACATCCTTTTCTCAACTGCCAGCTAATTCATTGAGTTGAGACATGCAGCCAACGTCACACTTTCCAATTTCCTTAAAACTCAGTCTTATGACACCTTCTCTCATATGAGGAATCATTACTGGGGTTCAGTATAAAGTCATATTCCTTTAGATTTAGTCTCAGCAAAAATATTTGTCTCCTAATGGAATAATTGCCAAAGCATATTAAAAAGGGATGTTAGAAAGCAAACATACATATGAAGTAACTGATGATAAGAAGCCTAATAATTAATTTCTTTTTCAGTCACTAAATACAGTATATCCTCAATATTAGACACCCCTATATAACTTCACCTAAATCTACTAAAAATCTTTATATATAATGGCATTTCACAAAGGTGCTAAGGATGGACCCAATGATGTCAGATGTTGAGAACTCTCAATTCCAGTCAATTTTAATGAGAGCTGAAAGAATCCTGAATGTCCACCCCAGTTGCTAGTTAAGACCTTGCAGTCACACTGGAATGCCTGAATCATACTAAAATCATGCAAAAAGACATACACAACACCAAATTAAAGCAGATAGATTCACCTTGTTTTCAATTCACTGTTAAATACGTCCATGTTCCCGCTCTCTCCATGAGTCTGATCCTTTTCTACCTGTTTTCCCTCTCTCTTTTATTCTGCTGCATCAATCAAGGAAAAAGCAGATGCACAAGCATATGCTAAAAAACTGAAATGACTCTGCATGCCATTCAAGCTTCACATTATTTCAGATGCCTGACTCTCTCCACACAATACTGTGAACTGTGATCTTAAGTTTTGAGAATATGCTGGTACTACACAGCTACAGGTTTATAGAGGATAAGGAAGCAATATTTCCTACTGATCTAATTTATCTGAAATGTAATAATTTTCTCACCTTCTCAGCAGGATTACAGAGCTGGGCAGATTTGAATTCATACCAGCATGAATTAGAAATCTAATATTAAAAGTAAAATAACAGAATGTATAGTTTCTCACAAGCTGAAGTTAATGCATAGCAAATACAGGCTAAATACACTGTTTCCCAGAGATAAGTGAGGTTTTCACCTACATTTCTATGAAAAGGGGGAATGCTGAAGCTTTCAGACTTCTTGCCTCTCCTACAGCTGGAAATAGTGATAGGAACTGTAAACTCAGATTTGAGAAGGACAGACTGAGGGCATCTGCCTCAAATTATATTGGGAGCAACTGTGACATAGTATGCTTGTGCTTAAATAGATGAATTTCAGTGCACTGCCAAGATTATGATTTCTAGTCTGTCTCAGTCTCTACCTCTATTTCTTTTGGCTCTAAGCGAGGCAGAACCAGAGACGCTATATGACTTTCCTAGAGAAACAAAAAGGGCACAGCCACAGAATTCAGTTATCTCAGTTCAACTAGTTAACATGCATCAGCTGAACCATGGTAACTGCCTTTGTAGCCATGCTCAGCCCTAGGAAGACATGCTTGTTTGATTTGCAGGCCAAACTATTGACAGAAGGCTAAACTGTAAAGGAGTAATAAAATGTTCTTAACACTGAGCTTTTGGAATCTGAGCTAGAATTAAAATTGAGGAGCACTAAGCTCCTCATTCTGTACATTGGTTTTAGGAAACCCATGGAGTAGTACCAAGGAATACACCACACTTATATTTGCTTCTCCCAAGAGTCTGGTATGATATATCAAGAATGGGTACACAGTAAAATGCCTCAAAATTTGTAGTAAACAGAAGTCACCTTACTGGTTTGAGTCCATCTTGCATTGATTTATTTCTGTGTTTATCTTTAAAAGAATGAGAAGCTTACTGGGGCTAATGGGGCTACTTAAGTGTGTAAGACAGTCCAAAACCACTAGCCTAGTTTCCTTGCAATGAGGAAGCCTTAAAACTGTTATTTATCACATGGGGTGGCATTTATCTCATCTACCCCCTCAGGCAAAAAATCAGGCAACAAGTCTAAGGAAACAATTTCCCACTAAACCAGGACAGATAAAAGTTTCATGGGGGAACATTTGCCCCCATTTTAGATACCAATCTTAGGACAGTTTTGGACAAGATGCCTCTCACTGTGCACTTTAATACCGGAAGCTCAGATAACTAGCTTAGACTAGACACTGAATTTATGCATGGATAAAATTAAGGAAACCTCTAGAAACTCAAACCATGTGTGAAAACTTCAAAATGTAGAATTGGCCACTGAATGTAAAATTATATTAACCTCATCAAGAGAGCCAGATAAAGAGCAATAGAATTAAAGCAAACAGAATCACCAAAACCATTCATTGTTGATGTTTTGGTTTTATTTTCTATTTTTTAAAACTGAGTGCATTTGAAATCAGTACTTCATTAGCAAAAATCATACATATATATACAAATCTACCACATGTGTATTCTTTTTTTAATATATACTTTAGGTTCTTGTGATAACTATAAATGAATACAGTTCTGCTGCTGTAGGACCATTCATCCCCAAAGAAGTTTGACTACAGCAAAATAATTTTACACATAAAATTTCTCAGGATTCTGCTCTTCCTGTGAAAAACTTGGAAGGCAAGGAGAAACAATGGTTGTTTTTCCACCTTTTTTTTTTTCTCATTCAACAAAACTGAACTGTTACTTCTTTAGTAACAATTCAAATACTGTGGATTAACTACAAATATGACCTCCAAAGTAAAAATCTAGAAAAGAGAAGAACTCTATTTTAATCTGATTTTTTTGAAGTAAAAATTTTCAAAACTTCAAGATTTCAAAAACTTCTTAGGAATTGAAGCATATTGAAGAACCGATGTACAACAGCAAGAAAACTGACTTTTATGCAGAACATTTTATAAATCAGAATATTTTCTGTCAGATTTGGAAGAAAGATTTTGAGAGTAATGAGTTTTTAATTTTTCTCCTTACCTTCTCTTGATGTCAAATTTTATTTACCATGTCTGAAGGAAAGAAGAAAGAGAGAAACATAAGGCTTCCCCACACAAATTATTTTACCTAAACCAAACAGGTGGTGGTGAGGACGTACTTCAAAAGGCCATTATGGATCCAACTCTTCTCAGATCTATTAAAAAATTCCCTAGCAAATTCCAATGACAGCATAGCAGATAGGACTTTCTCAAGCATACCTCTCCATTTATTATTATCCTATATGTATAGAATAGAAATATGTATAAGGAAATCAAATATTTATTTGCTTGTGATGCTTTAAGAACATTTAGATGATAAAATATACCAAAACATACAACATAGTATCCAAAACTCACTTCAGCAAAGTAAAATAGAAGTATCATTATAAAGGTATTACTAGGATTTCAACTTAATCCTTCCAGAAAGAGGTACATCATTAGAAGGAAGATAATTTTTCAAGTCCTTGAGTACTAAGTGAGTCTCACACTCTTAAGTTAACAGCATCAGAAATGCCCTGGTTTCAAAGCTTAGTCAGCTTTGTCAAGCTCCTGGAGAGCTGGACTTGCCCACACTACTCAAGAATTTACATTTTGAAAGATGTAAGTAATAGTTTCTCAGAGTTACCACCTCAGTGCTTTAGGTGTGATTAGGAGCAACACACTTGCACAAATTAAAAGACTCCTGCTTTACAAGAAAGGGGGACAAAGAAAAAAATGGAATAACATTATATTTTTAGAAAGTTAACATTAACTAGCTTTTCAAGTCAAGATTGAAGTACATTCTAAAAAACAAATATTGAAAAAAATAAGAGGAGCAATTCAATTCACTCATACTGATTAAGACACTATTAATCAAGCTGCCAGCCTTTCGCTGTTTTCCAGTATGGAGAATATCCAAAAAATGAGAATCGCAGAGGCTCATTGCTTCCTTGCTTACACTCACACCCAAGGGACCCCAGCAGTAAAGACAAAATCATCTGCCTTTTCTCAATAACTTGTATAATTCTGCTGTATTTGTAGTTGAGTATTTACTACAAACTAAGAATCTTTCTTCTTTCTAGGGAGCAGGTGGATGTAAATTTGCACACTGCTGACTACATGGTGAGTCAGAATTCGAGCTTTGTTTTACACTGTAGCCTTATTCCACTCCTCTGGATACCCTGATACTACGGTAATATTATTTAAAATTATCATGAGAGTAACACCTTAAGGATTTTATTTCATTATGTGTAAGTACAGGTGAAGTACTGTTACAGTTAAAATTAAAACCATACTGAGCATGTGAACTTCAACAGTAGACTTGAGCCTGCTGTGATGTGATAAATGAAGGAGCTGTAAATCTCTGCCTGTCTTTCACTGGTATCCAACTGGAAATTGATGTCCCATTATTTTTCTTTAAAGCTTGGGTGTAACTCCAGAATCCTAGCCAACATTTCCTTTCTCAATAAAATAGGATCAACGCACCTAAAAATGTAAGAGAGTTACAACTGAACTTATGGCAGATGCCACATTTGCTACTCACAGCACCACCAATAATGATGAATGCTACTTTGTGAAAGACTCCTCAGTATTGAAAAATAGTATATAAAACCATTTTTAATATGCATGTATATATAAAATGGATTTTGAACCTAGGCAGTTTTGTTTTGGTGGGTCCCTTAACATATAAGCAGTAAAAGTTACAGGGATGTTTTATATTCCCAATTCCTCATAGAAATGGATTAGGAAAGCTGTTTCCAATACTTTGCCAGTCTACATTTTAATAGGGAAAAATAACTGCTGATTATTATGAAACAATGAGCCACATTTCAAGTAATCCAGCCAATCAGTAGAAAGGATTTGAGGCCTTCTGGTTTGTATTTGTGTGCAAACAGCTGTATTTCATTTTTTAGCCTCTTTGTTTTCCAAAGCTTTTTAACTTTTTGTCAGATAAAATCCCTGTTGTCATGGTGGCCAAGACACCAGCAAAATTAGGGTGGAGGAAGGGTGAGAGTTATAGTGGAATGGAAAGCCCCCTGGGTTGAAGTCTGTAAAAGAAAACAACACCTCCCAAAAATAAAATTAATGTGTAGAATAAGAACAGTTCATCTGTAGGCAAAATATTGACTCCAGAATACATTACTTGGAATTGTAAATACTGGTTATTGTTGTGATCTCAAAGCACATTGATAGCTGCCTTCTAAAAAGTACGATAAAAAAAACCACTCTATCACACAAACTTGACATCATAAAATTCCTAACTTTCTAATTTTGTTAATAACTTATAACTTCCTTGGGAAAGTGTTTGGATTTATTTTAATAAAGCAATTGGGGAAGAATGAACACTGGAAGAACTCCAGCTGCAGTACGTGCAGTTCTTAAAAATTAAAAATAATAAAATAATTTCATGACTTTGTAGCAGTTTATTGCCTCTTTTGAGATTTACTTTAAAATTTAATAAGTTTTTTGCACTATAAAAACCTGAATAGAATTTCAGTAGGGTCAAAAAGTCTAAATCTAGCTGGCACTGCAAATTAAAATGAGCTTGGTATTCCTAGTTCAGACTTCCTGGGACAGAAGTTAATGTCACAGAACTACTATACAGAGTATAAATCTGTGCTCCATATTCCAAGCACTCCATGTTGTCTTGATCAAGCCTATATTTTAGTGTTATGGGAAGCTTTGATTAGGAAAGTCCCAAAAATAATTAAGACTCAGCAGATAGCCTAAAAAAAGAATACATCATGCTAGGCAATGGCCAGAAGTCTGAGCAGAGAGGGGCAGAAGTCAAAGGACAGTGCATGAATTCATCTGTGCTTTCCATCTCTTCAAAAGTCAGACACTTCAGAGACTGTGGAGAACACCCGAAAGAAAACACCAGCATTTAAATTCAGCAGGCCAAATTCAAAAACTTGCTCTGATCTCCAGATACAGCCTTCTCATGGCAAACACAGAAAGCAGTTAAAGTAACCTTTTAAATCTTTTCTCCCTGATATGGCCCAAGTTGACCCTCAGATTCCATGGGACGTTTTGCTAGAAACTAATCAGAAATGCAAAACGTACTTCTTAAAAATTGTTTATGTTCTATGTAAAATTGATTTTTTTTCCCTTTAATACTAAAATTTGGTCCATCTGTTGAGAAAACAAAATATTCTAAGTATATACAGAAAGTAGAACTGCTTCATTCCACTAGCTATATCCTGTGGTAGATGCATTTTCATCAGTATGTTTGTCTTGCAGACAAAATGAATATCAGATGGTGGTTCTGAAAAAGGGCAGACCTAACTTGAGGTGATTAGTTTCAAAAACAGATTTTTATTCTTGATAAATTATTACCAAATACAATCATCTGTTGATTGAGGATATAAAACAGATTGGTCATACCATAACCCACAGGTTAAATGAAAAACGGAAATAATAAGTTTATTTAACATAGTCTTGCATTAAGTTCCTGAGTAGTGCAAATCTAAGGCAAATAATTAGATTTCCAATTTAGAGATATATATTAGTTAAATCAGACATTTCTTGAGGTCATCAATGCCTTTATTCACTGTTCTATCCACATTGTGTGCTGTATATGCACACAGGCTTTTACAAATGTGTATAAATATATCATTTCAACTTGTAACCAATGATTCATATACTTTGTACAAGACTTACAAATGGAAATGCCATTGACATTTTAGTGAAATATAGTTGACAATCTACATTTGTAGATTATTTGTGAACAAAACATAAGAAAACTGCTCATCTGCAGAAATTAATTCTACTTGAGTACTATAGAGAAAACGAAAGTGTTTCTTACACCAGCAGGAGTCCTAGAAGCAAAGAATTTTGACTGACTAAAAACAACTCATAGCAATACTTGCCCAGTAGATATTATTGACATCATGGCATAATTAATTATGGGCATTTCAGGAAGAAATTATGCTCCTCCAAAACTATCTTCTTTTATCTTAAATCAATTATAACTGTACGGTGTTTAACATGAAGATGAAAAAAAACAGTGACCCTAAGTTTTCCCAACATTCACTTACAGCTAAGTAAAAATTCTGACATATTATCATATTTTTGTTGGATTCTATGACAGGTAGTTATCCAGGAAACATTCCCTGTATAGAAGTTCTCATGACAATGGCAAAGTTACAGCCATGAATATAAGCATTCCAAGTTTAGTAGTACAAACTTACAAAATGAATTCACAGAAATTTCCCTTTCTTAGAGACAATTCTGTGAGAAGATTTTAAAAACAAAGCTAGCAGCTAACTAGAATGTGTTTACCTTCTTTATGTTCCATTAGCTGAAATTCTCCCATCAACCATAAAACTTACTTTGTTCTTCTGTTAAAACTCCTAAAATATATGCTAACTCAATAAAAAGTTATTTGTTTGCTTCTGTTTTAGTTATTGTGCAAGGTTTTCACATATAAGAAAAGCTTCACCATTACTTATGCTCCAGCTCTCATAACAGGTTTATTCTTATAATACTCGACATTCTTACACATTTTTACCATACTGGAGGAAAAAGTAGAGAATTTTGCATTCTTGAGTAGACAGAACTATTTAAAATGAAGAAAAATCAACATAACTGATTTTACTTTAAAATAATTCTGAGAATTTTAAAGCTTTTGTAAACAGGTAAAGGGTTTTGGAGATTGTTTCTGAATAGGGTAAATTGAATTCTACACTTCCTGTAAAGCACTTGAAAGTACCCAGGCACATAAAGTTCCACTTATGTGTAAATTGGAATTTTGGGTTACTTTGGGTCTTTTTTTTTTCCCCAATAGCCTGTAATTCTGCAGTATCAGAATTCTGCAGGTATCAGAATTTTCCAAAATATGGCTATATATTTTAATTAGGCAGTTAATATATTTCAATTAGTTAATGAAACTCTTACTTTTTAGAAAGAATTTTGTTGCCCTTTTTTTTTAATGTGTGCCATTCAAATTATGAGAATAGTAACATATTTTATTTTATTCAATGGTTTCATATCTTCATAGCAGACTTTTTCCAGATGGGAATTACTGGGGATCCCTAAGAAGTTTATCATGGTTTCTAATCAGTGGAATCTAAATATTTCTTGTACTGCCTTTTGAGTATCTTTTGTTCATTCCAAGGGCTATTACTCTGGATTTGATATAATTGACCCTTAAGTCTGAGACTCCTCTGAATACCATCATTTAGTTCATAAGGCATGAGGCACACTGAAGTAAAGGGATCAGCAATCATCATTAGAACATAATTCATGTGCACTTTAATTCTTCCCTCCTTATCAGACATCTGTATTTATTCTCCACTTGTAGCCTCCTGTGCCCACTCCCCAATTTTTGCATGGAAGAGGCTCCATGGTTCCTGTCAAATGTACAGGGGATTGATTATTATTGCATTTGCCATCTTTGTATTATGAAAAAAATACAAAGATGGCAAGTAAAATTATATAAATAAATTTATATCAGATAGGAAAGGTGGAGTGAACAGCATAAATGGGAAAATTAAAAAAACGCATCCAAAGTCTTTCTCTCTTTTTCTCCCCATATTCATAACAGCCAATAAACCAAACTTCTATAATATCAATGACTGACAATTCGTATCAGTCAAGTAGAAGCTAAGGGTGCATTCCTCAGCATTTACTATTCAGAAGAACAGAGCTCCTTCACTGAAATGGAGTCAGCATCTTAGTTCAGTACCTTTTCAGGGGACCTGCAAATTAATAGATGGACTAATTTTGTAGTTTTCCTGTATATTCTCTAACTATTTAACAATGTACCAAGGAATAACCATCTTCACTGAGAAATAACCAACTTCACATGGGCATCATTAAGAAGTTTAAATAAGGATACTCTGGTGTTTTCCATTCTTCCTCTCCACTCTCCCTCAAAAGCTTCCTAAGTTTAGTTGAGTATCGCCTTATCTTAGCCCGTAACTTTCACAAAATATAAGCATCATTGCTGCAGAGACAAATTTAGCCATGCTTAACTTAGCAAATAAATCACTTGAACACAACATTACATAGCTCCTGAGGATCATAAAGTACGTCTAGCATGGAGTTGTCACTAAGAAACAAAGACAAATTACATTTCCACTAACCAAATAACTTCCTATCAGTGGGCTCAGCTGTGACAACAGAAATGTTTGTCTTCTCTTTTTCTACTCTAGGACTAAGTGCCAAAAGAATGCTCAGGCACCACTGTGGATGGTCCCACAAAGAAGGTCCCTCTCCAACTTTTCCATGTTGAATTTTTGGTTTTGTTTTTATTTAGTACACTCCAGACAGGATTTGTTTAATCACCTTAAATAAGGTGAACAACTGGCAAAGTCTGCACCTGCCTCATATCTCATAAAGTGAGATTATGTCGTGTGTTGTTTATATATATATTTTTTTTTCTGCCAGAGATGGAAGTATGCAAGAATATCACCCCTCTATGATTGAAAAAGTACAAAAAAATGTGCAAATCTTTCTTCCCGTAGGCAATGTCAGTGAAACTTAGAACGATTTTTTATTCTCTAGTATCAGCAGAGTGTGTTCACATCTCTCTGAAAGTAAGATTTCTGTGAGTTTTCTAATAATCTGACCAAAGGTTTTACAACTTCTAATGAAAAAACAATTACCAAGCACAGTCCATTTTCATAAAAATTCCCTCTTCAGCCCTCTGGGTTCCAAAGTATACTGGCTTTTTTCCTTCCTGGCTCTAGGCGAAGACAGAAACTCTAAAACTCAGGTATCAACTGAGCAAAAACAGGACAAGATTTACTTGTTTGTTTGTTTTGGGGGTTGTTTGCACAATGAAAGACCACATATGGGAAACTGAGAAAGATCCCTCAGATCCCGGCTGAGACAACTGCAGAGTGATAAACTGCAGGCAGAAAGAATGGAAAAGGATTTCAGAGCACAGATTTAAAACCTCACCAAATTTAGGCTTCCTCTTGGCATGCAGAAGTTAGCCAATGGATACGAAATCGTCTAGGGCTTCAGGGGAGCTGAAGAATAACCACCAGGGGAAGATCACACTCTCTTTTCACCTAAGGTCCTTTTACAGATGTAAGGAATTAAAGTTAGGGACTTGGATCAAAATCAGAGCTATTTTCTGTAGTACATAATGTAATTGAAAATAGTAAAGACACTCAAAAAATCTCCCAACTGTGCCTGATATACAATTGTAAAAAAGTACTAGAAAGAAAGGTGTCCCTATATTACACTATTTTGTTTGCATGCAAAAAAGTTCCGGAGTCTCAGAGAAGAGCAGCTGCTCTTTTCACTAACCAGCTCAAGACTTTTTCTACTGAAAGCTATTTTTCTTTCAGAAGGATGATGGGTTTTTGGAGCCAATGGATCAACATCCTATTTCCTTTGACTCTAGTGAAAAGCCCAAATTTATCAGGGTTGAATCCATGAATAAAGATAGGAAATACCCATTTACAGTAACTTATCTTTATTCCTCTTTTGCTTAAACATCAACATATAATTTTTGCTTTAATAATGTTTGAAAGAACAGGTCTTAGAATAACAACAGGAAGATGTCTTAGCAATGTCAGAATATCCATAAATACACTGTGCAACTTCAGTTAATATATGTTGTTTCTATCATTTGATATACACATGGATTTTTCACAACAGTGATACTGGATGCCATAAAGTTTTAACTTCAGTTAATTTCTCTTTTGAGTATTCATTTGTAACTTATGAGCAACAGCATCAACAACATACAACAGTGAAACACAGGATGATGACTTTGCATGAAAGCCTTTTTAAAGAATGAGCACTCCATAGAGATGCTTTTCCACAAACCTTATCTTTCAGAGAGAATAATTTTCAGGCTCTAGAGATCATTTACCTTCCTCAAAAGCAAAAAAGATATCTTGGCAAATCCATTTATAATATTTTTAGAATAAGCATTTCAGCTTTTTGCTTTCAGCCTTTCCACAGCTACACAGTTTAAGCAGGATACAACATAAGCAAGAAACATATGAGAAACAAAACAGGATCCCCCAGAGCCTGACAGCCAGCCAGTGCAATGGAAGTGAGCACTTCCTTGGCGAAACTCTGGCTCCAAGACACATCTGCGGATCTCTCCTCACTGGGATCAGCTACCTGCCTGCCTCTACCCATTCCGGACTTCGTAGCTCTGCTCCAAACTGTTTCTCCTCTGGTTGGGATAACAGGGTGGTGCTTTTTCTATCCAGTAAAGACCCAGAGACACTCGCTGGCGCTGAAGAGGAAATGAACTGGCTGTTGTACAATCAGAACACATTCACATTTCCTACACAACTAACTTACACTGATTGAAGTCACGACGCAGCTACCTTGATAACCTTGAGTTCTCTAATTAGCATTTTCATGTGATGTGTAGGAGGTGAGACTAAAATTCTGCTTGCTAAGAGCTGGATAATATGTAATTATTTATTGCAAAGTGATCTGAAGACAAAAAAGGCCATGCAAAAAACTATAGTATTATTTTTTATTCCATAACTGATTAACATTCACCACAAAAAACTGCAGCTTTTGTAGTCCCCATTTTTAGAGGTGTTGACTTGCAGGACAAATACAAAATTGCTGAGTGTGCTCAATGAGGAACCTGAGTAATGAGGTATAGCACTATCTTTTCTAAATGGAAAAACATAAACAGAAAGGTCAGGAAATGCTATTAGTGAACATTTAAAAAATCAACAATTTCATACAAAGACAAGTTTTAAACTATTTCTAAAGATATGAGATACATTTAACAATTTCCTTTTCCCATGCCTGTTTTTTGGACTACCATGAACAAGAACATACTTCAATAACAGAACTGATGCTGCAAAGAAATATATCGGAAATTTCTTTATTTTACCAGCTGTTTCACCTTCATATATAAATTCAGTCATTTTTCAAAATTTACAAACATGTTCACCATGTGTAACAGAAAAAAAAAATCCAGAGAGCCAGCAATACTAGAATAACTATAAGAGAACTGTTGCAATATAGGAAAAAAACCTCAACATGATATGCCTGCATTCTCTTTTAGGTAACCTCTAATGCCATTAAGATAGCTTGTGACAATCACCATATTATCACTGATGTTGCTGTTATAGTAACTCTGTAAAACACAATGACAGCTGTTGAAATAGAGACATGGTTAAGAGCAGTTGAGTTCACTGCTAGATAGAGGCCAGCATTAGGTTTCAAACTTCCCAGCAACAAAACCTGGGAAATATATGACTTTAGGGTGAGATAGCAGAGATGTGCTGACTTTGTAAAACATACTAAACCAGCGACAATTTGTGTAACAAACAATTTGTCTGCCAAATATTCACAATTACGTGATCCACCATGTTAGCTGACGAGCCACCAAAGTGCAGGACAGTGGCCGTACACAGTATCTTTCCACCTCTTTTCCCACAGAACAGAAGGGTCATCTGGAAATATGTCTGGGGCTGAATTCTACCTGCACCCTTCAGTATCTGAAACCACTTGTCAAGAAAACTGGGATCAATGTAAAACACAACAGTAGCTCCCCAACATGTTGAGTGGCCATGACATTTAAACCACGCAATTTTACAGCAGGCAACAAAAAAGATTGGGAATTCAGGGTTAAAATCTCCAGCGAAATTTTGTCTTATAAAGTAATGAACATTGACCAAGAGAGTAAATCAAATGGATCTCCTAACAAACTGAAAACAGCTGTTTGGCTGAGTGTGTCTCTGATTTAAGTTTGGTAATTATTGCCCTACTGTGGCTCAAGGTTATTCTGTATTAGTGAAATAGGATATCATAGGAAAAGCATCCAACTTCTTAATTTACTGTAGCATCAAAAATTCCACTGTATAAAAATAAGCCGGAAATGTAGCCTTCTAAAAACTTACCTATAAACCTTCTAAATGCCCGTTTATACATTCTTCTCACGCACAATTGCACAAAATTTTATTACAATAAACTAGAATATCTAATGCCAAACAAATGATGCGTCACTTTTACTCACTCCGACTATGTTTTTACATAAATACACTGAAAAATAATTTTATAAACTTGGAGTTAGTGATAAAGCATCTTGGCTTAATAGCTCACTCCCTAGACTTCTATGGTCTATATTAGCACATTGGTCTCCTCATATCAACAGCAGCACAAGATACAAAACAACTAAATTCAATTTTTCAAAGGTTAAAAACTTGTTTAAGAATGCAAGGTACACATTTGATTAATGAAAACAGAGTTCACTCAATTACTGCTTGATCCCCTCTTAAATCCAAATTACACTATGGTTTTATTAGTTGCTTTTATCTAGGTTATTCGATGCCTTTATTACCTAAAAAATATGAATCAATTATCTATGTTAATAATGTAATTACTATGGTATTATTGATCTTCCTGTTGGACATCAAACAATGCACAAGTCCATGGAAGTATAAAAGTGAGTCTCCAGCAAATTAAAATGTCTAAAAAATGAAGGAAAACCCTGTGTGTTCTATGAACAGCTCAGTAGGATTTCTGCTCTGGAAATTCAACAACAACAACAACAAAATTGGCTCTACCTCAGACACAGACTGCAATTTTTCAGTCAGTAGCAATTACTGTACATTGCTAGACTGAATCTTTAATTCTAACACAAAACAGTATCAGAATCTTTGAAAATTATTATAAATCCAAGTGCTTATTCTTTCTGAGTATTTCTTTCAAGACAACTGGGAGTCTTAAAACAAGATGATCAGGTAATTTAAGGTCAGCTCCAATTAATCACTGAAATCAGTTCAGTGAATTATTAGAGAAATAATTTCATTGAGAGAGTGAATTATCATAGATTAATTGCAAACAGTTACTTCAAGAACAACCTTACTTTACCCAGCATACAATACTCTTTTTCTGGTTTCATATTTTCTCAGTTTAGATATATACGAATTAAACCTTTGCCAAAACAAAATGTGCATAAATTGTGAAAATTATTGAGTATATGCCATAGAAACAACCTTTTGAAAACACCACTGTGCTAAAACTTTTTTTGTCAAAAATATTGGACAGACTCAAGAAGGAATAGTAGTAAAGTGAGTGTTCATTCATTTTAAAAAAGAGTGGGCTCTATGCAAGTCTTTCTGCATACCTAACACAAACCAGGCAGACTTCAATCTGAAATCCCTTCAGCATGTTATTTGCCAAGGAGCAATTTCCACACTGACATTGTTTAAATAATCACACAACAGAGGCCAATAAAGGCATTCTGGCTATGGGAAGGACCAAGACACACCCAGTCAAAGAGCCCCTCAGCAGCATTGCTGAAGAAACCAACTGGAAACAAGGGAAGACTCCATTGATTTGAATTCAGGGTCCCATAAGAGAAGAACTGAAAGAGAAAGAAATGGAAGGACACAATAATTCCAATTTATCTGCTGATCTCAAGATCCTTTATACTTACGGTAACATCAGAGATAACTTCACAGGTCAACTACCACCTGAAATACAGCCAGCTCCAGCCTTGTCCCTTAGAGAAGGATGGGAAGCAAATCACCTAAATACAAGGTCTATTGACTTAGGCAGCTTCAGAGGTTGTCCCCACACTCTTTCAGGCACCCCTTAGAAGAACTTTTCTAGCTGCTTCTCAGTCTGAATGCAATCCAAACCCACCCAACTTTAGCAGTTTGGCTTTACTAGAAAATAAAGGGTAGGCTCAGAGAAATCTTTGGGCACCTACAAGTCATTCTTCAGCACCAACATTTGATGTAAAATTTCACATTACCTACCATTTTGTGTATCATTTAATGCTTAAACACATTTTGGATCCTTGAATGACACCAAGTGCTGTCATAATCAAAGACAATTATCAATTATGTGTTAATATAAGTTTCACTCTGGCACTTCACTTCAAAGAAATGTATCATAAATATTCGATTAAAATGAGGATGCAGATGGAAGAGGATCAAAATAGGACACCTTGTCATTAAGCAGATTGAGTTTGGCTTAATCTGAATATAAGTGACAGAACTCTTTCACTGGCTTTTAAATTTAATAACATTGATTTAATTTAACATATTGATTTCCATGAAAAATATAAAACAACTAGCAGAGAATTACAAGCTTCTAAAATAAGACATAGGACAACTTGATGCACACATTTCCAAGGAGCTCTGTTCAGGAGACAGCTAACCCTGAAGGCAAATCTTTAAGCTTAATGTTCCAAAGGCTCCTTCTGTGCCCATCAGCATCTGCATTTCACAGCTAAATTAATTCTTGTTTCAGCCTTTCCAGGTTTCAAAACTAAGTAGAGAAACACACAAGTCACACAAAGGGTTTAATCCAATATGCAAATCTACAATATACTTGATGCACACAGACAAGTATCTTGTGATCCAAAAGACAAGGATCTCATGAAAACTTATCTGTGAGTACTTATTAGAGATCAGTAAAAAAGCAGGCATTTGTAGTGCTCAGCCTCAGTCACTTTTTTTCTTAAACAGGAAACCTGAGAAACCTGGTTCTCTTTTTTTTTTTTTAATGGGAAACATTAGGAGTCTGGTTCAAAACTTAGGATGGTTCAACATCTTCTGCCTGACAGAAGCAGAAGGTTGCCTTTCAGCAGTAGTACTGAACAGCATCACTGTGCAGAGAGAAAAAATGCACAGCATCAGAAATAGTCTATAAAAGATCATTTAAAATTTCAGACTGATGTAAAAGCACAATGTTCTATGTTCTGGTATGGAGGGCATCAATCCACGGTGTTTCACTTCCTGAGAAGTGACCTGGTCAGTTTTGGATCTGATCTCCACACTGGAATACAGAGATATCTTCAGCATGATCATTCTACATTATAAGCAATATATAACACAAAATTCCACTATGTTAATTTAATATCTTCCAAGGGAATACAAATACTACAGTCTAAAATATTCACTGAGACAGTTCAATAAGGCTACCATATGGACTGATGTAATATCAAATTAACTACCACTTCTGAAACATGACAAAATGGACCATTTCTCTGCAATGGCTCTCACAGAGCAGAGAATCCAATGCAGACTCCTAATTTAAAAACAATGGCTAGATTCTTCATCTTTTAACTCTGGCTTACATGATTTACATAACAAGAACATCCTTAACAAACTCCAAAACATTTAAAAAGGCTTAAGTTACTGTTTCTCCTCAAAACATGCAATGAAGTAAAATGTTAGTTCTTTAAAACCTGCATTAGGTATTTTTCCTTGAGAAAACTAATTCCTATTTCCGTATTTCATGTAGGAGTCATTACTTAGTTCTGTGGAATGCTCCTGTTTTCTCTGTCTCTAAACCACTCTGATGCCTAACAGAGAAAACCAGTCAGAGATACAGGAACCATTGTTTTAATCCCTGACAACATTCAGTTGACATTTTGTTTTGTTCTGTTTGCATGGTGTTTTTCATTTCAAGATCAATGATGTTTTCCTCTTAATTAAATTATGCTTTCACATACTAACACACAAAATTAAAGATGAGCTCATCCACCACCAAAATGCCCCTGCAGTCAGAATGCAATTAGTCTTACACTATGTACTCTGAAATTACAAATTCTTAAACAGTGACTACAAGATCCAGCAATATGTGACTTCTTTGGTTAATATTTTGTATGCATTGCCAACTTCTGTCTTGTGCCATACGAAAGACAGACATGACAAAAATAGAGGACAATCTATAACATTGAACAGAATCAAATATTTGATTTATCTGCCATTTTGTTATTCACGCTAGGAGTTCCCTCCTCTTCACAAGACATCTGGAACAGTGTCCAGCACTACAATGTTTCCAAAGCTTATTTTTGTAAAATGACCCAGAGAAGAGGTGAGATCTTTAGGACTCCTCACCAATCAGAGTTAGAAAGACCTGTTCTGATATCTACAGAATATAATTCAAAAAGGGGTATAATCTAGCGTTAATTTACTAAAAGTCTTAACACTGCTGTCAGTATCTCAGTAGGTGGCTACTGGCAGTGACAGTATGCAAGTGTCCTTACACACACTGCAAGTTGCTGCCCAGCTGTGCAGCAGCTGGCTCCAAACAAGCCCAGAACAGGTCAAGGGTGACGTGAATCCTCAAAGTACTGCTGGCTTCTTGTGTTTATCTTTGATGGCCAAGGAGTGCAAATGCCAAAAAAAGAAAACAAATGCTTTCCTTAACCTTGGATTTCCTAAATGATTTAATGTCTTTGTATCCTATGAGAAGCAGTACAAAATGTGACACTTGTTATCTCTAGACTGGCTGCTGGATATTACAATGCCTATAATAGAGAGAGCAGAAGCCATTAACCAGGCAGATGTCAGTAGCCTGCCTTGACAAGGACTTGCTTGGAATTAGCCTCAAAGACATCTGCTGACCCAGCAGTCTCAATGGCTTCTCAACAGTCTGCTGAGAGCTACATGACTTTTAATTCACAAAGCCAAAGGCTTGGGATTTATCCAATTTCCAGTATTTTACATGCCAAAGAAATTGTTCTGTTCCAAAGCTGTCTAGCAACATAATGCTAGAGCAGAAATGACCAAAGGAACTATCACAGTGATACAGCTGTGGAATGAGCTAGGCTACACCACATCTCACAGCAGAACATAAGACAGAATTTCTTTAGGAAGCTTTTCATATTGATCACAATTTTATTCTCAGTATTCTCTGAGCAGATAAAAGTAAAAACATGCCCCGTACAAAAGCACACCATACACTCTCCTACAGGAATCTAATGGCACAAATAAAGAGCCACACATGCCCACAAACCTTGTTACCATTATATGTCAAAGCAAGTACTTCTCACTGTACTTTCATTTCTCTACTCTCTTAAGTGAAATCATAAACTTCTGATAGTCCTGTCAGTTGAAAGTTAACCCTCTTTTGACATAGTACTTGGAATATAAACATGGTATATGGGTACATGATTAAACAACTTGATAAATATATACAGTTCAGGGAGGAATATGGAGGTACTGGTGAGCTATAAAAGCAAGAACTTCAGCCAGTTCTGCTCAAAAGAACTTAACACTTGTTACTGCTCTTGATCAGTAGCATGGCTGTGCTACAAGATGAGACTAGTCTCATCCTCTTGGGCTTTCCACTTCACTCTACACCCCCTTTTCCCCCCACCCATGTTCCCTCCAGGTCATGCATTTTCTGTTCAATTTTCATTTTTAAGTACTAATTCACATATTTTTTGAAAAGTCAGTGAGGCTATTTTCTGTTCTGAGAATAACTTTGGTAGCAAGAGAGGAATAAAACACCAAAAAATTACATTTCCTATTGCAAGTGATGGTCCTAAAAACCCACCAGCAACCACCTTCTTGCTGTGACCTCAGAAATTCTGCAGTCTTTGCTGCATAACATTTATCAGGGACAAGTGGGTTCTCATCCCATCTACCCCCCAGCCTCATTCGGAGAACAGGCTGTAGCTAATTTGGGTCTGAAACCTCACAAACTGATCTCCAAAGGACATTAGGCACACAACCAGTACATGTGACTTCATCTGGACTACCCATACCAGTTTCTCACCAGAAGCACAATATTTCCACTGTTTGGCATTAAAAATAACATGAGCAGGAAATAAGTAGGTTGCCACCAGCATCCCCTCAGACACATGGATCCAGCTGATCTCTGGCAATGATTTTGTGCTTTGCATCTTGAATAATGAACCCTGGTTTTGTGTTACTCTACTTACTAATGGGGCTAGACACCTACATTTATTATGGATGTAGGTGGTTTGATTTGATTGCAATGGAAAATTTAAGCCTAGCTTACATATAAAACTGTTCACATTTCAGAAATTTCCCCATGGGCATTTAAAATCTTTGGATTTAAAGCTCAGAAAAATCAAAATATTCTTAATGCCAGGTAAGCACAGTTAGTACAGTTGATACAAAGTACCTTAGAGCTTTATGATGCTCTTCAACCTCAAAAAAAAAATCAGATCAATTTGTTTTATACTGGTAGATGACTATATAAAATACATACACCTATGAAAACAAGGATATGGCACACATATATATTCAGAAACAGTTCAGGAATGTTCATGCTGTCTTGTTTTGGACTCAGTTCTATTCAAAGACATTATATATATATACATATATATATACATATAAAAAATGCCCAGAATTTTCTTTTAAATCAACATTTTTCACAATATAAGCTTTTACATGACCAATGAACTTCTATTTCAACAGAGTCATTCACATTACCGTAGGCTGTAATGACACTGAATAATGCTCATTCAAATAGTCTCACTGAAATCAGACAGGGCAGGCTGACAAACAATTGCTTCTAGATGAGAGCTACTCATATAAATAGTCCCAGAAAGCTCAGCTGGACTAAGCAAGCCAACAGTTTTGACAGTCTGGATCTATATAAACAACTACCAACACACTAATTTAAGAGCATCTCTAATCTTAGCATGGCTTTGCCTATTGTAAGTTTGATGTGATAATTGTTTTTTCTTAAATCAACATCACAAGACTATCTATAGCAGAAGACAGCTGTGAATCCCATCTTACAAAAAAAAAAAAGTGAATGTTTTATTTTACCTTTTAGGCAAAGAGAGCTTAAAATTGCTACTTCCTCTAGTAATTTTTTCCTCTTTCATTATTCCATTTAAAGTACTTTAAGTAATTGACTGCAAAAGAAATTAGAAAATATTTTCCACATAATAATACTAGAATACATAAATGTAATCCAATGTAGCCTTAACAGATATGAATTGTCACAGAGTGCTGTCTTCTAAATAATGTTTTAAAACATCTTGCTCTTTATATTTTAACATCTAGGCTTTGAGGTCCAGTTACAAGTGTTTACCATAGAGAACTCGGTCAAGCTGGTGTTTGACCTTTGACAGGAAGCTGCCCTCACTCCAGCTAGTCCCAACAAACTAGGCCCAAGACAATAAGCTGCTTTATAGCTCTTAGGTAGGCCAGTGTGTTTCTCCAGGAAGACCTCAAGCTGAAAAGCCAACACGCTTGACAACCACAGCCAAGGTACCAAGGGCCCAAGCACTAGACATTGGAAAACAAATGGAAAAGCACACATGGCTACATCTGGAATCCTAATGGGCCACCAATGGTTCCCAGCTAAAGGAAGAATTACCAATGTTATTTTATCATCCCTTGTGCTAACTTAGCTGTTTATGTACAGCAATAAATGATTTTTTAAAAACATATTTGGGTCATTATGTCATATACCACCAGCAAGTACGATTGTTTTATTGTGCTTGGAGTCAAAATACACTGCTATACCCAGATGTGAGGGAAGTTCAAAACCTCTAGTCCTTCTGTATTCATTCCTGTTGGACAAATGGATTAAGTTTTTAAAAGGGAAACTGAGAATTTTTATGGCCTGTACTCCCATCTCACTAGTAAAATTCACACTGATATTTTCCTATAGAAGTTTGCCTTGCCAATGATAACATTAAATATTACCTCAGTAAGCAACCAAAATTTCAACCAACAGGAAATGCCACACATTTTATTGTCAAAACATCCCCATTCTCTTCTTCCAAAGCCACAAAATGTTATATGAAAAATATAATTCTGATTTTTTTTTTAACCTGAGCCGCTATTGAAATTCAAGGCAAAGTAATCATTCTGCTGTGGAATGAAGCTAAAATGCATAAATATTTATTAACAGACTTAATAAAGGAGGACTCTGCAGTTATGGCCCTGAATTTATATGAGCAAACCCAAGCTTTTCCAAAATCTACAATCAGAATATTGTGTTTCCATATAATGAAACACGGGATTTGTATAAAGACTCTTGCACAGCATTTCTAACCCTAGCACTATGGCATTTAAACATTGAGATCAAAGCAGAAAAATAATTCAGACACTCCAGTACTTGCTGCTTGAGAAAGATATCAACAACTTAGTAAGCAAACAGCAAAAAGTATATTATTTTTACAAGGCATTATACTAAATTAAATGAAGGGTTCAACATCTTTTGGCAATACTAGTCTAAAGCTGACTTTATCCCAATGTTTAAATCAACATTTATCAGCAAAATATTTCTCAACTTTCTGTTCCACAAGACAGTGACAGAATTTGAAAAGAAGTACAATTTAGGAGCGACAACTGAATGCAATTTTGGTAAATGTAATTCTAATTTCAGTCAAAATGAATAAACAATTCAAAGAAATCAGGTTTTCTTCCCCTTCCATTTGCATTCCCTTTTTTCCTACTTCATGGTAGCCCTGTTGCATTTTCACTCCATTTTTTTCCATATTATTTTTTTGGGGGGAGGTCGAGGGGTGGGGGGATGTTCAGGCTGAGGAGTTGGGGGAATGATAGCTCTCTGTTAAGAAAAACATTTCACACAGAAGATACAGAAAACCATAATAGAAATACACCAAAAATGCACAACTAAGTCCACAACAGAATACAGTTTCCCACGATCTCTAATTTGTGGTGTAGTTTCACACCCAGGTGCAGCTGAACAGAGCAGCAGTCTCTTTAATCTCTCTAGGAAGGCAGCAAAGTGTGCACACACACATCACACAGGTTAAGCTACCACTGTGCCAACCCTTCCACAGCCAGTGCAGGGCAAACCCTGTGGGAAGACTGCTGACAGGCAAATGATCCAAATTAGGCAGATCACACCGTGATAAACACGTGCACGTCCCAGATGTGCACTGCTTACGATGATGATGCAGAGTAACATTCTCAAATATGTTATACTGAATCCACATGGTCAATACTCTATAGATGGCTTCCATTAAATTAGCCAGGAAAAGATAGCTCAGAAGATTTTAGGGATTCTTCTATCAAATGACTGAAATTACTTCAACACACAGTGAAATAGCAAATAGGAAATCTATTTGTAGCAACATCAATACTAAACGTTGCTTCTTTTCAAAACAGTTTTGATGGCCTTGTTTTTCTTTTAATATTACCCTACTGGTAACCCTTATTTGCCATGGAAACACAGACCTGAATTTGATACCCTATTATAGTGTTTTTAAAGCTGACAGCAGAGTGCAGAATGTGAAATTTCTTTGCTTCTGCTGGTTAAAAGTGCAATTAAGTAAACAGCTAAGTGTTTCCCCTGATTTCCAGGAACAGCAGAAATACATTAAGTCTAAAGGGAAAAAATACATCGCAGCAACTGATCTCTAGAAAGTTGCTTCAGAAGTTTCTGTTCTGTTTCCAAAAGCTACACTAAACAGGGAAACAAAACACTTAAAAATTCCATCCTTGCACTGCTATAAAGGGCCACATCTCTGTGTAATGTAGAGTGCTGTTTTTATATATAACTCTGGTATGATAGAACATATGCATATATATGTCTAGTATACATGTCTATATTTTATATATATATATATGTTAGTGTATATATATGTAACATATATATAACAATGTAAAATTATTCAGAGCACCTTTTCCTTGCTGCCTTTCCAGATGTTTTTTTACTTAACGAAAGAAACAGAGCAAGGATTAGAGAAACACAGAACACATTGACAAATACTGAAAAGATAAATACATGTTTTCATACTCACAGAATGAAATATAAGATACCTTACATATGCCAATTACTCCCTCATGTTACCATTAGGAAAACTTGATCCTTGACAAAAATAGATTTAAAATATATTTAAATCCCACGTGACCTTATATCAGCAAAAGTGAAAGGAAAGGAAAACAAAAAAAGATCCTCATTTTGTGCTTCCTCGGCATATTAATTCATTTATTTTCTCATTTTTTCCAATCCCTCCTTCCATATTCTCCTCATCTTTCCATGGGAAGAGATATTAAATGATTTATTAATCACAGCGTTTGTCACATTCACCTGTGCAAGACTATTCATCTGAAGCAAAATTTGTTACATTGAAACAAGTTTTTAAAAACACAAAAGATTTGTACAACTATATCACAAACAATGAAAAAATTTGATTTATAAAATCCTTATTGATGAGTTCTCTTCTTGTCACAACAGTGCTTGTATTTTCTTATATGGAAATTAATTCTAAAAGTATAATTTAAATATCCCTTTCTAAAACACTGCTGGTATTTATTGGCAGTCTCCAATATGAATTTAAGACATATTTAGCAGCAATGATGAGTAATTTCTACAGTTTCTCACTGTACTCCCACAAATAAATTAGAACACATCAGCTTTTAATTTTATTGGTCTAGCATTTTTTTACAATAACTACATTTTATTGTGGAAAAAATGTGTTTTCCCTCTAGTGACCATTTGCCAAATATGTGTTGAGCATATCTACCATTAATTAAAGTGGCTAATTTTTTGTTTATTTCTCTATGTCCCAGTATCTGCAACAATTTTAAAAAGAATGTACTCAGCTGGCAAGGGGCCTGTTTAACAGTTTTATATAGGACAGCAAAGTATTTTGCTTATTTTGGGTGCATCACAAAAATGGGTCTCTTTAAAGAGGTGGGGTCAACAGTTTTGAGAAGGTAATTATTTGGAAATACACTTCCATTTAGACAATAAGAAATACAGTAAACCAGTGGGTAAGTACACTTTTAAAAGCAAATAGATGTTTGCAAATGGTTATGAAATACTTCCACATGTGATCATATTTTCACAAAAATGGTGACTATCAAATGTTATATTGCACATTAATTTTTATTGTTGAATAAGATAATGGAGCCAAGAATACTGCAGACTGTAAAGCACAGCCTGTTGCAGCTTATTTCCTGGCCAACTCTTCATACCACAGATGTCGGGCAGCTATCCCAAACCATTCCACATATTTACTGGTGCTCTAATTTTTCCATATTAGAAGTCTTGTGTTTAGCTGTTCTCCTCAGTAGCATTAACCAAGTAGTTCATAAAATCTGTTTTTAAATGCAGCTGCAAATATCAAACTGCTTTGTGAAGCCACTTGTTTCATGTTCCCCTTAAGACCACAATCTGCCATTAACAGAGACTAAATGGCCTGTGACTTAGGAAGAGAAAGTTGTTCAAAAGCCAGCTAATATCTTGTTTCAGAGGGTACTTTTGAAACAAATGTATAATATCAAGTTTAAATATAGGTCTATAATTATCAATGTAGAGCCATCAGAGCTTAAATATAAGCACTGTCAATACAGTGTCCTGCTAAAATTAAATTGTAATCTTTCACAGGCTGAAGAGTCATAAACCCTTCAGACAAAATTAATAATGGAGACCAATATAATGTCAACACAAAATAACCACAGGCCAGACCATGCAGCAAAGGTATGTGCAACTGAAGACTTTTCAAGTTCACAGCAGCCCGACACTATTCTTATTAACATCAGCAGACACACAGGCTAAATTTGCACGTGAACTGAAATTCTCTGTCTTCCAACAGAATTTTATAAATAAAATCATCCAGGTCTAAAGTTGAATATCTTAGGACAGCCCCAGACAGCTTATCTTACTGAAGACAGAAGAGTCCAAAATATTAAAGTTGGTAGAGTACTAAATTTTGCCAGGGGTACAGCTGACTACTGTCCAGGGGCTTTTTTAACATAGACCATTCTACTCCTAAAAGGCAGAGAGTAATTCATTGGCCAGGAGAAAGACAGTAAATTTTTTTGTTTTGTCTTGTTTCTTCTCCTTTTTTTTTTAGGGTTTTTTTTTTTTAGTTTTTTTTTTTTTTTAGTTTTAAATTAGCAGATGTTTGAAGCTGCTCCAAGGTTTGGAATGTGGAAGAAATCCCAGTGGAGACAGATTAGTGGCAGAAAGCAGGTGAGGTGGTCAAAGGTGGATGTAAATACAATTTATCAGATGAATCTGCAGTTTGTCATATTGGTATCACCATTGCACATGTGGCATATATAAAGGCTTTGGCAACTGAGAAAGAACATTGTTCCTCTAGCCAGTGTAGTTAGAGAGAAAATGCATAGCAACACAGGGATGTGGTACAAACAAATGGTCTACGAAACCCTCGATTTTACAAAAATTCTACAGTATGTGTAAAAAGCATATGGGCAGGAATTCTACTAAATAAAACACTCAAAACCACAAACAACAAAAAACCCCCCAAATGAACATAGACACATGCACCCCCTACCCCTCATCCTCCTTTCCCCCCTTTATCCCCCTACTCCAAAAAAAACAAAGGTCCTCAATAACTGGCAAACTAAGCTAGGTAAATGTCAGCTCTCAGACTAAGCATGTCATAATATGACCCATTTGTCCAGTCAAATAGTTCAGATAAGATTCTATGACTCCTCCTAGGTTCTCTGTTCTTACATCACAGTTTTTTTAGGTAAAGCTTTCTACCACTTCTGATTGGAAAAAAATATCCTACTCTGCTGAATGATTTCTCAGTTATATTCATCTTGGGATCCCCAAAACTACAGCATAAAAATGTCTTAATGTAAAAAAGTCATCTTGTATCTTCAGTACAAAATACTGCATATCTACTCAGCAAACAACCAGAATCTTTTTTTTTTTTTTTGCCTCACAAGATTACCATTACTTCAATGGCATTACCTGTACCTTCAATATGCTGGATGCCTCCAGACAAAAAGCTGGAAAGCTGAATAAAACCAGCGGATTTTATGCTTGGTTATGAAATTAGCTGCCTGAGAACACTGGGTTCATTTGTGCATCAGTGTCATTTCACTGCAGCAACAAAACTGAACATATGTAACATTGCTATCTTCTATATGACAGGTCCTCTTTTCTATACCACATATAGTTAGCAAAACATTTATACATATGTGTGTGTGTATGTATATATGGATTACACTATCAGTTCCCTCACTCAATTCATGGCCAGAAATATGGGCCCCCATACAAAATGGCTTGCTGGAAAACAGAACAAATGAAATTAAATTTATTAGAACTGTCTACAAAGTGCTGAAGTCTGTCCCTTCCTCATAAACTGTGATTAGCCCACAATGTTACAGCCCTAACACCATTTGATGCTCACACAGAAATAAACCACTATGGTGCTCTTTTATTTGTGATGAAATACTATGACATCTATATGCCAATGTAGTCAGGACTGGAAGTTTCCCTGCCATGGATGACGAGCCTGTCAGCACCATGCAGCACACATGAACATTTAGGAGAGCCCTGGTAAAGAGGAGGGCCTCACAAAACTCACCCCTCTCTCTTTCCAGCCCAATACAGCAGAAGACTCTGGTTGAAGTCCAGCTAATATAAACAGCTAATATAATTAGAAGTGCATCCTCAACTGAGGGTTCTTCGAGTTTGGAATCAGTTACCCTCAGTTGCCAGAAGTGTCTCACATTCAATGATTGACTTCACTTGCTTGTAGAGATTTTTTGTCACTTCAAATTTTAAGGGAGGAAAGCAGGAATTTAAAGTTTTCTCCTATAGTAAAGCTAGGTTTTCTTAAGTAGCATTAGAAACCTGCATTATTAACAATTATGTCGATTGCAGAACGTTCATAATAGTTTTTACAAGTCTGCATATAGTGTCCAATAGGTTTAGGAAACAAGCAGATGAAGAAGATAAAGAAATAGAGAAAAACATTAAAGGCAAGAGTTTTTTTCACATCACCAGCAGTAGTGGTAGCAGCTACTACCACCAGGAATTTAAAATAGATACCATAATTGACAGGGTCTTCCTGGCTCCATTTTATGATACTGTTGTACAATCATCAATTTGAAAGAAAGTAATTTCAAGAATACAGATAGATTTTACTGTTGTGATGAAATAGAAATCTGGAGTTGAGCATGCAAAACCACGAAGATGCAGGAAAGAAAAATGTATATATACATGGAAGCAGTGAAATTTTTACTGTACTGAAAAGGTTCCTATCTTGGGAACTGTGAGAGACTGAAATGCTACTGGTTAATGGCTCGAACAATTGGCCATTTGCAAAAGCAGTGGGTGCTTTGCTGACAATGCACAGGGTAGCAGCCCAGGAGCAGAGGGGATGAGCACCAGAGGATCCTAACAACAAATCAACCTTTGTTTAACATACAGCTGGGGTTTGAACCACGTAAGGGAAGAGGTCAGTAAGAAGCATATCCCGTGAGGTAGGATAGTGCATTTTTTATCAACCCAATGTCCTCCCTTACACAAGTGGCTCAGGTGGAAGGGCTCCCTCCACAGAAGTACTGGGACATTCACCAGTAGGCCTGAAGGTGTTCATACCTTCTGAAAGTGTAACTGGCTCAACTACTCAAGGCAGCTGTCATGTCTTAAAAGCTGACATAAACCACCAACAGCGCCTAAAGCACTCCCAGACTCATTTCTGGGGCCTTCCAACTGAGGACAGCACATGATCCATTGTGTCACAAGAGATCCACAGTGTGTGGCTTCAGACAAGGTAAAACTCATCCCCACACGAGCTACTGGGGTGTTTGCACCTATCCAAAGCATATATTAATCCAGTGAACTTTGTGTTTTGTGGGCTCCCTCCACCCCTGGTGGATCCAGACTGTGACCACCAGCCCATGGACATCAAAATTGCACCAGTTGAGTCTTGTTGCTGAATCCACAAGTGGAAATATCTACTCCTAACCATTTTTTTTCTCTTTGTCTCTTTCTTCTACTAAATTCTCAAAATATATTGCGAGTCAGACTGAAAAATTTCAGTCAATGCTTCTTTAGCAAGTGCCTTGTTGGATCTGGATAGGTCAAAGCTGGCTACGTTTTTTTTTTAAGTACTTTGTCTGGATGTTGCTTCAAAATTTACCAAGTACCTTATTATACCTTAATGTTCTAAAGTTTGCAAGTAAAAGTTTGTTATTGAACTTCCTAAGAATTTTGTTATTTCTTCCATGCACCACTCAGCGTGAACCAAACCACCTTCCCCTAAATCTGCCAAGCAGACTGGGGCAAACCCAGGGACCATTCTATTGTATGCTGGTTTAAGGTTTTTCTTTTTAACATAGATGACCTACCCAGATGACAGTGTACACTCCCAGGTTCTCTGCAATTTTCCATTCATGGCTTAAGAGTATGAATTTATGCTTCTACTCAACACCAATGAGATCCTCACTACAAGAGGGACATCTGGATCATGTCCAGAGAAGGGCAATGAAGCTGGTGACGGGTCTGGAGCACAAGTCTTATGAGGAATGGCTGAGGGAGCTGGGGTTGTTCACCTTGGAGTAAAGGAGGCTCAGGGGAGACCTTATCACCCTCTACAGCTACCTGAAAGGAGGATGTAGCTGGGGGCAGGGGGAGGGGAGATGATCTTTTCTCCCAAGCAACAAGCAATAGGACAAGAAGAAAAAGACTCAAGTTGCACCAGCAGAGGTTTAGATTAAATATTAGGACTTTTTTTTTTTTCACTGAAAGGGTCGTCAGGGGTGAAGCTGGTTGCCCAGGAAAACAGTTGTCACCACTCATGGAAGTGTTCAAGAAACATCTTCTCTTCAACAAACAAACAAAAAGCCCTGTTAACAGTCCAGCTGTGAATTATGTCCATTTCCTTCACTGATCATTGGAATGTACCCAAATTTAATTATTGTTGCCTTTTTGAGAAAAAAGTAACTTGCAGACTTCAAAACAAACTCTTATTTTTGACACATATCTTCCTCCTCACACATCCATCACTTTGCTTGTCCTGTTGTCCATTAAGACTTGCATGTCTTAAAAATTTCCACTTTCCATCTTCCTTAATTAATACTCTTCTAGCAGCCTAAGCAGTGTGTGCCAAAACAGCATACTGTCACTACAACAAACAAAACCCCTTTCTTTCACATCAATAAACAGTTTGTAAACTTATGGCAAGACAGGACACATTGATATAATATTCAAGCTTGAAGAACATAAAATATGTCCTGAAGATATAAAAGAAACATTAGATGAAAAAATACAGAAAGCAGTGATGTTCGAAGCCAGGAGCAGTACTTCATCTTTGCCTGTTAAGAGTCAAAGAAAGAACACAGATAGTTACTATATATTCTTAATCAATTTACCCTATCATTTAGTGAGGACCAGAATTTTGGTAATGAAAAACACATCGCAGTGTCTAGATGCAGTTTGTACTTCTAGCAGAGCCCTTTACATTTCAAAAGTCATAGCAGAGCCTTCTGTAAGGGAAGCTTATATGTGATATCTTTGCTTATTACATCTTCTGTGCAAACATTATTACATGTAATACATACATGACACTGTAGACTTCTACTATAGAACTAAAAACTGTAACATTTTCTACTGTGCCCTTCTTCTCCAAGCAAAGAGTACAGAATCTGAGCTGATTGCAGTCACCCCTGCTCTTTAATAAGGCTACCTCCTGAATAAAGCAACAATGCTCTTAGCCCCAAATACTTTAGCAACTTTATTAAAATGAGCTATGGTGCAATAACTATATAACTATATCTATGCTACATCCTGTAAAACTGTTGATAACCATGGATTCACACTTCTTTTAGAAGATTAAAGGTGAGAAACGGACTCTAATAAACGAGAAAAATATGTGGTTCCCATGTAAGTGAATTCTGAGCTTCTTTTCTGAAAACAAGAGTAAATAATGCAATGAACTAATTCATGCAAGAAGAGACAAAGAATGTTAATAGAATTTATTCATTAAAAAATTACAACAAAATGCTTTTAGAACATTTCCACTTTCAAAAAATAATTTTAAATATGATGAAGATTTTCCTAGTAGTAAGTGGTTTTCATAAATATTTTGAACACTCTTCCTCTCAAACTTTTTTAATTATTATGGCTATAAAGCCAAAATTTAGTTTCTCAGAAGACCAAATTAAAACCTTTTGATGGCTGAAAGTTGGCATATGTGATACTAGCTTTGCTTCATTCAAGTCCTCAGTCAGCTTGGGAACTTGTACTGTTTTCATTATTCATCTACAGACTACAGTAAGAAATACAAACAAACAAACAAACAGAAAGTCACAACCACACCTAGTCCTCCCTCAAAATCCCCAATCAAACCACTACCACCACCACAGAAAAAAAACGACAAAAAACAAAAACCAAAAAAACCCAGTAAAACAAATTCAGGGTTCCTAGTGCCAAACAGTCAACAGACATAAGGAAAGATGGAACAAAGGAATTTAAAATTCTACTAAATGAAAATTACTTCCCATGGTTTGCCTTACCTGAAATGTCAGTAAGGCTCTTTTACCACAGAGGTCAACAGAAATAGAAACAGGTCAGTAATGGAGTGCAAGGGATGCTTTAATTGAAAGGTCCTGCTGCAGGCAGGTTGGTGAATAGCTGACTTCAGAGTAAATCATTGAAATTAAAAAAAATTAAAGTAAGTAAAATGCAGTTGGCACATAGAACACAATTGCCCTGAGATGCATATTTCAAGTTCTAAGAATACTAATGGGACAATTACATGAATGGAAAGAAAAGAAAATACAAATTTTCCCTTTCTTGGTGTTCCCTGCACTGCATTCCCACTGATCCAGCAATACACAGCCTCATGCATGAAGCAATACTGAGAGCAGTCAATAGTCACTCATTTGTGAGCTGTCTAATAGAACCAGGACTGCATAAACTCCCAACTGATTTAGGTCTGAGGCAGCTTTGGTCCAGACAGAGCCTTAATCCAGACAAGATGCACCACTGCAGACCTCTGTCTCATCTTTAGGCCAAGTGGCTTTACTTCCACTGTTGTGGGCACCAAAATTTTCTCCCATTACTCCATTGAGCCATCAGTGTACATTCTTGTGGCCTCACTTACCTGTTTGTAGTGATAAAAATGTAGCATTACCCTCAAAAAAATGAGGAATTTTAAAAAGTAGGCAATACATAAAGGAAACATTATTCAAACTGCAGTTTCGTGTAAGGAAATGTCTGTGAACCAACTGAGCAGACTCACTTTGCAGTCAGAGAAACAAGCACTGGTTTGCATGGTTTGATCTACCCTAAAAAAGGCTGCTAAAGCAGGACAGATGACAACTGTCTTACTAAACCATGATCTCACTTAAGGACTCCTAAGGGCTATTGAGAGAGTCCAGAACTAACACAAATATGGCCATCTAAAATAACTTGAGGTATTTTCTTATGTGTTGCATATGCTATTTGCACCTGTATATACGATCTCGGAATACCACATGGATGCTTCCTCCTCTTAGGAATGCAAAGGAATTGACATGCAAGAAAATTTTGCCAAGGCTAAAACTGTTTCATTTCATTCTGTATATTCAAATCTCAGGTCCAAACATCTGTAAATTACAGTTACTGATACTGTAGGCTACTCAAGCAGATAAATAAAGATGTTGAAGTCAATGTATTTCTCATATAATCAACCACTCAAAACCAGTACTTGCTGCAATTTGTGTACCTGCCTGCTCACTACAAAATTTACACTGGAATTGCAAAAATGATCTAAAATTTCTTCTTCTTCCCCACTCAGGCTCAGGAACTTAGAGCTGTAAAATGAGAATTCACTTGCTGTGAAGTGTGATAATATAGGGTGAAAAATACCAAGACTCCTTAATTCTTTTGCCATTCTCAATATCCAGTTTTCTCAGAACTCACTAACTGAGGAATGACAATATTGTCATGTAGGGCTGTTTTTAAACTTAAGACTGGCTACTAATTGTATGTAATTCAATTAAGTCTCCCGTTAATCCCCATGTTGTTTTGATACACATATCCCCAAACACAAGATTGCTACTTGGAAACACTTTTTTCGTCTACCTGGCAAATCTTCTACCAGTCCATTGTCCAGTGGTCTCCTCTTAATAAAATCACATTAAAGATTTAATGCACAATAACTTCAATGAGCACCTTTACAATCACAAATATAGATTGATTTATTTGTTTATTAAAGTCTATGAACATTTACAGTAAGTAAACAATGAGCCAGACATCCAAAACAACCGTTTCATTGACTTAGTTGTTTTAGAACAATTTTTTGATTTAAAACTACTTTTTACAGCAACAATAGAAAATCATATTCTTTTGAAGAACTTTCAAAAGATTATTCTAATTTTTGCATTCTGTAAACGGGCAATATTTAATCTGTTTAAAATTAAACTCTGAAGATCAATCAGATAGGCTTTTGAAGGGCTCAGATACAGCAAGTAATTTATTTGCAAGAGATACAGCCAGTTGTTTAGCCACACAGATATCATTTAGTCCATAATTTAAACAAGCACTGATAATTTTTTTTTTATAAAAAGATGCTATCAGCAAAACAAACACAGTATTTCGTACTACTTCAAAGCTTATTTATAATGTGTTTAGAAATATTCAGTGGAAACAGGAAAATAATGTCTTGATTTTCTAAACTTTACAACATCTGCTTTTACTTACTTGAAGCATTGTAAAGTTCTCCAGACTTCAAATGGGTAGCTTTTCTTTTGTCTGGTCTCAAATTTGAAAGTGATCATATTATTTTTTTACCCCAAACAATTTTCCATTTTTCACTTAAGAAAATTCAGTCATATGAACATCTCTGCAGCCTTCTAACAGTGGCAAATAATAGTTAGAATAACTTAACATTTTGAATAAGCACATTAGAAACCTGATAGAAATTACCTTTCCTCAGAAGACTAGAATCCTTACATCTTTATAATTGCCCAATGTACATATGTAACTAACTCTTTTTAAGCAGATATCATGCTGTTTATTTATACTACTGTCTCCCAGCCAGGAATAAACTGCAGAAAGCACTATTTGCAATCCATGCAGTTCTTTCCAGTGGCTTGGCCTGTGGGAGTGACTAGAATCTTCGACAAGCAAAGGGCTTCTCCCCTGTGAATCTCGTCTTATAGATAGGAAAAGTGTTCATCTAGCCAATAAGATGTAACAACCGCATCTTAATCCCTTTTAATGGCTTATCATGACCTGTTTGAAGATGCCCTATTATACGTAGCTTTATTTATTCTCCTTCACTATGTAAAAGTAAGGCTGTTGGGGATTTAGTGAGAAGTGATATCCAAAGCCTTTAAGCATGCTATCATATACTATTTGATTAATACACAGCAGCATCATAAATAACTTCCTCTACCTGCTGAGAGGTAGACAAGCTCATGAGTTACTTTTTGGCTGCACCTAACTTAATAAGCTGGGTGCCTAATGCAGAGCATTTGATGTGACTGCGTACCTTGGCCTCCTGATCACCAGGATCAGGCTGATCAGCTATTGCATGGTCTGGCTCCCATCTGGCCTCATAATCAGGTTTCCCTACCATCAATCAATAGCACCTGGGGGGACAGGAGAAAGGAGCTGGTGGAAATCTGGGTCTCAGCCCACTGTTGGGATATGTGGGTGGAGGGTGAGGCAGAACGCTTAGTTTGTTGCGTGAGTTTTGTTGCAACGTGAGATGAGGTCAGCCTTGGACATGCCCAGACCCTCAAGGTTGGAAATGCTTTCAGGTCTACTAGCTTAAACATAGCTTCTGTGTGCCTGATATGCAAAGCCAGTGAAGACAGAAAGATTTCCTGCACAGACCTTGACAAAA